>CM050999.1:24911465-24956465 GCA_027704905.1 Muraenolepis orangiensis
GTATGTTAAACAATAATATCGAGTCTAAACCGGTCCAAATTGAAAAGTATGACTGTCTTGAACACATTTGGCAATTCATACCACTGAAAACATGTTAGAGTAGATCAACCATGAAGACATCATTGGAATGATCTTGATCTAGAGAGTAACATATGTCAGTATGAAAGGTGTGGGGGGTTCCGGCTCCTCAGGGTTGCCCTTTGAACCTGGAACCTGTGCCACCTTTGAAGGCTTACAGGGAAGCCAAAAAACGTGCTACAGACATGAGTCACGTTTTGGAAGTATATTGACCTCTACTACCATAAGCAAGAACAACCCAATTGGGGGCGTCACTCAGCAGGGTCACAACCTGTAAAAAACATGATTTCACCCTCTTACAAATAAGAAAGATAAAATCTGACCATGTCCGTGTGTTTCTCGGCCAGTAAACCCTTTAATAAGATGGCAAGATTCCTGGTAACAATTTCACATAATAGGGAAAACACATTAGCACTACAAAACGTGTGACACTGCAAATTGTAGATCTTTGCATACGTCCGTCCCTCGATCTAATCGCACTTATCAGGTCACATGGAACGGTTCCCTGTCCAGACCCTGCACCCTGGACACCGGAGTCCCCCAAGGCTCAGTATTGGGACCCCTTCTGTTTTCTCTTTACACTAAATCGCTAGGCTCTGTAATCACATCGCATGGCTTCTCCTATCACTGCTATGCAGATGACACTCAACTGTTTCTCTCCTTTCCCCCCTCAGAAACCCAAATCGCAACACGCATCTCTAAATGCCTGGCCGACATCAGCAGATGGACAGCCGCCAACCACCTGAAGCTCAACCTTGACAAGACTGAGCTCCTCTTCATACCGGGGAAAGACTGCCCTCAGATGGACCTACTGGTCACCATCGAGAACACCCAAGTCTCCCCCTCAACCACAACAAGAGACCTTGGTGTGGTGGTAGATGACCAGCTGTCCTGCAATGCCAACGTCACCGCGGTGGCCCGATCTTGCAGAATTGCCCTCTACAACATCCGCAGGATCCGGCCCTTCCTCACACGTGAAGCGGCGCAGATCCTGGTCCAAGCGCTCGTCATCACCCGCCTCGACTACTGCAACTCTCTCCTGAAGGGACTCCCCGCCTCTGCAACCAAGCCCCTCCAACGCATCCAGAACGCAGCAGCACGCCTGGTATTCAACCTACCAAAATTCTCCCACGTGACCCCTCTCTTCCGCGATCTCCACTGGCTTCCGGTAAATGCTCGCATCAAGTTCAAGACTCTGGTGCTGACCTTTAGGGCAGTCAATGGAACTGCCCCAGCCTACCTCCAGGCGTTGGTCAAGTATATGAATACTTGTGAACTGCTCTATTTTTATGTTTGCGTACCTCAGTGTTATGCTATTGTCTGCTTCAACAAATGTATACCCCTCTCCGGGAACCATCACCTTATCGTGGTGTAGAGGTTTGGGTGTCCCTGTGAAGGCTCCTGGTAGGGTCTCCCATGGCAGATTGGTCTCAGGGGAGGGGCCAGACTAAGAATGGTTCAAAGACTTCAATGGACAAACAAACTAGAAGTGAGGATACCCTGCCCGGAGGAAGCCCGGGGCCCCTTTCCGGAGCTAGGCCTGGAAAGAGGGCCCGTAAGCGAGCGCCTGGTGGCCGGGTTAGCCACGGAGCCCGGTCGGGCATAGCCCGAAAAAGCAACGTGGCCACTTCTCCTTCCCGCGGACCCACCACCTACGGGAAGAACCACTGGGGTCGGGTGCACTGCCAGTTAGGCTGCAATGAAGGCAGGGGGCATCGACGGACCAAACCCAGCCAACAGAGACTGGCTTTGGGGACGTGGAATGTCACTTCTCTGGGGGGGAAGGAGCCTGAGCTTGTGCGGGAGGTGGAGCGCTACCAATTAGATCTGGTGGGGCTTACCTCTACGCACAGCACTGGCTCTGGAACTAAACTCCTGGATAGGGGTTGGACTCTTTCCTTCTCTGGAGTTGCTCAGGGTGTGAGGCGCCGGGTGGGTGTGGGGATACTCACAAGTCCCCGGCTGAGTGCCGCTTTGTTGGAGTTTACCCCGGTGGACGAGAGGGACGCCTCCCTACGCTTTAGGGTCATGGGAGGGAAAACTCTGACTGTTGTTTGTGCCTATGCACCAAACGACAGTTCGGAATATCCCGCCTTCTTGCACACCCTGGATGGAGTCCTGCATGGGGCTCCTGAAGGGGACTCTATAGTCCTCCTGGGAGACTTCAACGCACACGTGGGTAACGATGGGGAAACTTGGAGGGGCGTGTTGGGGATGAACGGCCTACCTGATCTGAACCGGAGTGGGGTTTTGTTATTGGATTTCTGTGCTAGTCATGGATTGGCCATAACAAACACCATGTTCAAACATAAGGATGCTCATAAGTGTACATGGTACCAGAGCACCTTAGGCCGAAGGTCAATGATCGATTTTGTTATCGTATCATCTGGCCTGAGGCCGCATGTTTTGGACACTCGGGTGAAGAGAGGGGCAGAGCTGTCAACCGATCACCATCTGGTGGTGAGTTGGGTAAGATGGCGGGGGAAGCCTCTGGACAGACCTGGTAAGCCCAAACGTGTAGTGCGGGTGAACTGGGAACGTCTGGTGGATGCCCCTGTCCGGGAGACCTTCAACTCACACCTCCGGCGGAATTTTTCGGGCATCTCTGTGGAGGCTGGGGGCATTGAGCCAGAGTGGTCATTGTTTAAAGCTTCTATTGCCGAAGCTGCGGTTGAGAGTTGTGGCCTCAAGGTCATTGGTGCCTCAAGGGGCGGCAACCCTCGGACTTCGTGCTGGACACAGGTGGTCAGGGAAGCCGTCCGTCCGGCCGCCTCGGCTGTAGCGGAGGCAAAGCAGCGGGTGTGGGAGGAATTCGGAGAAGCCATGGAGAAGGACTTTCAGTCGGCACCAAAGCGTTTCTGGCAAACAATCCGGCGCCTCAGGAGGGGGAAGCGTGGGTCCATCCAAGCTGTGTACAGTAAGGGTGGGACATTGTTGACCTCAACTGAGGAGGTGATCGGGCGGTGGAAAGAACACTTTGAGGAACTTCTTAACCCAACTACACCCTCAATGGTAGAGACAGAGCTGGAGGATGAAGGACGGCAAACATCAATCTCCCTGGAGGAAGTCACTGCGATAGTCAAACATCTCCGCAGTGGCAAAGCCCCAGGGGTTGATGAGATCCGTCCAGAAATGCTAAAGGCTCTGGGTGTTGAGGGGCTGTCATGGATGACACGTCTTTTCAACATTGCGTGGAAGTCTGGGACAGTGCCTGAGGAGTGGCAAACGGGGGTGGTGGTACCCCTGTTCAAAAAGGGTGACAAGAGGGTGTGTGCCAATTACAGGGGTATCACATTACTCAGCCTCCCTGGGAAAGTCTACTCCAAGGTGCTGGAAAGGAGGGTTCGGCCGATAGTCGAACCTCAGATTGAAGAGGAACAATGCGGATTCCGCCCTGGTCGTGGAACAACGGACCAGCTTTTCACTCTTGCAAGGATCCTGGAGGGGGCTTGGGAGTATGCCCATCCGGTCTACATGTGTTTTGTAGATTTGGAGAAGGCATATGATCGGGTCCCTCGGGAAATACTGTGGGGGGTGCTGCGGGAGTATGGGGTGCGGGGGTCACTGTTGAGGGCCATCCAATCTCTCTACTCCCAAAGCAAGAGCTGTGTCCGGATTCTCGGTACAAAGTCAGGCCTGTTCTCAGTGGGTGTTGGCCTCCGCCAGGGCTGCGCTTTGTCACCCATCATGTATGTGATTTTCATGGACAGGATTTCAAGGCGTAGTCATGGAGGGGAGGGGTTTCAGTATGGTGGGCTCAGGATTGAATCGCTGCTGTTTGCAGATGATGTGGTCCTGTTTGCGTCATCAGTATGTGACCTTCAGCACTCACTGGATCGGTTTGCAGCAGAATGTGAAGCGGCTGGGATGAGGATCAGCACCTCCAAATCTGAGGCCATGGTTCTTAGCAGGAAACCGGTGGATTGTCTACTCCAAGTAGGGAGGGATGGAGGATGGAGCGTGAGATTGACAGGAGAATAGGTGCAGCGGGAGCGGTATTGGGTGCACTTTGGCGCACCGTTGTAACCAAAAGAGAGCTGAGCCAGAAGGCAAAGCTCTCGATCTACCGATCAGTCTTCGTTCCTACCCTCACCTATGGCCATGAGCAATGGGTAATGACCGAAAGGACGAGATCGCGAATACAAGCGGCCGAAATGAGTTTCCTCAGGAGGGTGGCTGGTATCTCCCTGAGGGATAGGGTGAGAAGCTCAGTCACTCGTGAGAGACTCAGAGTAGAGCCGCTGCTCCTTTCGCGTAGAAAGGAGCCAGTTGAGGTGGTTCGGGCATCTAGTAAGGATGCTTCCTGGTCGCCTCTCGAGGGAGGTTTTCCAGGCACATCCTACTGGGAAGAGACCACGGGGCAGACCGAGAGGTATGTAAATGTAAATATTTGTGTTAATAATGTGGTTTATATATTTTTAAACATAAAATGTGTTTTCCGAACAAGACGGTGCAGCTCAGTGCAACTGCAATCCGATTGGCTTAGTAAAACACGTAAAAATAAACTTAAATAATAAACGTAACAGAACAATAAGGCAGCAGTGATATCAGCGTCCATAGCAACGATAGAAACCTGAACAAATCTTAATAACTCAAAAACTAAAGATCGTATAAATTCACTGACCAAAGCATGTGAGAGTAAAACACACATTTCTCGCTAGAAATGTTATCAAAACATATTATAATGCCGAAACTATCTATCTATTTGTTACATTTTCCACTGAGAATACAAGGAAACGTGATTGTTAAACACATTTAAACATTAAACAACATTAAAGCTGCAGAAGTTTGAGCATGCGCACCGGGTTGATACGTACGATTTCCTACAAAACAAAGTCCACTGCTTTTTTGTAGGGAATCCTACGTATCGTTTATGAGAACCGCCTGCATGCACACACACTGCAACACACACACACACACACACACACACACACACACACACACACACACACACACACACAGTTAACGTATACTGAATACTGGATTGTTCCTGACATCATCTCCCAGAGGAGCCAGGAGGGAAGGCAAAAACACATTGCTCTCTGTCTTCTGCCTGAGAACTCCTCCTAGTTCTCAGGCAGAGGACAGGAAGGAAGTGTGTGTGTGTGGGGGGGGGGGGGGAACTGTTTGCAGCACTGAAGAAGCCACACCATATCCCAAAAACGGAGGTATCTTCTGCCACTGTCACCACTCAGAGAGGCAGACAGGCTGTTCGAGGGAGACAGAGTCAGAGTGAGGAACACCAGACACACGAATAGAAGGGGTGAAGAAAGGGAGAGAAGGGGAAATTGGTGATATTTTCACTTTCAATTAAAAAAACATATCATTTAAAAACTCCATTGCGGTTTCCCTCATTAACAATGAGGTCGAGTTACAGACAAGTCTTAAATAAATTGGACAAAGCTGAGCACACCTGACAATAATTACAAAAATGGAAAAGAAAACCTTGATTCCCGTTATTGACTTCATAACACTGTGTGATTATCTGGTTACCTAATGGGTTGGTGGTTTCTGAACACAAGCACAAATAAAACACTTACTGTAGCATAGCATGTTGAGCTACGTCTCTACTGAAATGCACACTCACCCATTCACCCATTCACACATACAGTTCACTGATTGCGGTGTCGGCCATGCAAGGCGCCCGCCAGCACGTCAGGTGCCGTCAGGGACACCTCGACACTTGGCTAGGAGGAGGAGATGGGGAAGTATAGATGGATAGTCTAAATCGAAAACACACATTCAACATCTTGATTTGTCGTGTGTAAAAGGGAAAGGCAACACAAGAAGCCTATTTGTGAAGTAGGTGGTCACGGTGTCCCATCTATACATTAATTCAGCCCTGAGGACCATCAGTGCACTGCCAAGGCCAAGCGTGTTTGTGTGATTCTGCACACAAACAAACGCTTCCAAGTTGGTGTTGGAAGCGTGCTCACGGACATGTGTGTGTGTGTGTGTGTGTGAGTGTGTGCATGTTTGCCTCTACAATGGTATCTGTGTGTGAACATCTGTGTGTGTAGCTATAAATACGTTGTGGAATGTGTGTGATTGGTGGTTGGTGGCTGGTTTAAGCAACCTCACCTAGCCTGAGTTGGACTGATTGGCTGGTGAGGCTGCACAGCTGGTACATGCTAGAGCTCTCTCCTCGAGTGTGTGTGGTGGAGGCTGTTTTAACCTGTGAGCCTTGATTAACAACGAGCCCAAAGCTGTGCAGCCTCACTAGCCAATTAGACCAACTCAGGCCAGGTGAGGCTGCTTAAACCAGCCACCAACCACACACACTCCACATACATGTGTGTGTGTGTGTGTGTGTGTGTGTGTGTGTGTGTGTGTGTGTGTGTGCGTGTGTGTGTGTGTGTGTTGTAGGGGGGGACAGTGGTACTGTGTGTGGGCATATGTGTGTGTATCTATAAATATGAGTGTGTGTGTGTGTGTGTGTGTGTGTGTATGGCGGGCGTTACATTACATCACATTACATTACAGTCATTTAGCAGACGCTTTTATCCAAAGCGACTTACAATAGTGTGTTTCAACAATGGAACGTAAGAGACCAACTCGTCACCAGAAGTCAAAAGGGCTTAACAAGTCTCCAAGAACTGACCAGTGCTCAGGTAGGAGTACAATAAGTTCAGGTAGATACATGTGTACGTGTAAGGGGACACTCATGAGGCAATCAATCTAGTGGGGGGGGGCTGCGTCCCGCATCCTGAAACACTGATTGTCTGTGTTCTCACACACGGTAAAACCTCTGCTATCTGCGTGCTACCGTTTTGAAAATCCCAGTCGCTAAGTGAAACTACAAACCAAACAACCATGAGCTAGCAACCGACACGCTGAAAATGGCAAGTTCAGACAAAGATTTGGAGCCAGAGACGTTTGCGCCCCGCCGCTGCATCCCCCAAGTGCAAACGTTCTTTCAAAAATATTCACCCCCCGAATCTTTGTTACAAGGGCATCGCCGCTGCATCCTGTGCTTAGTGCAACCCTAGACGATTGTGATTGGTTGAAATAAATACAAATAAGACAGAGCGGTTTGATTTTCGTTCCCCTATCCCAGAAGGACAATTGGTTCAGCCAGGCTATTTTCTCCAGTGCTGGCCCAGCGCTAAAATAAAGTGTAGGAAATCTGGTCTGGTCTATGCCAGACTAGCCATAATATGGTCCTAGACCCCCCCCCCCCCCATGTCTCTCTGAACTCCAGCAAAGAATATGTCATTAGAGCCTGTTTACAGGTTCATGATTACGATCTTATAGCATCATAATTGGGTTTTCCCTTGGTTACAGCTAACTAACAAGTGGCTAGTGTTACAGCGAGCAGAGTGAGCTGACCTCCCAGGTCATCTGTTCTCATAGGGAGTGAAATATCTGGCACCCTTGCTCCTCGTCAAGACGCATCAATTACACACCCAGATGCCTGAAATATTCTCGCAACTTTTCCAAAAATTCATGTGATTTTGGAATTCTGCTTCAATTCGAGCCCTGCTTCCTGTGGATGTATGTCTGCACCTTCGCAGACAGACATAGTAGAAAATAGAAAGTTCAAGCCATATTTTGAATGGCCGGTGGCAGGGACACGTGTACAAGAGCACCCTGGCTTTCCCCTGAATGTCAGCCCAGTCACATTGAGGCATCTTCCCTCCACGAGAGGGTGTTTGGGTGGGTGGGGGGCTCAGGGACTGGGGTCAGGCAGACGGCAAGTCACCGGAAGCATCATCTTTTTGGGTTTGTGGCGCACGTATCCATTATTTACCATCGACCATTGAGATGCGGCTTTGGTTATTTCAAGGAGAAAAGCATGATGACGGCGACACTGTGACTTCAGATTAGATCTACCGGTGGGGTTTCAACATGACACACGGGAGTGTGCATGAAGTGTTGCTCTAGGGAGGCAGGATAGCTCAGTCTGTTGGGACCTCTGCTTTGGAACCGGGAAGGGCGCTGGTTCAAGTCCCCAAAATACCCGGGCAGTGCCGAGGTGCCCTTGAGCAAGGCACCAGACCTCTACACTGCTGCCCACTGGCTCCTGATACTATTGGTTAAATGCAGAGAAACTAATTTCACTGTGTGTGTACACGTTTGTGACCAATAAAGAGGATTCAATACTCCGTAACGTCCGTTGGACACCAGGCGGATGCGGTACTTGAGGATATTGGCCAGCTCCTTCAGCAGGTCCACACAGAAGCCCTCGTAGCGCTCGTTGCCCTCCAGCTCCTGGTGGTTCGGTCGCAGCATCACATACGGGTTCTCCTAACAACAACAAAGAGAGAGAGACACACACAAGCATAAAGAGGTTTTATGTATGCGTTATCAAGGAGAGGGAGGGGGGGGGGGGAATCTTTAAATGTTTAAACGCAAAACTCTTCAGGTTTTAAAAAGGCCGCCCGCTTTTATCAGATTTTAGGGAGCCCAAAAGTGATTCCAGTGGGACAATTATGTTGATTTGTTTTTAGCAGCAGTGTCATTTCAATCACTGTTTTAAAACAGGGGGGACACATTCTGTTTTTTCCTCTTTGGATGCTGTAGATCATTCAAATATGTGTTTCTATGTTTCACAATAAACCAGGGCTATTGTTGAGAAGCAGCCAAGCAGATCAGAAAAAAAATCACCTTCGAAACAAGCACACGGCGATCCATAACTTTAAGCCAAACTTGATGGGGAAACTTGATGCCTTCTCCTGCTGTGACCTACCAAGCTACACACATCCATTCAAATTGGGCAGACATGTGAGCAGTCATACACACACAGACACACACACAGACACACACACACACACACACACACACACACACACACAAACACACCCTGAACCCACCTCCCTAAACACACACTCTCAAACACCTACAGTGTCCCGCCCCTCCGTGCCAAATCCAAATTTACAACGGCCCATATTTGAGGCCCTTGGCCCGTTAAATAAATTGATATCTTGTTTTGCCGCTATGTTGATGGAGCAGCGCCGGTGGTGGTGGTGCTTGTGATTTAGAGAGCTTCCCCGATGATGGATCTCTGAGGTCAATGTCACTGCTGTGTGCTCCTGGAACCACCAGCAGCACCGTGTTGGGAGTCACACGGGGGAGAGACACGCCGCAGTATCATCATCACCTCCCCTCTTCCACTTCCCCCACTCTCTGACCTCCCACTGGTATAACTTTGGCAGCTGGGGGACGATGACAAAGAGGAGGTGTCAAGTGCTCATCATAAGACTCCCATCATAAGTAGACTCCCCTGCAAAAATATAATACTGCCATCAATACAAAAAAGGTGATGACGGGCAGACCTCTCTGCAATTATTTATGCAAACAAATGCAAATGCCGAAGGAGAACGTTGTAGGGCCAGCGTGAATTATGGGGGTCGGGGCTTAAAACAGACTATTAGTTGTATAATTATGTGAGGCGTTTCATTACGTGGTCACGGAGATTATGAAAGTACAGGGTGGCACACACAGACAGGACAGGACAGATTACACCAGCGACCGTTGGCGTTAAGGACACAGCCATGTGTGAAATTAACCATTTGAGGCCACTCCTGCAGTTTTATAGGACACAGTCTTATAAAACACTTATCACTTATCACTTATCCACTTAATCTTCATGGGGTTTTTTTGTGCTGCCACGATCATAACATTATCCCCAATATCACACTGTCATACTTCTTTGCTGGACTTACAGGAGTCATTACCGTTACTGCACTGTTCTGTACTGTACTGTACTTTTATTATTCATGATGCTGCTACCACTCACCATGGAGCTGCACTACGGTCTCTTTCAAATGCTTTTTGCACCATCCACATAATGCATATATCATCCGTGAGACACTTTATTGTTCTTTTTGAAATATTGTGTATATTATTGTTATAGGATAGTGTTGGTTATAGTATATTGTGTTGGTTATAGTATAGTATTGTGTTGTATAGTATTGTATAGTGTAGTATAGTATAGTGTAGTACAGTAGTGTTGTACAAATTCAGAATGTGGGAGTGAATGGGGAGTAAGCATTCCATTGTTCCACATGGCAAAAAATAAAGAAATTAAGAATCGTGAATCTAGAAAAGCTTTTTTTTAAGCACTGTATAATATAGGACAGAGCAGGTGGCCTGACTGTCGCCACCATTGGTAAAACCACAGTGCCCTTTTACCACCACACACCCACACACACACACCACACACACACACACACGCTTTCCAAGCATCGATCGGGAACACCTGACTGGTACACTGGTCTGCTGTCTCTCACCTCGCTCATTGTGTGACAGCACTTAACAACAGCTGCCTCCCCGGGCAGGAAGCACATAGCGAAGCTACTCGGCGCCTAAAGATTGAAGATTGATTTTCTGTGAAGGCTGGAGGAGGTGTCTTCAAGGTTTTCTGTCTTTCTGAAATGGTACAAACAGTGTCAACGTTTGACGTTCGCAGCAAATGACTCCATAGCCAAAGTCAGTTCCCCCTTACATAAATGAATAAAGTGTGCAGTGCACACAGACCAGTGCAGACAGGAGAGTGAGAGAGGGAGACAGGAAATGTAAGCTGCCTGTCTGCATGCATCGTCACCAAGAAGAAGCAGAAGGAGAGGAGACAAGCTTTCAGTCACCCCGGCGAGCAATCAACGCCAGCCGGACTGATGATACAGATGGCCTTAAACATTGGCCTATTAAGGTGCCTTGAAAGTCATCGGTGAACTCAGATACTTCCACTGCCGGACTTTAGAGAGCAAATAGTAACAACCCCCCCCCCCAAGCTGGAAACAATTAAAGGCGATTGGAGGGGGAGCAGGGCAGGTGTGTTTATGCATGGATCGTAGAACACTTTATTTTCTCCATCTATTGTCCATCCTTTAATGTTGAGCTGGTTAAGTACAGAATAATAAAATAAGACCTTAACCACAGCCATCAATCGTAACGGTTAAAACCTAGCAGCAGTGGATAACACAGCGACAGACCAACATATTGCTCTCTCTGCTCTCTCTCTCTCTCTCTCTCTCTCTCTCTCTCTCTCTCTCTCTCCTCTCTCTCTCTCTCTCTCTCTCTCTCTCTCTCTCTCTCGCTCTCTCTCGCTCTCTCTCGCTCTCGCTCTCTCCCTCCCTCCACAGCTCTTCTGGTCTATTTCTATTGCGTTCAATTTTTAAGTCCTTCTATGTCTGTGTCCCTCATTTTTCTCCCTCACCCACCTTTCCCACCTTTCTACCTTTCCTTCCGCCCATCCTTAAGTCTTAAGGTCTTCTATAAAAATGTAATATCTGAGGAAGCAGATCAATCCTGGTACTACCCAGATATGTGCTGGACGGAGAGGGAGAGAGTTACAGCGGCTAATAAAAGTGGATCGGTGGGCTGTTAGCACGACATCCAGTCCTCACACGTCGCTGGCCGCTCGCCGATAACTCACACCTACACCTGCTGCAGACACACACACACACACACACACACACACACACACACACACACACACACACACACACACACACACACACACACACATACATACACACACATACACACACACACACACCGCACTTCAAACACCCACATGTCTGGAGAAGGGAGAGAGAGACAGAGAGGAAAAAAGGAAAGGCGGCATTAAAGTCTCCCAGCTAACCTCTCCAAATGTTGAGCTTCCTTAGAGGTGAACTCACAAAGAAAGTCCTATCTTGCCTACTTTTGCAAATGGCAGAAAAACGGGAATAAAGTTTTGAATTATGTGGAGCTCTGAAGAGAAGCAGATCCTAATTAACACATGCTTGTGTTTCCATGTCTGGGGAAGGGCTGATAACTTGACTGAAGAACACCCACACACAGACAAACTGGGGTTGTAACATTTGGCTGAAGAGAACAAACAAGAGATGTTTTCTGAGAACCCCCGATGGGTTTATGAACGGGTGATCTATCGGAGTAAATGGGTGATCTATCGGAGTACAACACTGTGTGACACTAGGCCTGAGTACCAAGTGGGGTTTTGGACCGTGATTCATGCGTCCTTAAAGGTCCATCCATTATCCAGATGAGAGGTGAGTGAATCTGTCATTGTAATTATAGCTCTTATGTCACTTTTTCCCGCACAAAACAATTTGTTAAATGTTCGTCTGGATAAAAATTTAAAATTATAATAATGAAACAACCTACAATATATTGGAGGACACATTTGGAATACAGCAGGGATGTTAGTTTGAAAAAAGAGAAGGAACAGTGATAAATCATCTGGCCTGTGGGTGTATGCGTGTGTTTGTGCGTGTGCTGCTGTGTAACAATAACATATGTTACAGTTACCTATAGGAATCAGAGAGGAGAGATTAGGGGGCGGCAGTAGCTCAGTCTGTTGGGACTTGGCTTGGGTACCGGAAGGTCGCCGGTTCATGTCCCCGTAACACCTGGGCACTGCCCTTGAGCAAGGCACCAGACCCCTTCACTGCTCCATTTCACTATGTCTACAAAAAAGAGGATTAAAAAAAGAGGGAAAGAGCCCACCCCCCTTTTGAATCTCCCACGCCTCTTCTCGCTCAGCCAATCAGAGAAGTCCACCGCTGTGGGAACCAATCATCGTGTCGCCCAGCGGTATCTGGACTCCTTGTGGCCTTTCACTTGTGTTCACAAAGTGTTTGTGCACACTGCAGACACTGAGTACCCAATTTCCACTTCTGTTAAGTTTCCATCTGACAACTATCTCACACCCACTAGGGTGTATCTACCCTGATTTTGTGTCTTCAGTATAAAGCCTGTAAACATAGAGCTAAAAGCAGTACTGAAAGCTGAATTGGTTCCGTACTTAGATGTTATCTTTTTGGGAAAACTAGGTACTAGGTATACGGCCTCCTCTTCTCTCAGTTTTAGTTAGATCGCTACGCTGATCCGTCTCTGTTTTATTGTAGATTGCCTCATTCTGTCAGTTAACTTGTTAAGGCAATGTCAAGCCCTAGGCCTGAGCAGCATTTGTGTATGCACTTTACTCTAGACTCTCTTATTGTAAATTGCCGTTCGGAAAAAACGCAAAACTTGGCTGCCATTTCCCAGCCGCCCGACCTAAGAGAGTTCAATTCAAATGATGGCGGGGAAAGGTGCGCTGTGGAACGTGATAGCACTACTCACCAATATGGTGGTAATAGTAACGGTGGTGTTGAAGAGGGTGTCTGTCACATTAATGGAGGGGAGCTTTCTCTCCATGGAAAGTCCATCTTCAGAGTGCCACTGGCCAATCTGCAAAGGGAGCACACATACATACACACACACACACGGGCACGCATGCACACACACATACATGCACACACACACACACACACACACACACACACACATCAGTTACTTAGTTTATGAGGATGGCTAGATTGGAAAAGGTCGATTAAGACTATCTAGTGTTTCTTTTGTATCCCTTTATCTCAAGGACAATTCAGGTGAAAAACGAGAAAATAGAGTGAGAGAGAGATAGAAAGAATGGAGAGTATGTCGGCAAATCAAAACCATAAATCCCCTGGGCCCCCACCGAAAAAAATTACGAAAAACCCAACGCTACATCATCACAGAGCCCGTATTGGTTCAGATGGCAATGGAGCGTCAGACGAACGGAGGGGAAGCAGGGCCGGAGGAGACCAAGAACGGTGTGACACCTTAAAGAGCCGACACGGGGCCATGTGTCTCATCAGAGGCAACAGAATGCATACATTTAGCCAATTAACCAGTCAATCACGTGTGTGAGACATATTCTGATTCTCATTAAAGCGCCGGCCTTCCCGCCCTTCCCACCCTTCCCCCACGTCTCATCTCGTACGCCACCTTCCCCCATCACCTTGGTTAAAGTCTCCCCTCCAGCTTGTCTGTCCTCTGCCACATTATCACCACTGGCAGGCAGACAGGCAGATGTTAACGACCAGGGCTGTTTAATTCTATTTTTACGACCTTTTTTTAATTGATTTGTTACCAGATATGAATCGAGGCCTCAAGCCCTGTGGGTAACTTTGTTCTTCTGTTCATTTCCAAAATGAAGAAGGTTTTTTTTAGGGGATATTTCCAGGATACCTTTTACGGCTTCTTGCCAGGAAGACATCACACTAGTCCAGAGCAATCAAGACAATCCCTCCCCCAACCCAAGTGTTATTCTTCCTTATCTCCAGGATTGTCATGGAGGAACCACAAGCAACGTCTTTCCCCCACAAGAACCTGTGGGTGAAGGCTGTCACGATTCCAGAAATAATACCACGCCACGTTCGCTGACTTTGTTCGCTGACATACTGTACAAATACTGTCGACACGCTCGATCGCTCGTCATGCAATACGGCAGAGAGAATGGCGCAAAACACTTCTACTTCATAATTTGGAGGGCTTCTTTACTAGAATTAGCATCTGGAAGCATCCTTCCAGTGTTTACCAACATGAGCTGAGAGGACTGATCTTCAGGGAGGAGGAGCAGACAAGAGTAGACATGCTGCAGCCAGAGGACTAAACATGATTTGATTTGGAAGGCCTTTTCTCCATCTCTAGAGGGAATGTAAAAGTGCCCAGGCACACACACACATACACACACACACACACATGCATGCCACGCAAACACACACACGCACAAACACACACACAAATTCAAACACACACACAACTCCAGTATGCCACTAAACACACTAGTATTAGTAGTGCTGAACAGCCTCCATGCACCATCATTTTCTCTCTTAAGAAGTTTGTTAAAATGCCATGGGGAGGGTCAGGGAGTGGTTAAAGTACATAAATCAACACCCACACATGCATGCAAAATACGGGCCCACATGGTGGTTAGCGTCTGGGAACAGGCCAGGTGAAGTCAAAACAGAGAGAGCTGGCAGGCAGGACTTGCCAAGGTGTGCTGGACGAGACATCTCATGAGAAAAAAAGGGTAGGAAAAATATATATATATGAAAAAATGCTTCTCATAGAAAGTTGGCCACCGAGTTGTGATTTGACAGACGCTCATGAGATATCACACCTGATACACGTCCTGCTGCTGTCTGGAGGCTGCTTGGCCTTCTTTTTCTAACTCTGTGCGACATGAGGGAAGTAAATAGATAAGTAAACACCGGAAATGAAATAAATAAAGCAGATGAGGGGGGAAGATAGAGAGCCATCAGAGAGCTTGATCAAACAAAAGAGCCTTTCCATTTCCTCTGGTGTCAAGGGAGAGACTCTTACACTCATACATTAAAGCCCAGACTACCCCTGCAGAAACAGACTACCTCTGAAACACACAGACACAAACACCACACCACCACCACCACCACTACTAGAGTACCACTGAAACACAGACACCACCACCACTACCAGCAGACAACCCCTGAAACACATGCACAGAGCCCACCACCACACCACCACCACCACTACCAGACTAACCCTGAAACACAGACACCACCACCACCCCCACCACCACTACCAGACTACCCCTGTAACACAGACACCAGTGCTTGGCCCCCCCTCTTCAACCTGTATATACTTCCCCTGGGTCAAATTCTCCGCCACCACGGCATCCGCTTCCATTGTTAAGTGGACGACAGACAACTTTACCTCTCCTTCAAGATCACCCTTTACACCTGCCTTTCTGATATAAAAACATTGATGGAACTGAAATCTCTTCAACTCAACTGCAATATATAGTAACTCATAATCGGCCCAAACTCCATCACCCGGTCCGCCCTGACCTTCTTTATCAGCATTGATGGTTTCATTGTCACCGCCTCCACCCATGTCCGCAACCTTGGTACCATCCTCGACCTCACCTCGACTCACCTCGACCTCACCCTCGACCTCACCCTCGACCACCTCGACCTCACCTCGCCTCACCCTCATTCCTACTAGACATCAACCACATCACCAAAACTGCCTTCTTTCACCTCCGGAACATTGCCCGCCTCCGCCCCTCCCTGTCCCTTCCAGCAGCTGAAACCCTCACCATGCCCTCATAACCATAAAGACTGGATTACTGCAACAGCATCCTCTATGGATCACCAAACTAAATCCTCAATAAACTTCAATACGTCCAGAACTCTGCTGCCCATCTGCTTACCTTCACCCATCGCCGAGATCACATCACCCCTGTCCTGCACAACCTTGACTGGCTCCCAGAAAATTACAGGATCGACTTCAAAATTCTACTCATCACCTACAAAGCCCTCAATAACCTGGCCCCTCCCTACCTCTCTGACCTCCTCCCCGTCACACTCCTTCCCGTCACCTCAGGTCCACTGACAACAACAGCCTGATAGTCCCCAGGACAAAGCTCCGGACCTGGGGCAAGAGGGCCTTTTCAGTTGATGCACCCTCCCTATGGAACGCCCCGTAATTGTTTTAATCTATTTTATTGTCTTATTTTAAACTATATAACTATTATATGATTTAACTGTACATGCATACATGTACATACATGTACATTTTTACCATGTCTGTAAATTGCTTTGGTGCCCAGAAAAGCGCTATATTAAATTAAATGTATTGCACTGCACTGGCCCTGTCATCAACCACCTCTGCTGGGTCCTCAGGAACAGACATACATGTGTGCTGTATGAGGCTCTTTTATCCATCCTGGAGGAAGTATGGAGCGCACAGAAGAAGCTGTTGTAAGCATTTACAACAACAAGTGCAGAGTTAGCAAAAGATAAAGAGACACACACACACACACACACACCACACACACACACACACACACACACACATATGCACACACAGATGCATACAGGCAGGGCCTTTACAGCCACAGGCACACGCACAAAACTTCTCCAAATGAAACTTTGATTGTCCCTACAGTGATTATATATTTCAGATTACGTGACACAATTCCCCTTTTTTTCAAAAAATAGTTTTATCGTTCACGGGCAACAATCTCCGAGTGTCACTGGCAGCTGATCAACGCTTGTTGAACTGATGAGGGATTAATCGGAGGCTAACAATGGACTTTGTCAACCTTAGAGCGTGGAGGTACCGCTGCCTCCTGATGCCAGTCATAACCGTGTCCTTCCTGGAGGATTTTTTGCATGTGAAGTTGTGTGCAGGCTTGGTGGACAGCTTTTCACGTACCCCTAATAGCTTATACGCAGTCATTTCTATCAGCTGCGCCATGATGTTTCACCGTAATAATTAAACGGCCTGCCTGCATTTGCATACACATGCAAGCAATGAATACTGCATATAATGTCTGTAAAGTATACGAATACTTTATTGTTTGGAATAATGGAGATCCAAGGAAGGGTTGGAGGAGGAGGAGGAGGAGGAGGCTGAGGAGGGGGAGGAGGAGGAGGAGGAGGAGGATGAGGGATATTTGCCAATAACAGACAAGTTAATAGGAAAATGAGAGAGCAAGAGGAAACAAGCGTTACCGCGTTGATGCGTCAAGTTGGGCCGAGGATGCAAAATAATCCTAAAGTGTACCAGGAGCAGCCGGCAAGGGAGTTAGATTAGAACACGCAGAGTGTTTGTAGTGTGTGCGTGGGTCGGCTACAGAATAATAAGGAGTTATACAGACACAGTTGTGTCACAGTGGCTTCCAGTAAGTTTGGTTTCAATGCTGGTTGTTGTTGGTTGTCTCACACACACACACTCAACCACACACACATTCATTCATGCACACGTACACACACACAGACATGCACGCACACACAAACACACGCATGTGCACACAACCACATGGGCATACACACACAAAGATCCTTGCCCCATCATGTACTCACACACAAAAACCTATGCATACACATGAATACACACACACAATGTCATTTTTCACCACAAATGCTTACTCCAAAGCTACTGTCTAAATATATCTCAACGGTGGTTATTTCGATGCTAGACTGAATAAAGGCATGGCTCTCGTCAGTGCTCGGTAATGAGACACAAGCATGGTGGTGGACTACGAAGACAATAGAGACATTCAGCGGATTGCCTGCATGTCTCCTCACTGTCCAGAGACTGGGCCTTTTAAGGGTGGGCTCCAGCACCACAGACCACCTCTATGTCATAGATAAGATAGGTACTTCAATTTGTCCCCCGTGGGGAAATCACAGGTCATTACATCATACATCACATCCATTCATCAAACACATACACTACATGCTTCATAACTTGAAATATTATGACGAGGGCCCTCCTGCCCAGACCAGCTGGACATCCTTGTGACCAGGAGGGAGTATGAATTAGGGAGTATTTCTATGACCCATTTCTTCCATCGTCCCTCTCTATCTTCCCTGTCTGTGTCTCGATGCCTTTGGGCCCCTATCCGCTACACAACCCACTGCTGCTCTGTGATGTACAATACAGGGTTTTTTCAGGCATCTCTGTGGAGGCTGGGGGCATTGAGCCAGAGTGGTCATTGTTCAAAGCTTCTATTGCCGAAGCTGCGGTTGAGAGCTGTGGCGAGACCAGTGAGACTCCGGACTCAGTTGCGAGGTATCGACAGGCCAAGATGACGGCAGCCTCGGCTGTAGCGGAGGCAAAGCAGCGGGTGTGGGAGGAATTCGGAAAAGCCATGGCAATGACTTTCAGTCAGCACCAAAGCGTTTCTAAGTATACATCCAACCCGATAGTACTTAATACCTTTTAAATCTGGTTTCAATTCCGGCAGCATATTACATTTAAAGCCCCACTGCCCCACTTTCAAACAATCATATGTTATACAGTGATTGACTGTGCTTTCATATTATGGGATAGAAAGGACTCAAGTCTATTAATGACCTCTATGACTGTAATGTATTTTCTTGCTTTCAAAGCCTAAAGGAAAAATACTCCCTGTCCCATGAACTTTTTCTGTATTTTCAAGTTAGGCCTTTTGTTAAAGCCCAATTTCCACTTTTTCCACATGTTCCCCCAAATTACTCTGGGAGGATTGTCTGGAGATTTTGCCTAGCCAAAGTAGCATCATTTCCAAATGATATAATCATCTCATGACACTGAGTGCTCATACCCTTACGAAAACAAAACTATAATGGGAAACTGAATTAGGGTCAAATCTTACAGACGATTTCTGGGATGCAGCTGTTACATTGGAGGATACATTCATCTACATCCTGTGCACGTCTCTGACTTACTTACGGAATACAATTTAAGGTCCTGCACCGTATTCATTTTAGCAAGGCAAGACTTGCCAAGATCTACCCAAATGTTCTCGACATATGTGACCGCTGCAACAACAGCTCTGCAAACCTAGCCCAGATGTTCTGTTTTTGCCCTAAACTGAAGGACGTTTGGGCTTTAATTTAAGGCCTTATCAGACATCTAAGTATAGATTTGAAGCCCTGCATCGGCATTACACTGTTTGGGGTTCTGGAAGATATCTCACTTGACTGCCAAACAAGCCAAACTTTAGTAGCTTATGCATCTCTGTTGGCTCATTGCAGAATTTGAAATCCCCTAAACCCCCATCAGCCTCCGTTTAGCTTAAGGACCTTGTATTTTTTCTTAAACTTGAAAAGATAAAATGCACTCTTAGGAGCTCTGTGGCCATGAGCAATGGGTAATGACCGAAAGGACGAGATCGCGAATACAAGCGGCCAAAATGAGTTTCCTCAGGAGGGTGGCTGGTATCTCCCTGAGGGATAGGGTGAGATGCTCAGTCACTCGATGAGAGACTCGGAGTAGAGCCGCTGCTCCTTCGCGTAGAAAGGAGCCAGTTGAGGTGGTTCGGGCATCTAGTAAGGATGCTTCCTGGTCGCCTCCCGAGGGAGGTTTTCCAGGCACATCCTACTGGGAAGAGACCACGGGGCAGACCGAGGTACAGGTGGGGTGATTACATCTCCACACTGGCCTGGGAACGCCTCGGGATCCCCCAGTCAGACCTAGTCGATGTTGCCAGGGAGAGGGAAGTTTGGAGTCCCCTGCTGAAGCTGCTACCTCCGCGACCTGATTACGGATAAGCGGGAGAAGATGGATGGATGGATGGGGCTCTGTGGATCGCTTCTATAAGAAATGTCAGTGCTTATTTTAATTTTTAATAACCTTCAAAAACTTTCTCTTGAATAGCAATGGAACATTTTTATTTTTATGTCTTTGTATTCTGTCATGTTGTTATTTAATGTTATTTGTTTTCAGCACCTTTTATTTATTTGACTGTTTTCTTGGAAAAAAACATGTGGAATCATTGACTTTTTTGGTTGAACGTTTATTCTTTTGGGTTTAGATCTGAGGGAATTTAAAAAATGGAAGGAAAATTACATTCTTTAATTTAGTTTGTCCTTCAATACAAATGAAAAAGAAAACTGATAAAAATGGCCACACACACACACACACACACACACACACACACACACACACACACACACCCACTTACACACACACGCACATACACACACACACACACACACACACACACACACACACACACACACACACCAACGCACACACACACACACACACACACACACACACACACACACACACACACACACACACACACACACACACACACACACACACACACACACACACACACACACCACACACACACACACACACACAGACCATGCCATATGTTGTAAGTAAAATGCAGTAGTAAGTCATCTTCCAGATTCCCCCAATTATTTAGCTGCTGCAATAGCAGCTGGTATACCATGGAGGCCAGTCAGTGGTGGCTAGAGGCTAGTCAGTGGAGGCTAGAGGCTAGTCGGTGGAGGCTAGAGGCTAATCAGTGGTGGCTAGAGGCTAGCCAGGGTCCAGCCCATGCAGATGCAGATATGGTGGCTGCTGCAGAAAACAATGTGATTGCTTTATGTGTTCACTGCTAGAAGTCCCATCTTGTGTGTGTGTGTGTGTGTGTGTGTGTGTGTGTACATGCGTGCGTGCATGCATGCCTACGGTTATTCAGAGGCTATTCATCCATCCAATAAGCAAAGGCTTATGTTAGGAAAGGCCTGTGCTTTTTCTCATGTGCCCATTGGCAGAAAGATCATTTTGAGTTCAATAGAGCAGGTTCAGTTATTTGATTGATTTCTCAAGACATAGACATGATACTGCTAAGCATTGCCAGCACTATTAGGTGTCCCCACACCACACTCACACACACACACACACACACACACACACACACACACACACACACACACACACACACACACACACACACACACACATAGTTGGTATTAGTTGGTCGTCTTTATTACAAAAACATTTGTCATTCAAATGTGTGGCCTCCCCCCCTGCAGTACCCTTCCGTGGAGCCCCTTGGGGTCTTGGACCCCCCTGTTGAAAAACCACTGATCAATTCACTGCGTATGGATTGGTCATGCAGAAGCACAGCCGACCATGGCAGACGGAGAGAACAGTTAAACCCATGAAGAGAATCCCAGAGAATCTGGGTAGAGATCTGGAGGCTGCACTGCTCTCCCAGATAATATGTCATTGTGTGTGCCTTCCAAGAAAGACTTTTAACTGTGAGCTGCTGGTTGGAGGCGGTGTGTGTGTGTGTGTGTGTGTGTGTGTGTGTGTTGGTGTGTGTGTGTGTGTGTGTGTGTGTGTTTGCAAGATAAGGTACCACTACCACATCATTATTGATAGTGCTGTGATATTAAGTGATAACTTAGTGATTTGCGTGTCTTAATTATGTTGTAACCCTATATGTGTGTGTGCCATGTGTCATGCATGTGTCATGCATGGCACATGCGTCTGTGTGTGTGTGTGTGTGTGTGTGTGTGTGTGTGTGTGTGTGTGTGTGTGTGTGTGTGTGTGTGTGTGTGTGTGTGTGTATGTGTGTGTGTGTGTGTGTGTGTGTGTGTGTGCTGGATGCGGTAGTGGCACCGCACCACCGCTGCATCCATCTCTGCCAAAGTGCTAGTACCCCTCGGGCTGTCTGGCCAGAGCTGAGCAGTCCCGACAGCATGTGGGAGGTGTTGGTAAACAAATCAAACAACACCTTGTGTCGCCTCATTAACCGGCTGTTCGGCCTCCTAATAGTTCTGCCTGGAATCGCATTCCATCTCATTGGAGTTAGGGCGCCTGTGGTGCTACACCGCCACCACCACTGCTACCATGCCGCTAGTAGCGTCTGCAGATCTGGCCATGTGACGCCAAGGGACTGGCAGAGAACAGCAGACTTATGGTTAACTCAGGCAGACGGACGGCCGATATCAGACCACACGCATTCGCTTCCGGGAGTGGAGGTCTGTCCGACGTCCTAGGCTTGTTGGTAGACCGTTGAACCAGTGAATGACACGAGTCACACTCCGTCATTCACAGACACACCAGCCCCGCTGCAACGTGACGGAGTTCGGAACAGAGCGAGGGTCCAGCACAAGTGGGTCAAACTCGATTGCTATTTTACTTGAAGTGTGAAACAAAACAAAACTAGAGTGGCCTCAGTGGAGCGCATACCTCAGCCACACAAAATGAAGCTTTAGCCCCATGACTAATCTTTCAATCAGCTGAGAAGGTTCTGTAATAAAGTTCTTTGTGTATGTCTGTTGATTGGAAGCATATGTCTCCAAACCTCACTGCTTGAATAACTGAGCTGTTCCAGTGCATAATACAAATTTGATTAAACAATAGATTTTATACATTTAATGTGCTATTTTTGTCACCCAATTGTGTGTGTGACATCATTTTGATTCGATCATAAAATTATCATATTTGTATTTTTATGAAATAGCAAAACCACCCGCAATGACTGTGTATATATCACTCCTCACTCAGGGATAAGCAGAATCCCAGCTAGATTACACTTTAGTTGTTGACTAACTTTAAACTTGGCACTGAAATGAGGCACAATAAACAATTCACAATAAATGCTCTTTTTTTCAAGACAGAGTCTATGTAATATCCTGAAAATCAATCAACCGGCCTTGAAGTTGCTGTGTGCAACCACAGTCTTGCAATGCATGCCAATGACCTTCTCCACTGAAGCAATCTGGGATTAAAACAACTTCAGAATGCAGTATTGCACGGTGTAATGCAAATACAGCTCACTTTTGCCCTCTGGTTGCTATTACGGTCTGATATGGTGAAGTTTGAAAGGCTCTCAGTTTGTTTAACCTCATGGGTCCACTGCCACATGGCGATGGCTTGTTAGGATGGAGAGACACACCTTTAGCTCAGCTCCGTGCCAGAGAACGCCCCTGGTCAGTCCCAGCTTCAGCACCTGAAGCAGGGATCCGAGATCAAGAGCTGTGCCTTTATTTCCAAGCACTGTGCTCACATCAATACTGTATCACCTGCACTACACCATTGATCCCAAAATCCTTTCAGTGCCAGAAGACTTCACTTCACACCCTGCGTCATGGTACAG
This sequence comes from Muraenolepis orangiensis, assembly GCA_027704905.1. Lineage (NCBI taxonomy): Eukaryota > Metazoa > Chordata > Actinopteri > Gadiformes > Muraenolepididae > Muraenolepis > Muraenolepis orangiensis. The sequence continues at coordinate 24,934,735 of CM050999.1, forward strand.
GTGTAGCAGTGGGCCGACATCGTCTTAGGAGATTTGAAACTCTCCTATTAGACACTAGACTAACTATTAACTATGGGAAACGTATTGGTAGACCCCCCCCCCCCCCTCCCCCTTATGTTAGTCTTCTAGCCTTGAAACTAGACTCACAGACCGGACCTGGAAACTGACAATTATCCTGCACAGTTGCAAGGTTGAAACAAGCAGAATCTGTACTTGTTATTTATTGCTTGCATGCAGTAATTATAGACTTGATTTTCTTCAACACCTAGTACATTTTTCACATCGTGACGTTTAAAATTATAGCTGCTTCAATAAATAATATCATAATTCTGAAAAATACTGACTAAACAAAGCTCTAGATAGGAGTATGGCGCCGTACAAGATGGCTGCCGTGTCGCGATCTCCCGCACGACGACGCAGTTTTTTGTTATTTATTCTTTTTATCGCAACTATTTTAGTTCAGGAAGTTAGCAGCATGTTCACTTATAACTTTTGCACACTTCGGGAGATCAGATCGACAGTCGCTCGCCGCCTACCGGAGTTTTTTCATTCTTTCGACTCGGACGTCCCGCCCGAAGTCACAGCTGGATTATCTCCAACCATCTTGGGCACGATTACACGCAAGCGTCCCTCGAGGGAAGCGAGCCGGCGTGCTAGTCAGGCTGAGATGTCGATCCGATCGCCCCCCACTACCCACCATTCTACTGGCTAATGTCGTCTCTGGACAATATGTTAAGCGAGCTACAGGCTCGTATTCAATTCCACCGGGAAACTAAGGACAATTGTATCATCTGCCTTATGGAGACATGGATGTCGGAGGGGGTTACCGACGCAGCTATCGAGCCGACGGGATTTTCCGTCCACCGGGAGGACAGAACAAAGGCTCTCTCCGGTAAAGATCGCGGAGGGGGGATATGTCTCATGATGAATAGATCTTGGTGCAACCAAAGTCATGTACATCCCCTCAAGTCTTTCTGTTCCCCAGACCTGGAGTACCTGATGCTTATGTGCTGTCCATACTGGCTACCTCGGGAGTTTACAGCGGTAACCGAGACCGCTGTTTACATTTCCCCACAAGCCAACACGGACACAGCGCTGAAGGAACTGTATGGGGCTATCAGCGAACAGGAGTCGGCACACCCCGAGGCTGCTCTCATCGTGGCGGGGGACTTCAACAAGGCAAACCTGAAGAAGGTTCTCCCGAAGTTCTACCAACACATAACGAGCAACACACGGGGCGAGCAGATCCTCGACCACAGCTACACCCCCTTCCGTGATGGCTACAAGGCCCTCCTCTTCCCACCGTTCGGCAAATCAGACCACCGCTCTATCCAGCTGCTCCCCGCCTATAGGCAGAGACTGAAGCAGCAACCGATCGCTGTGAGGGAGGTCCAATGCTGGTCGGACCAATCGGACTCTATGCTGCAGGATTGTTTTGATCGCGCTGACTGGCACATTTTCCGCGTTGCCTCGGACAATAACATCAACGAGTACGTGTCGTCGGTCACCGGGTTCATCAAGAAGTGCATAGATGACGTTGTTCCGACCAAGTCGGTTCGGATATATCCCAACCAGAAACCGTGGATTAACGGCGATGTTCGCGCTGCCCTACACGCGTGTAACGCCGCCTTTGGCTCCGGGAATATGGAGGAATATACGAGAGCCCTTTACGACCTCTGTAAGACCATCGTCACTGCCAAGCCGGAGTATAAAGACAGAGTGGAAGATAAATTCAAGAGCCACGATGCGAGGGGTATGTGGCAGGGGCTGCAGATGATAACGAACTTCAGAGAGAGAACCAGTTGTGTAGAGAACTCCTCTACCTCCCTCCCAGGAGAGCTAAATACTTTTTGTGCTCGGTTCGATGTAAACGGCAGCCCGCTGAAGCCAGCGCCGCCTGAGGAGACCAGCCTGCTGAGCATCTCGGAGGCGGATGTACGCCGCACCTTCAAGCGGCTGAACATCCGTAAGGCGACAGGCCCCGACGACATCCCGGGCCGCGTCCTCAGAGCATGGGCAGACCAGTTGGCAGGAGTCTTTGCAGACATCTTCAACCTCTCCTTGTCCCAGGCTGTTGTCCCCGCGGTCTTCAAGATGTCCACCATCGTGCCTGTCCCTAAACAACCCAAGGTAACATGCCTGAATGACTATAGACATGTAGCCCTCACCTCGATTGTCAGCAAATGCTTCGAGAGGTTGGTCAAGGACTTTATTTGCTCTGTGTTAACTGCCACGCTGGACCCATTGCCGACGCAATTGCCATGGCCCTCCACACTGCCCTTTCCCACCTGGAGGGAAAGAACTGTTATGTGCGAATGCTGTTTGTGGACTACAGCTCAGTGTTCAACACAATAGTTCCTGCCAAGCTCGACACCAAGCTTAGAGGTCTAGGCGTGCCCCCACCTCCTGTCGGACCGGCGCCAGGTGGTGAGAATGGGCAGCACCACATCAGAGCCACTGACCCTCAACACGGGAGCCCCCCAGGCTTGCGTGCTGAGCCCTCTCCTCTACTCCCTCTACACCCATGACTGCATGGCTATGCACAGCTCTAACGTCATCGTCAAGTTTGCTGATGACATGACAGTGATGGGCCTGATCGCCGGCGACGACGAGACAGCCTACAGGGAGGAGGTCGGATCGCTGGAGCAGTGGTGCCAGGAGAACAGCCTCGCCCTCAACATCAAGAAGACCAAGGAGCTGATCGTGGACTTCAGGAAGCATAGGGGAGAGCACAGCCCTATCTCGATCGTGTTGCAGTAGAGAGGGTCAGCAGCTTCAAGTTCCTTGGCGTGCACATCTCCGAGGACCTCACATGGTCCACGCACACCACACATGTGGTGAAAAGGGCCCAACAACGCCTGTATTTCCTCAGGCGTCTGAAGAAATTCAGCATGGGCCCCCGTATCCTGAGAACATTCTATAACGGCACCATCGAGAGTGTTCTTACAGGGTGTATCACCGCCTGGTACGGGAACTGCACCGCACTCGAGCGCAGAGCGCTTCAAAGGGTGGTGCGTACGGCCCAGTATATCGTTGGAGGTGAGCTCCCCTCCCTCCTGGATATATACAGTCAGTGGTGCGTGGCCAAGGCCAAACAAATCATAAAAGACATTGCCCACCCCAGCCACGAACTGTACTCACTGTTACCGTCAGGCAGGCGATAACGCAGTATCAAGTGCCGTAAGAATAGGCTTAGAGATAGCTTCCACAGTCAGGCCATCAGGCTGCTGAACAAGGGCGTATAGCATATAACAATGTATATTTTATTACATTGATTTATATATACATATTGCTCTTTTCTGTGGCGATATTTAGCATTTCATGAATTGCATTTTTATTTTTATTTTTTAACTTTATTCTATTTTTATTCTATTTTTATCTATGTTTATCTTATTTTTGGCGGTGTGTGTGTGTGGTTGGCAGTGTGTTTTATTGACGGTCTGTGATGGTGTGTGGGGTTGACGGTGTATGGGGATGATGGTGTGTGGGGTTGACGCTGTGTGGGGTTGACGGTGTATGGGGATAATGGTGTGTGGGGTTGATGCTGTGTGGGGTTGACGGTGTATGGGGATGATGGTGTGTGGGGTTGACGCTGTGTGGGGATGATGCTGTGTGGGGTTGACGGTGTATGGGGATGATGGTGTGTGGGGTTGACGCTGTGTGGGGTTGACGGTGTATGGGGATGATGGTGTGTGGGGTTGACGTTGTGTGGGGATGATGGTGTGTGGGGTTGACGCTGTGTGGGGTTGACGGTGTATGGGGATGATGGTGTGTGGGGTTGACGCTGTGTGGGGATGATGGTGTGTGGGGTTGACGGTTTGTGGGCATGATGGTGTGTGTGGTTGGTGGTGTGTGTGGGGTTGACGATGTGTGAAGTTGATGGTGTGTGGGATTGACGGTGTGTGAGGTTGAGTCAAGTCAAGTCAAGTTTATTGTCACATCAAAGTTTATACAAGTATAAGCAATGAGTGAAAATATTATGTGCAATACCCAACGACAGACAGCAGTTATAAAAAAAAGAATAGAATACAATTAAAAAAATTAATAGAATAAAATGACGGTGTCTGGGGATGGCGGTGTGTGTGGGGTTGACGATGTGTGTGGGGTGGCAGAGTGTGTGGGGTTGAAGGAGTGTGTGGGGTTGACGTGTGTGTGGGGTTGACGGTGTATGGGGATGGCGGTGTGGTGTGTGGGGTTGACGGTGTGCGAGGTTGATGTGTGTGGGGATGGCGGTGTGTGTGTGGGGTTGGCGGTTTGTGTGGGGTTGACGGAGTGTGTGGGGTTGATGTGTGTGGGCATGACGGTGTGTGAGGTTGACGGTGTGTGGGGATGGCGGTGTGTGTGGGGTTGACACACTGTTTAACTAGTTAAAACTGTTAATACATTTTCTTTGAAACATAAATCATGACTCACACCTAATCATGTCCTGATCAAGTATGGCCACAGCCCAATCACTGACAGCTAATTTGATTAATCAAAGAGAATACTTTTTAGCCAATTTGTATCTCTTCATGTCTACTCATTGTGTCTCTTTGTAAAATGATGAATGATGAGCGACAGATGGCGAACTGAATGCATATATTCAGCTCTTCAGAACTAAAGAACTTCATAAAACAAAACTATTAGGCTATACAATATCTCATTAGCATTGCATGGGCATAAGAATAGTTGTTATTGCATCGCTGCTAAGGTACAGTGCCTTCCTGACTAGTTTGACAAGCTTTTCCGTTTTCTTTTAGGAGGTAGTTCATGAGGCTGGTGCCGTGCTCCCAGATCTTGGAGGACTTGCAGGAGAGCTGAGTGGCATCTGGCTGTGGTTCAGCTCCTGGACTGCGGCCACCACCGCATGCACCATGTCGAACAGCAGGGCAGAGGAGAGCTGCAGGAGGACGAGGAGGAGGAGGAGGAGGAGGAGGAGGAGGAGGAGGAGGAGGAGGAGGAGGAGGAGGAGGAGGAGGAGGAGGAGGAGGAGGACAAGGAATAGAATAGAAGGTGAGCATATGCACATCAGTGGTGGCTGGTGGTTGTAAAAGTAGGGTGTTCTCGCGTCTATGCGAGAACTGAAGAACAGATTCTTATAGAATATTTAAACGGATAAATGGTACACTTAACAGTGTGAGTGAACACGATGTGACAGGTTTAAACTACTTAGGATGGTATACATTTATTTGAAAAAAAAGCCGACTCTCCTGACTGTCTGGGAAGCAAAGATGTCTATGACGTTGTCATACCAATCAGGATTTTGTTGAAGTGACTTGAGAATCCTCTTTTCAATTGAAATGATGGCTAAATGTTTCAGCCTGTCCTGTCCCATGGTGTTTCTGCAATATTTTTTTTGTTAGCATGAGGCAGGGAAAACTTCTTTCAGTCCCTGCAGAGGTGGCAATCTAATGACACATTAGTCTGTACAGTTCAGGCATTGCTTCTTCCAGCCCATTGCACTTCATGAAGCTAATTGCATCATACCGTTTTTGGGGTGAATGGATCTCTGCATCACTATAGAAATGCTGCAGTTTTACTTTCAATTTCACCTCATCAAAGAGATGGCCATATGTCTCTGACAAGTTAGCCAGTGCCTGAGCTGGGAATTCTGTTTTGAAAGAGTCAAATTTTGCATCATCTAAAAGCTCCATGAAATGCAAGCGGTCAAGATGTTGAAAGCACTGAGTGACTTGGGGCCTGATGCTGCCGTGAATGGAATCATACAGCGTTTTATAGAAGTGAAGTGTATCCTGCTGCTGGCCCTGGGTTTTCTGTCAATGTGTCAGCTTTAATGTATGTTTTGTAAAATAACCGCTCTAATTTAAGCTCATCTAATACTTGCATGAGGTTTTCGATGCGCCTTTTACAAAAGGAAACATCCATGGATTTGTGTTGCAAGATATCAAACACAACATGAGTGTGGGAAAACAGTTCCTCAAAAGTAAAAAGTAAAAACATGAAATCAAAGTCTTCTAATTTAGCCCTCAACCCATCAGCCAATTGTGTTGTTTCGTCATCCATAGACGGATGTTCAAAAATGTGAGTGAACGCATTTACCAATTTGTCATAGTTCGAGGCAACTGTATTCACCACCCTGGATGAGAAATTCCAATGTGTTGGAGCATTCCTAGGAATTTTGGCACAGCCAAATTCCTCAAGGTGAAGCCACCCAGCGTAGCAAAATTTTTTTTGCCTTTGGGATGAACTTGTCACCCTGACTCAAGACCAGATCTTAGCGATGGGCATAGCAGTGAACAAACGTGGCACTAGGAGCCACTTGTCTTTCTTTAGTCTGCAAACCATTCAGCTCTGAGGCCGTCACTGTAGCATCATCATAAGTTTGGGAAATGAGGTTCTCTGCAAAGTTGTACCCTGACATCTCGGCCTGCACAAACTCGAACAATGACTGCGCATCTCGCCCACGCGACACATTGAAAAAAAACAGAAAACATTCTTGAATTGTGCCCTGTGCCATATCTGACAATTACTGATAGCTGGGAATAACAGCTTATGTCTGTGGTTTCATCAATCTGCCAAGAGAAGAATGGAGCCACATCTAATTCCTGCTTAATTTAGCTTTTAATTGCAGTGGCTATTGCTGAAATAAAAAAAAATTGGATGGTTTTAGACATGCCGGTAAACACAGATGAAGACCGCAATTGCTGTGCAAGTAAATTGTCATAGCGTGCAATCACCTCTGAACTCTTTCATGCCCAGATAAGAGGTGGCATCAGCCAGGCGCTTCAGTGTATCTTTATTACGACAGACTTTTGAATTGTGCTGTGCTATTTGCAACCGTCTCCCCTCATCCAAAACTTGATCGATTGGCATCCTGCCCAGCTATTTCAGTCTAATTGCATGACCAACGTGGTCTTTACATTTATCGTGGCGTTTTGTTGCCCTATCCAAAATTTTAACATCAGTAAATCCCTACACAGACCATATGTGAGATTTCCCCATTAGCAGGCAAGGCCAGCAATGCAATTTTTGTTTGTTAAGCTACCAGTAAGCCATGGGTATTATACATACCATGTGGTCTTGAACACACAGACCTTACCATTTGGTTTGCTAATCAAAACTTTTGGGACTGGTCTCCCTGCTGCTTTGACCCTTACCTTCACTTCTCAAACAAGTGAAATGGTGTTTTTAAGAAAACATGTACAACGTCCTCGATTTCCATTGTCTTTGTTTCGCAAAAAACTAACTATCTTCCAACAAGAAAATTGTCCCGACTGAACACAAGTCGTATGACTAATGTCGCGTTCCAGACAACTCGTAAAGTCAAGTTGCTAGAATAGTTTCTCCATGTGAACTCTGGGCAAATCCATACTTAAGTCATACACTGTGCTAAGCCGCCAAGTAAAAGTCAATGTAAAGTATATTTACCTGTATTTAATTAAAATAAGACGTAAATCACGTAAATTGTCTAATCGCGAGCCAAACATTAAGAATCAGAATCATAAGAATCAAATAAACACCACGTTGTCACGTGTTACGTTGTCACATTTTTTGTTAACGTTTGGTGTCATGCACATGAAGCGCTTTGAGATCGTAACTCAAAAGTTTCAAGTCGGAAATAAACAACTCACGAGTTGTCATGAACAAGGCATAACAAATGACACAAGATCCTTGCATGATCCCTCCCCAAAACCTCTAATTGAGTATTCACCAGCACAGCGAGCTCTGCTAATTGATTCACAGAGTTTCTGGCTAGACCCGCCCTAAGGGAGGATCATCCTCCCTTAGCGCCGTACACTCATGTTAAACCAGGACTCGCCAGCAGCTCGGGTTCGGGAGTTACCGGCACCAAAACATTCAATAAAAAGAAAATAATAAAAAAATGGGGAAACACACATGCACACATTAGCGATGCAGCTTGCTCTGCAAATACAATTAAAATTCATGATGCCAGCCGTGCAGTGGCCAGGGAAGAGTGCAGCTGTGCAATGAAGCCAGAGAGCCAGAGAGGTGCGGTCTGCTGGATATCCTTAGAGAGCCTCAGAATGATTGCAAAACAAGAGTCAAGATATTCCAGAGGAGGAATACAATATGACCCGCTCAATAGAAAAAAAGGCACTCCTGTGAGGTTCTAAACTATTTGAAAAATCTCAACCGACAAAACACATTCCATGTATTTTATGTTGAACGGGAAACATTTTAGCATTTTTGCATTTATGGGCAGGACCTGCCAGCAAGCAATCAGACTATCGTAAGCCTACTTAAAGGAAACCCTGCATGGTTCAACAACCTACCTGTAAAATGTCAACAATTTAGTGCTGAATCCAAATCCTTGAAAAAAAGGTAAAACAAATATTGTTTTTCGGGAAAATTGGAAAAACGTATGAGCTTCGAAATTCATGGGCGCCGCCATTACAAAGATATGCATTGCATTCTGGGTTGATGACGTTTCACGGTTGCTCACCTAAAAGCCCTGGTTACTTTTGGTTGTTTTGAGTGAACAACAAAGAGAAATATCCAGCTACTTAAATGGCTTTAAGTAGCTTTAAGTACGACAGACGACACGGAGGCAGTCACTTTATGCGTTATCTCATTTAGGCAGATAAGATTGTCGCAGCCAATTTACAAGATCACCATAGTTGGCAAAGCACTGTCCATGTAGTTAAGTAACAGCACAACACAGCAGCACCACACAAAGGCTATCGATGAATTACTGTCTGGTACTGTACTGTAGCTGGCTACATCGTCACACACCATTAGGGCCTACTCCACTCAGCTATGACAATTGTTTCATAGACAAATGGACTGCCATACAACTACGCCTTTGTTATAATTACCAATGCAAAGACAGATCAAGTCAAAACTCTCAATTTAAGTGCACAACAATGCTTAACAAACTCAAGACAGCCATTAACTAATCATTCAACAAGTGTGTGGAAACAAAATGCAACCAGCTCAACGAGATGCAACACTGTGGCAAAACCAGCAAAGACAAATTAGTCTCACTCACCAATGATGTTCACTAAAAGACGGAATCCATTCTCCTGTTCTTCTGGATGAATTTTTCGAAAACACAGTCATAAAGCTGATAACTGCTTTTCAGATCGCACCTGTTGCCATTTAGACGACAATAAAACTTAAAATGTATTGCTACGTAGCACACGCAAGATCATCTGTCTCCAGCCAGTGAACTAACAGGTTTTCTAGAGTACCCTGGAACCATGAGGAAATCTGAAAGAATTTGCCCATTGGCTACAAATCAATATATGATTGGTTGATCAAATTGTCAATCCAAACATACACTCTCTCATTTTAAGGGCCAGGGCATTAGATCAAGGCTATAGCGTACCTTGGTTGAAGGATATTATTCCCAGCAACCCAGAAAAATATCTGATTGGTTGCATTTTTTTTCTAACACAAAACCAATCACATGCGTAGTGCATGGACCGAGAAAGACAAACAAATCCACGAAACACTGTAATATTTCAGATCAACCAACCCAAGAATTGTATTACATTTTATATATATATTATTATTTTTTTGTTTCATCTGAGGGTTCCAGGGTCTTCTCTGAATACCTTGAAGGCCCTGACAGTTCACCACTGGTATTGTGTGTGTGCACTTGTGTGCTAATGGTCTGGACGATTGATCCGCTTTAGTTAAGCATCATCAACTTCGATTTCTATCCAGTTCAGTTTGACAACTAGAACAACAATAACAACAATGATATAATATATAATCTACTTTTTTATTGATTGGAGCTTGGAATACGAAGCTGAGAGAATACGACTTTGTATCGTGTGTAGAACATTTTCATACTAAAGTATTATTCATTTATATTTATATTTTTCTATTTTAAGATTTGTCATGTGTAACCAGCCATCAAAGTTTTGAAGCTGTATGCCTAAACCGAGATGTGCTTCGGACAGCACTGGTCAGTCTTCACGATAGGCATAGTGCTGGATTACCGAATCCGAATCGGAATAAAGTGACAAATAGGTCGTCACACCATTACGTTCTGGTCAGCGTTTGAGGAAACGTTGGTAATTGTCCGTGGTCGCTGGCATAGCGCCAGAAGAGCATTGGGTGAACGCTGGTGAACGCTGGTAATCGTCGGTAATCGTCGGTGATCGTCGGAGAACGCTGGTCCGAAAATAAAGTTTTGAACATGCACAAAAGTTCTCATGGAGACCAGCGTTCTTCAACGTTTAACGTTAAATGCTGGAGAACGCTGGAGAACGCTGGAGATCGTTCGCGGAACGTTGCACGTGTTCGGCTATTGTTAGTCAGTCGTTACCCTAGCGTTACTTGGTTGTTATTAATCGTTCACAATCTTTGCTTTGCAGTGAACGACTCACTGGTACACATCCGACATTGTGCACATATTTTCGTATTGGCGATGGAGTGTGTGTGTTGGTCAGGACCAGTCCTTTTAGTCATACACACATCCGACATTGTGTGCCTATTTTCGGATTGGAGATAGAGTACAGACGACATGGAGATGGAGATGGAGTTTAGCAGTAGCCCCCCTCACACGCTTTTTCCCTCTTGGCGGCATGATGTGCACTGTTCAATATCCAGAAGAACTGTCACGGTTATGGTGGTTGTCAGGGGGCGTGGCCAAGCCACGTGCGCTGGAGGCGCACACACACACACACACCTGTCAGTAATTGCCGTGGCTGATTGCTAATCCCCTCACCTGGGGTCTATAGACCCTGGCTCCCCGTTACCCCGGGGTTTGGTCGTACGTCATACTTTGTTCATGTTACGTCGGACATTCTGGATGGAATCGCCACGCTGATGTCCCGGAGATCCAGATTCTTTGCCTATCCCGCGTCACCCGCCTGTCTCGCGTTACGCCGGTCTATACGAGCTCCCCGGTCATTAGTCTGGTACCTGTCGCTACTCGACCTCCGGTACCCAGACTCCTCTCCCGTCCCGGGACGGGACTCTCGCCGGTCTACTACCTGCCGGTACTCCGCGGATCGACCTCCCGGTACCCAGACCCCTGGACTGTCCCTGATCACTCTCTTGTGTTGTGTTTGCTTGAAATAAAGCTCTGTTATAGCTCCACTGTGTCTTGGTCTGCGTCCCACCGAACAATCCACTCGTGACAAGAACAACTGAATCCACTGTGATTTCCCCGCGTTTTATACCCGTTTGAACACAGTGACACGTCAGCACACGCTAATCGTTTTCAGGGGTGTCTTACGTGGTCGCTGGTACACGCTCCTCATGCGTTAGTCCCACGTTAGTCACACGCCAGATGTACACGCTCACCCTAGAACGCTCGAAAATTGAACGATAAGAACGTTCATAGAACGCTGACCAGAACGTTATGGTGTGACGGGGCCTTAACAAGTAGACGTTTGCTTGAATATAATTAAACAGTAAAGTAAAAGTTTTATCCTAAAAGGTTTACAATTAATTTACACTATACCACACTTCACCTTGGTTTTTGTCTCTAACATTTTTCTTATTGCTTTTTTTCTTTCAGATCTTACAGATATGCATGCTATCATCAGCTCACCTGGTGGATTCTAAGGGGACACGTGGGCTTTCCTCATTATCCACAGGAAGAAGAGAAGCTGGTGAGCCTTCTTTACCAGTGATGCAGTATTGAGGGACCAAGAGAGGTCCTCGGCGATGTGGACCCCCAGGAATTTGAAGCTGGAGACACGCTCAACCTCAGCTCTGTTGATGAGGATGGGGGTGTGTGCGCCAGCGCTGGTCTCCTTGAAGTCCATGATGAGCTCCTTGGTCTTTGTTTAGCATTAACTAGCATTAATATTTGAAGTGCTGAATCTGAATTGGGAGCTATTCTTTTAATTTACATATATTATTGTCATTTGTACAAGTAGGAACCGAGAGTGTCTTCTGCTTCAAATTCCTAGGGGTCCACATCTCTGAGGACCTCTTCTGGTCCCTCAATACTGCCTCACTGGTCCTGAGGAGACTGAGGAAAACCCACCTGTCACCTCAGATTCTGGTGAACTTTTTGGTGAACAGCCCAACGCATCATTGGATTACCCCTCCCTGCAATAAACACTACCCACCACAAACGGTGTCTGAGGAAGGTACAACAAATAGTAGAAGACCCCTCTCATCCCAACCATGGACTGTTTGCCCTCCTCCCCTCCGGGAGGCGCTATAGAAACCTTTGTTCCAAGTCAAGCAGGCTTAGGAACAGCTTCTTCCGCTCAGCTGTAATCTTTCTGAACTCTGCACCACGAAGACAGCCCCCCCTGCTGCAGCCCCCCTGCTGCCCAACCCCTGCCTCCCCATGTCTCCCCATAATGACAAAGTTATTTTAAGATTATTTACAACTAAACAATAACCAAACATTCCAATGCTCCTATGCTTCCCAAGTGGTGGTGGTCATTGCGATGATGCTACTGATGCTGAGGATGTTGCTGCTCTACTGGCACTTTAAAATGATTCTATATGCGTTATGCACAATTCAACACATATAATTCATCAGTCACTTTATTGTTCATGTTCTTTTTGTCGTCATTTTTATTTTGTACAGTATTTTTTAAAGTATTGTGTTTTAGAAATGTCAGGAGGGAATGGAAAGTAAGCATTCCATTGTAATTGTTGGATATGGCAAAAAAAATCGAATTGATGTAAAAGCCCTCTAGTAGTCCTGACTTTTCACAATAGTGTGTAACGCAATACACAGCCATGCATTTATAACACAACCTACAGAGGTACCTGAAAACAACATACAATCGGACTTCATCGTCTTCAATGTATTATGCTATGTTGCCGTGCAGAAAAAAAAATCTTACAGCCGTCCTCAACTCTGCTGTTGCAGAGTTTTTCAGAAATGCCGTTTAATTTAAACGTGTAATGGCCTGTGCACAGTACACTGCTGTGATTAATTAGAAGCTCATTAAATAACCCCGTGTGGTTTGAGAGTTCATTAAAAGTGCTTGACAAGAACGCTTCAGAGAAACACCATGACAGTATGAATTTCATGGATTTATTTACCAATTGGTTATGGAAAAGAGCACCATATGGACTAAGCTTTATACCAAACCTTATATTTGAAGATATTAAAAATATCTTCAAATGTAAAGGATATGAATATGTTTGAGCAGAGGGGGGGACCTGGGACCTATTTCATAAGGTATAATTATATTTGACTTAATAACAGACATGTGCTCACATGTCATATCCACATTAGCTTGGGGGAGGGGGGGGGGTCATGTCAATCAAAGTGGTTGCTTCATCAGACCTACAGAAATAACCATGTGCATGTTGTGCTATTTAATGGTAGCTTCAATACAACAATAGCTTACCACAGCACCTAAATTTGTTTAAAAATGAAACATGTTATAGGAGCTAACATGCCGACCAGTATAGCATGTGGGAGCTACGCATGCACACTTCTACATGCATGGATTAAGGTTAGATTCAAAGATTAGATTCAAATTGATAAAGTACAGCGAAAATAATTTAGCATCTAACCAGAGTGCAAATGTTGCAGTAAAGTGCATGGTAATATCATTTACAGTTTAAATGTACAGGTTAAAAGACAGTGTACTAGGTATTAAAATGGGAAATGACCATAATAATAATTGGTACATATATATATACAGGTAAGTGAGTATTTAACAAGTAGTGATCAGGGGTATAAAGATATTGAAAGCATATAAGTGAGCATATACAAATGTATGGCATATATAAATGTATATACAGGAGCAGGGATATGCAGTTCTATCCACAGTTTGAGTTTTAAATATAAATGGCAGGTACAGTAAACAGGTATCTTATTAATAAATATGTAAACTATAGAGAGGTAGGTAGTTGTGATACCGTTTTTTTACATTTTTAAAAACTTCTTTTTTTTACAGTCAGCAGGGTGCAGCAGCAGCATGGGGGAGGGGGACAGCAGCGGTTGGGCAGGAGGGGGGTGTGGGGGTTGTCTTCGTGTTCAGGGAGATCACAGATGAGGGGAAGAAGCTGTTCCTATGCCTGCTTGACTTGGAACAAAGGTTTATATAGTGCCTCCCAGAGGGGAGGAGGGAAAACAGTCCGTGGTTGGGGTGAGAGGGGTCATCCACAATTTTTTATGCCTTCCTCAAACACTGTTTGTGGTGGGTAGTGTTTATTGCAGGGAGGGGTAGTCCAACGATGCGTTGGGCAGTTTTCACCACCCTCTGCAGCACTTTTCGGTCGGAAACAGTGCAGTTGCCATACCACACTGTGATGCAGTTGGTGAGGATGCTTTCAATAGCACACCGGTAAAAGTTCACCAGAATCTGACGTGACAGGTGGGCTTTCCTCAGTCTCTTCAGGAAGAAGAGACGCTGGTGAGCCTTCTTTACCAGTGAGGCAGTATTGAGGGACCAAGAGGTCCCGAGATGTGGACCCCCAGGAATTTGAAGCTGGAGACACGCTCGACCTCCGCTCCGTTGATGAGGATGTGGGCATGTGCGTCAGCTCTGGTCTTCCTGAAGTCGACGATGAGCTCCTTGGTCTTCTTGGTGTTGAGGGCCAGGTTGTTGTCAGCGCACCACACCCCCAGGTGCTGGACCTCCTCTCTGTAGGCTGCGTCATCGTTGTTTTTGATGAGGCCACCACCGTTGGTTAGGAAGTCTAGTAACCAGTTACAAACTGAGGGGTTGATGTCAAGGTTCTTGGTGAGGTCACCAAGTTTGAAGATGAGTTTGTAGGGATGATGGTGTTAAATCCTGAACTGAAGTCTATGAACAGCATTCTTACGTGGGTGTTGCTCTCATCCAGGTGGGAAAGCGCGGAGTGAAGAGCTGAGGAAATGGCGTCCCCCGTGCTCCTGTTCTCACGGTAGGCAAGTTGGTATTTATCCATTAAGGACTGCAACCACCCTGGGCACCATCTCTTCTTCCCCTACCGTCTGGTCACCTGTTGCGCAGCATCCGTACAAGTAGTACCAGGTTTAAGGATAGTTTTTATCCACAGGCAGTGTGCCTACTGAACTGCTAGGAGTGCTGCCACTTTCACTTTTATAACATTGTCATTAACATTACACTCACATTCTTTGCTGGACTTTCTGGACTCACCACAGTTACTGCACCGTACTGCACTGTATTCATGATGCTGCTGCACTACTGCACTTTAAATGCTTTTAAATATGTTTGCACATTCAACAGATGGTCATACCATCTATCACTTTGCTGTCTTTTCTTTGTTCATTTTTATCTTTATTGTATATATTATTTTTATGGTATTGTTTTTTGAGATGTTTACTGCGGGAGGGAATGGGGAGCAAGCATTCCAATGTACTTGTTACAAATGGCAAATAAATATCTTGTATCTTGGTTTGAGTCCCGTGTGTCTTGCGGTGTATACCTGCCCAGGAGACGGTATGAGTCCCGCGTGTCTTGCGGTGTATACCTGCCCAGGAGGTATGCTGTGTGTGTGCGTGCAATGCATGTGCATACGAGCGTGTGTGGTAGGGGCATGAGTGTATCTGTGTGGGAACAGGCGGGGTGGGCTGTTAACCTAGGCTGTTAACCTGTGTGGTTTGGATGTGTGGGTCACATGTGTGTAGTAATACAGCATGTGACATACTGTACATGATGTACATTAGTTTGTTCCATCAGAATCCTTTCAGTACAGGATGTGTGTGGATGCATGTGTGTGTGTGTGTGTGTGTGTGTGTGTGTGTGTGTGTGTGTGTGTGTGTGTGTGTGTGTGTGTGTGTGTGTGTGTGTGTGTGCGTGTGTGTGTGTGTGTGTGTGTGTCTGAGCAGGGGTTGGCAGCTCTCGGGGCGACAGAAGCATGACAATGAGTACAATGGGAACCTGGTGGGGGGATGAAACATGAAAAAAAAAAACAGGCGGGGGAGGAGGCGGGGCCAGGGGAGTGAAGGTCCTCACAAATCGAATGCCTTCATGTGTGTATGAGTGTGTGGGTTTGTGTGTGTGTGCATGAGTGCATGTTCACGTGTGTGTGTGTGTGTGTGTGTGTGTGTGTGTGTGTGTGTGTGTGGTGTGTGTGCACAAGGGCATGCGTGTGGCACTCTTGGTGTGGATGCAATGATGTGTGTATGAGTGTTTGTCTGTGCATGTGTGAGCGTGTGGGTTTCTGTGTGTGCATGCATACAGTATGTGTGCCTGTGTGTGCGTGCGTGCGAGCAGTGCGTGTACTGTAAGGTGCATGCTTGGATGTTTCCGTGGCCGTGCCGGTGTGCGTTTGCGTGAGTCTTTATTCACCATGTGCTTGTAACCAAAGAGCATTGGGTGCCTTCATGCGCACGCTTAAGGGAACCGCCCAGCAGGACTCCGACGAATCGGATGCATGCCTGTCCTTCAGATGACGTTAGGCCATGGTGGCGACATATGACGGAGCATCGCCGAGCTGATTTGATTTATTCAGCGCCGATTGGATCACAGGACACAAATCACATGGGGAGTGAATGCGAGTGAATGTCCATGTTAACCACAGCCACAGTTGGTGGGGGTTTGGAGGCGGGGCTTGTTTTGATTGAGTTTTTATAGATGTGTATTTATTATTTTGGTGTGTGTGTCTCTTGTAGCTCAAGCTGCGAAATCGTTAAATTGAGGCTCTGACATGTTGTGTGTGTTTGAAGTCTTCGTAGCCTTTGAATCGACAAACCTGTTGGACGGCTTTGGAATGGTGACTTAAAAGTATAATTCCGGTAGACTGTGAACAACTGTATCTATTAGTATTACATACTACTACTAGTATACATACGACTACGGGAGCCAGTGCAATGATTTGACTATGGGCGTGATGTGTTCATACTTCCGCACTTCTCATTGGGATTCCTAGCAAGAACATCCAGAAGCTGCAATACATCCAGAACAGCGCTGTTAGGATCCTGATAAGAGTGCAGAAGTATGAACACATAATGAATCCTGCACTGACTCCCGGTCGCACTCTATCTCAATCTGATTTTGACTACAAAATCACCCTCTTCACCTGTCAGTGCATTCATGGAAATGCTCCCTCATACATCAAATAACTTCTCACCCCACAAACCTCCACGAGGAGCCTACGCTCTGAAAAGGCAAACCTCCTCCTTCCCCCAGGACCAAACTGAAAAGCATGGGAGACTGAGCCTTCTGCTCCGCTGCTCCGAGGCTGTGGAATGCCCTCCCAAACCAGCTGAGGACACCACAGACTGTGGATGCTTTTAAAAAAAGGTCTAAAAACACATATTTTTAGAATAGCCTTTCACTAGATAAAAAAAACAAAACACTGGTTGCCATGCCGGCGTAAACGTCGCTGCTTTTATTCTGTTGTTTTATTTATTATTATTATTATTATTATTACATTTGAAAGACTATGTATACATAAATTACTAGTTATGTATGCATATATTCATGGGTCTTTTGGCTCTCCTCAAGCCCTTTCTGAATAAAGATGTAGGAAAACATAAAAAGGCCCAGATTTATCCTATGGGCCTCTTTTTGTGTATCTCACCCACATTATGAACACTGGTGGTCTGGATCCCTATTGAAAACACTAAATATGTCTGGGATGTTAAAGGCTGGATTTAGGAGGACTTAATGGAGGGGGCGTTAAAATAAAGAAAGCGCCCAGGGCATTAGCAACCCAAAATAAACAGGGCATTAGAAACCCAAAAGAAACAGGGGATTTTCTAGTGTTAAACCTGACCAGCATCACTCACTACGGGGAGTGCTTGTTTCACGATAATTAATTTGCTGCGGCTTGTCGTAGTGCTTGAGCTTGAGGACGTGGGCGGGGGGAGTGGGGGGTGGGGGGGCACGTGGCAGGGAGCAAAAGGTATGTCTGAGACACACTTAAGAGGCAGAGCAGAGGCAGAGCCTCTTAAGTGCTGCCACAATGTGGCCCGCTCATGAACACTGGCACACACGTGTGCACACACACACACATCAACACACACGTGCACACAAACACACACGTGCACGCACACACACCACACACACACACACACCACACACACACACACACACACACACACACACACACACACATACATACATACATACATACATACATACATACATACATGCACACACACACACACATATGTGCAAACTCACACACACACCATCTATGAAGCACACATACAGTACAAACACACACACAAACACACACACTCATTAAACAAAAAATCTAAATGGCATGCACTTAAAATCAATGTAAACTTCGAGCCAACACGAAAAGAACGAACGAGTACCCTCGCATCCCTCCATAACTTATTCCCCCCAAACACCCAGTCGATCAACGACACAATAACACAATAAGCAACACAAGCAGCAGAACAACAGCCACTCGACTCAAAGCACGGGGAGGAGCGGTACAGCAGAGGCCTGCAGAGAGGAGAGAGAGGAGACCCCGGACAGGCATCTCCACATGATTTGCTGAAAAACAGATTAGTTAGGGGAGCGGTTCCACACACCGTTATTCAGAGGCGACGGTTTGAGAGATGGATGACTGTGTCAGCGGAGGAGTGAGAGAAGGTGTAGAAAATGGGATAAAACCGAGACAGACAGAGAGAGAGAGCAAGAGCGAGAGTGGGAGCGAGAGAAAGAGAGAGAGAGAGCGAGAGTGGATACAGGAGGGAAATCAGAAAAAGAGATATGTGACACAGAGTAGAACTTAAGGTAATAGAAAATCGAGAGTGGAAAGTGATGATCTGTGGTTTTCTTTGGCTGGATTGATGAATTGCATATGTAAGCGTGAGGAACATAATGTGTTCCGTAGATGTTAGCATTCTTACAGGCCCTTATAATACCACACTCGTTCGAGAGTGGCTAATTCATGTGTGACTTTTTGATCTCCTCCGTGATTGCCATGAGATGTGAGGTGGCATATTCAACAGTAGCTGGGGCCAAACTTAATAGCTAGATAGATGATTTGCATCTCTGGTCCCTGTACAGTGTATGAGACAGAGCCGATACTTACTTAGTATCTTACTTACTTTGTATCTTACTTACTTAGTTATGCTGCAACTAAATACCAACAAAGTTTTTCCCCGGAAGCCAGGTTACTAGTTTTCACTGAGCCTGTGTAAATACCACCAAGTCATACTGTAAATTAATTAGCGCTTACCACATCGCCCCTATCATCTCATTAAGACGGCAAATTAAGTCAGTGTTGTCGTTGAAGGACATTTGAACACAACACATGTGTTCTTGTGGTTCTGAAACATCCTTTTGATGAGAACAAGTTTGCATCGACGCTGTGCAAATTGTGCAAACGCTGAGTCACTGCTTTGCTATATACAGTTATGAAGCAGCTATGAAGTACAATTTTAACCTGAACTTATTGTACTTTTACCTGAGCACTGGCTCAGTTTTTGGAGACTTGTTAGGAATGAAATGCACTTTTAACTTCTGGTGACGAGTTGTTCTCTTACCTACCTTTGTTGTATGCACTATTGTAAGTCACTTTGGACAAAAGCGTCTGCTAAATGACCCTGTGTGTGTGTGTGTGTGTGTGTGTGTATATATGTGTGTGTTTGTATGTATATGTATGTATGTGTATGTGATATAGAGAGAGAGTGAAAGAAAGAGATATGCGTACACACACCAAAGTCAAACTGTGTGCCAATAGGTCTGGATCTCCTGTGAGTCCATGCGGCAACAACAGGGGACAGAGGGACAACAACAGCTCCCCTCGCCCATGGCTGTGACCTCTGTGTCTCAGAGGGAAAACCACGGTTCACTTTAATGATGCTAGCCCAGGCTATAAGCGACGCCGTGACTGAGCAATGGACACCCTTTTTTTTAGGTACAGCCTGTTGGATGATGAATGGCAGGTGCGGGGCAGTGTGTGTGTGTGTGTGTGGGGGGGGGCTAGAGGTGCTAAAGGTGGAGGAGCGTGATGTTCAATCAACGGCAGGGTACCTGTGCCCTGTGGCCACGCCCTGGTCAGGCTATTGGAGCAAAGAGAGAGAGAGAGAGAGAGAGAGAGAGAGAGAGAGAGAGAGAGAGAGAGAGAGAGAGAGAGAGAGAGAGAGAGAGAGAGAGAGAGAGAGAGCGAGAGAGAGAGAGAGAGAGAGAGAGAGAGAGCGAGAGAGAGAGAGAGAGAGAGAGAGAGAGAGAGAGAGAGAGAGAGAGAGAGAGAGAGAGAGAGAAGTTAACATGCAAAGCAACTTTAATCTCTGATTGTTTTGATGGATTTTCAGGCCATTTGCCCGATCATGTGGTTGCTTTAGTTTGGGTCAAGCATGTGGCTTCCACACCATGGCAAATCCACTGAGATAATCTTCTTGTTTCTTTAAATATAAAGAAAAACCAGCTTCAATGGCATTAAAAAAGTGCTACTAGCAAAGTCATGTCAATTACACAGAGAAGCAAGATCATAACAGGATAGTGTCCA
The DNA here is from genome assembly GCA_027704905.1 of Muraenolepis orangiensis. Lineage (NCBI taxonomy): Eukaryota > Metazoa > Chordata > Actinopteri > Gadiformes > Muraenolepididae > Muraenolepis > Muraenolepis orangiensis. The sequence continues at coordinate 24,955,000 of CM050999.1, forward strand.
CATTTTAATATTTTTTGGTTGGGGGGGGGGGGGGGGGGGGATTCTATGATCTTGATATCAGGCTTAGTTTTCTGGAAGATAAATACATAATAATCTAATCATACTATTCATAGTTATATTTTTCAGCGAAGGCCCGCTCTCAGCCGTAGGGAAACAGAGACTGAATAATGTGAGTCTGAGACTCTCTGGCTGTACAACCCATTGCTTTTAGTAAGTTTAAGGAATAAATTAATGTGTGTTAGATAATCAGAGCAGCACAGAGAGCACAAAGGAGAAAAACTACTTTAAATGGTAAGAGAACATAATAATAGACCAGAGTAAAGACTGAAGGCAGAGAGAGAAGAGACGAGCGACACAAAAACAAACAGAGGACCCCCGCAGCTCCCCAGTGTTATTTCTGAAGCAGCGTTGCTATGGTCGGTATTTCACCGACGTATTTAGCATTCTAAAATAGGAGCAACTTCCCGATGTCCGCTGGAATTATATAGGAAGTGTGTGTAAAACATTTTCCCATTAGACTGCAACCACTTTAAATGATAAACGAGACTTCCAGAGTTTAATTACCGCCAATGAAATAGAGACTTTTCTTAGACTTGGTCGTAACTCTGGAACCCGGGAAGGGTTCCGGAAGGGAGATTGTTGATAAGTCAACTCAGATTTTTATTTGGAAAAATTCGTTATCTAGCTTCTTTTTGTTACCTCACTGTACTTTATGCCCACCGCCGAGTCCGCTGCCAAAACTACACCGTTACTTCAAATGGCTTTTTCTTTATTTCATTTTTACCACGGATAATTGTGTGCAGGATTTCATCACCTCCCTAAGTTATTCACCATTCTCAGATTTTTCAGAAGAAAATAATAAGAAGAAGCGTGAGGCAGTCGGGAGGTCACAATTTATCAACATATGATGTCATGGTCATAAATATCGAAATACAAAAATTAGGACATCCCGGGATAAAGGCCTGGAGCCGGGGGATGTGCCGACCAACGTGACGTAGCGCCATGGGGCAACGAGCACCGTAGCTACCACCCCCCCCCCCCCACCCTCCTGCCCTTGTGAGAAGAACAGGCTACCAATTACCTAATTGAACTGGGCGGATGTCCTTGGCTGCTAGCCTCTACGTGGTCTTCTTAACTGCGTGATTTGTTTCCGACCTTCACTGATTCTCGTATCGTCTTCTAGAGATAACAATGTTGCCGCATGCTGCCTCCAGGTCTCCAGGTGCTGAGGCTGAACGCTGAACGCTAAGCAAATCAATGACTTAGATATCAAATTGATTTATTATGTTGGGACTCAATCATATGATCAATGCTACCTGGAAATGCAGCTACTGTTTCTATTCTTCTGTTTATGTATCAGATTTGCACACCCAAACACACAAAATCGAACAAATCGAGCCATTACATCTATAAATGTTGTGCTAACAGATGTCAATTGCTTATGTAAGACCTAATGTATGCTATAT
>CM050999.1:24961465-24972361 GCA_027704905.1 Muraenolepis orangiensis
AGCTTTCTCTCAGCCAGGCTGGCCGTGGTTGGAGCCGGTTATCAGGAACAGTTGCTGATGAGAAGGATTGGAGGAAAGGTAATGGAAGGAGCTGGAGAGGGACCACATGGGTGGTAAAACAAGAGAAAAAGATAGGAGAGAAAAAAATAGTAGCCATAGCGATTGAGCAATGGAGAGAGGAGACATAGAGGAGGCATGGAATCAAATAGAGGAATGGTAATATAAAGAAAAGCTAAAATGGGCAACAGAATGATGTCAATAACAGGGTATAGCATTACAGTATCATAATTAGAGGTGAGACTAGATGGATCTCTATAACTCACATTTGTCATAAAGCCATTAACAAAGTCAGTTTGTTAGTGAAAACATATTAAAGGGAGATGACAGAAGAAAAACACTAATTATATCACAAATAATTGAATCTGAGGATTTACTTTAAAGGAATAAGAGGAGATATCTGTAAATAGGCGTTACCCGAATTTGGACAACTTGTTTAATTCCAATTTCATCATTGTGCGTCCCGAAGTGGAGTTCACTAGAAAAGCATTTGCTTTCCGCAAGCCGCTTCCATTGACTTACAGAGTTACAGAAGCCTACTCTTGTTCTAATTCTAAATCTGGAGGATTGTATCCTCTCTATTGGTCACATACGTGTACACACACAGTTAAATTAGTTTCTCTGCATTTAACCCATCCTGGTATTACAGTAATACCAATGAGCAGATATTTTATATACAGCGTACGGGGATCAGTGTGTTTGCTGTGTGTCTGGTGCCTTGCCCAAGGGAACCTTGGCAGTGCCCAGGTGTTTCGGAGACTTGAACCGGCGACATTCCTATTCCCAAGCAAATTCCCAGCAGAGTGAGCTACTTTTCACGTCAAAATATTTCCAATGTGTTAAGAATAGTTACTTACTCAAAACGAGGGCCAGTAATTACACAACAAGATTGTTTTGGCACTATTTTCTTATTTTCTTCGCTGTGATTATTAGTCTACCCGTGAGGCGCCGCTGGCACAATGATCTCTGATCTGATGATCAGCTGCTTCTGACCGGGTAGTGTTTTCAATATGTGTGTACAATCTACAATCTTGACAAACTACAAGATTGTAGTTTGTCTACAAAAAACTGAACAACAAACACAAACACAGTGCATATTTGGGTGGACAAGTGCATGGACATGCACTCATGCGTGTGTTTAAACTGTCATGAAGACTGCACTACAATAAGCATGCAAATTAACCACTGGACCTGCAAAAAAACCTGTCCTCCAAAAATAAAGATGAAAGCTTTTAAAATTTGCCCAACAAGCATTCATGAGCAATCATTTGTGTCCTGACTTCATGATGTCATGTCCAATAATTGCCTACTCCCAGCCCGGTACAGCCTGGGAATGAAGTTAATATTGCTATTTAAATGGGAGATGAGTGGAATTTTCAACACTGGTGATACACATTTTCCCCACCTTAAAGTACAGTAGTCTTACAACAAGAGTTCCTAATTCAAAATTCTAAATCTGTGCGTAAAATGGACATCCCTACTTCCAAATTGTCTCAGCTGAATCTGAATTATATGCATGTGTGCCTGCATCCGTTCGCCTTTTTTTTTTTCAAAAAAATAGGGCTTTAGCTATGCCAATGACCAACACACCTTAATCCTCCATCCACCTACATACTCTCTGTCTGTCAAGCCATGCTTGAGTTCACACCATAGTTCAAGCCAATAACGCCAGCGGTGGATTATAGCGATGGAGCAATGTCTGTGTTATTATGTTACCTCGTGGCTTCAGGAAAACAAGAGATAATTGGCAGCAATTACTAAAAAACTAACCCTGTTTGGAACAAAGTCAAAAAATGATGATTCTAGGAAAGGAATAAAACAAAGGAAATGCAGGGGGCAATCGTGAAAGGTTATTTTTCAAGGATTTTTTTTCTAAATCAGCGTCATTAAAGATGTCTTAATGACAGATGTCACTCCGAAATTTCAGGATCAAAACCAATGAAAACCCTGGTAGTCGAACAAAGACTGATATGGTCCAAGGTGTGAAAGAACCTGGACTGAACCTGGACAGTCTTCATGCTGCATGGGAGCCTTTTTATGCATAATTTCTAAGTTTTTCAGTAAAACAGATTGTTTAGTTTGGTAAAACAAATATCAAAACTGCTCATTACATATTGGAATCGGAAGAGTAACCGGTATAAGGATAATGGCGGCGCCGAAGCATGATGCGTGGGGAATGGGAGTAAGCATTATATTGGACTTGTTGCAGATTTAATTGTAAATTTAATCTTGAATCTTGAATGTGACTCAAAAAAACAACAACACAACAACAATTTCCATCTCCCCGCCAGCCATAACTCAAATTATCTCCTAATAATCAAGGCTGCAAGGCTGAACCGGCGCTACGCTACAAGCTAACAAAAGGGGCGTAAGGGAGGACATGCTTAGCGGCTCATTTGATCTGAGCGGGGGATGGAAACACATCCGCTGTGGCCTGAATCGGCAGTAGAGGTATTTCATCATCGCTGCTAACAAGTCAAGTTTTTATAGCCCCAGCCCCTGACCCTGAGAGAGTGTGTGTATTCAAGTTTCAATGGTTCATGGATGCCTTTGCAGACATGTTCCATTGCTGAAATTTTGTCTTGAGGTCAAGCACCGTCATAAGCATAAATTTAAAATGACGACGTTGGATCGACGTTGGATGCTTGCGCTTCAGTCATTTCGCAGCCACTTTCATCCAATGTGACATGGATGGTTAGGCATCTTTCTCAAGGACGCCCACAGGCATGGATCAGGGGTTGAACCCAGTACCTAATGGCCCGTACAGTTGACCAACCTATAGCCACTTATCTATTCTATAGTCACATCCATACAACTTAACTCAAAGCCCCTTTACTTTTAATCAGCTGTTCTGCTTTCACAGTGTATACTCGACAAACAGCTGACTTTGACATTACCAAACGTATTTCATTCAAAAATTTATGTCTACAACGGCCTGATTGATTTACAGTCTCTGTCCAGCAGAAGACTTCATAATCAGGCTGGAAATCCTGCTTTAACTGTTACGGTGTAAACATTAAGGATCACTTGTTTTGAAAGACCACAACAATGTCTAAGTCCTAACCTTTTATATGAATATGGATTTGACTGACACACAAGAGCGAGGAAAACACAGTGACATTATGAATCATGTGAGACGAAAAAAGAAGAACCAAGCAATCTCAGAAGCTCCCGGAGACAGCGGTGTGTGTCAAGCGACTGATTGGAACATGCAAGCACTTTTCATTAAACCGTACCGCACTGTTATGCTGATTTAAATAATTTACCTTGGGAAATGGATGAACATTTCTTCATTCATGAATTCATACATACGCCCCTCTTGTTTTGCAAAACAGAACATGATTTGTTGTTGGTTAATCCCAGGCGTTTATGAAAAACAAACACTACAGTCACTGTTGGCAAAGTCAGTCATAAAAGACAGTGGGAACACACGCATGCATGTATGTTAATGTGTGTATGTGTGTGTGTGTGCGTGTGTGTGCGTACATGTTTGTGTGTGCCTGTGTATCTGTATGTGTTCAGGTGATATCGTGACTATGTGCGTGTGTGACATTGAAGTGGTTGGTGACACACACACACACACACACAAACAAAGTGGCTGCATAGGATAGACATAGGATGGATGGATTAAAGTCCTAAAATGCTTTTGTGTAGGTTTGTGTGTGTGTGTGCGTGTGTGTGTGTGCGTGTGTGTGTGTGTGTGTGTCTGAGAGAGAGAGGGAGCAGAAGGGGGAGCGGAGCCACGAGTTCAACAGCTTTCATTCATTCACCTCTTGACAGTATTTTTTGTCACTGACCCGGTGTTCACTGACAGTGTCAGTGATACGGTTTCTGGACTGACCTCCTGCATATTTATTTGTACTACTATATTCATGTGTACTGCGTCCGTTACCTCTGTTATTGTTTTTGTTTCTGTTCCTGCATGAGTATGCCAGTCGATTCTTCTGGGGATTCCCTCCGGGTGCAACGCCTCCAGACCACCCACCTAAGGACGTCACCAGGTGTTCCCCATGCCCGTGTTCCTGCCCCTGGCGCGGCAGAGGCTTGTCAACCAATAACTGGCCAGGACCAGGGGAGCAGTCCTCTCCATAATCAGTGGCCAGCCGCTGAGCGAGGGGGGCAGTGATTTAATCGGAGCTGTCCCCTGTGCTGTGCCTCTCGTTTTATTGAGACGATATGTCTGCGACTTACGTGTGTCTAAGCCAGAGCTGGCTAGACTAGTTGTCTGTGACTTTTGTGTGTCTAAGCCAGAACTGGCTAGACTAGTTGTCTGTGACTTTTGTGTGTCTAAGCCAGAGCTGGCTAGACTAGTTGTCTGTGACTTTTGTGTGTCTAAGCCAGAGATGGCTAGACAAGTTAAATGTGCAACTGTTAACCCGTGATCGAGGCACTCGTTGCGGTGGTTTATTTTGTTTTGTGTCTTTTTGTTCTTTTGTTATGTAGGTTTTGCGCGACCGGAAACCCTCACGATATAATTAATGACATCATATATTATATCATCATATATATTCATCATATATTCTTTAAATTCCCCAGAGCCAGCCCCTCTCTCTCTCTCTCTTCAGAAGTCTGGCCCCATCATTCTGAACAACCTACCTGTCTGTGGACTTTTTTTTTCCACGGTCCAAACTACATGATGCAAAACTTATTTCATTCCATCTTGTTGCAGTGAAGAAACCACGTAAAAGGAAATTGGCTTATTATATAATAAGTATGCAAACAATTGCTTATATTACATTAAAATCCAATAATGTGACTTGCTATGCAACATAGTATTTTTGGTGCATTTGGATACTAATATAGATATACTGTAGTTAATAAAGATATCATAATATCATAGGTTATTCTCTCTTTTTCGTCTGTGAAAAAAAAAAAAGTTGATCTCCACAGGCGGCCAAAATGATCTTACTCCAGCCCCTCCGATCTTCAGCTGCGTGTCAGATTTCCTCAACAGTTGGTGAAATTTATGAACATATGATGTTTGCTATGTATTGATGGTATAACCGTCGCCGTCCCGTTCTAGTGTGTTTTCCATGTGTGGGATTGTAGAGAGCTAATTGTTGGATGAGCTCTATAGGATATTTTCTTTTGTCATGTCCAAGTCAAGTCTCAACTGACATTGTTGAAATGTATTCCGCAGCGGTTGTTGTTTTACTGCTTCATACACAACCTCATTGGTAACATGATTTGATTTGGCTCACGCTACGCTGTCAAATCTTGTCAGCGAGGTTCAAGCATTTATTTGACTTTGTTCACAACAATCGTAAACTAAACAGTCTGAAAGTCAAAGACATTTGGTCTGCTTTGGTGTAGTTCTGTGTTGTTTTTTTCCAGGCCTTTCATTCTTCCCAATAAGGTGCCACCCACTGAATTGACAAAGAAACATGTAAACACACACACATACACACACACACCACACACACTCACACACACACACACACACACACACATAATCCCCCCCCCCTTCCTCCCCCCCACATACACACTCAGGGGCACTATTCACTCACTGGTCTCCTCTATCTCTTACTAGCTGTCTCGGAGCAGTTTGAATATGTCCACCTCCAGCTTCCTAGTGGTGGAGTAGGAATAAACTAATCGGTAAATTTTTGTGACAAGAAGCACCACCCTGTGGGATTTTAAGGAGGCGCAGTTGGCGAGTACCCACGACTGTTGGCGATATTGTGGTGGAAATAATGACGATAACTAGCACCTTCTCAGCGGGACGGAGCGCTTTTGTTTGTCTGATGCATTCGGCACGCCGTAATTATATTGTAATGACGAGGAGCCATTAGCAAACAGAGAAAGGTCATGTGAGGTTTCCACCGTGGTTTGGTAAATGGTAAATGGACATTTATATAGCGCTTTTCTAACCAATGGTTACTCAAAACGCTTTACAAGTCATGCCTCACATTCACACACACATTCAACCACCAACGGCGGAGTCAGCCATGCAAGGAGACAGCCAGCACGTCAGGAGCAGTTAGGGTGTCTTGCTCAAGGACACCTCGCCAGCTTTTGCTCGGAGGAGGCGGCGGGGATCGAACCAGCAACCTTCCGGTTGTGAGGCGACCGCTGTACCTCCTGAGCTACACTGCCGCCAAACTACTGTGACTTTGGCGGTTTAACTGTGACTGAAGAGTTGATGCCCTTTAATGGAGCTTAATCATAGTTACAGCTAAAATAACAATATCTCCAAGACAAATAGTGTGATTCAAATACCATCTCCCCAGCAAGACAGTGCCCTAAAAAGGCAGAGACGTTTTGTTGATATTCCTCTTCTTCCTAATACCATGAAGAAAAAAACCAAAATATATATATGCGTATATATATAAACAGAATCATTTTATCCCACACCAGATTCAGAGCATCTCATTTTTCCAAGATGTGCTATCCTTTAAACTCTTTTTACCAATTTTCTCAAAAGTACTTTTGAACGTGTTGAGTCAACTTGTTAAATCAACAACCAGTCTTGCATCGGCAAAGTAATTACGTTATCCTGTGATATATACTAATTGTCTTTATGTGTATTACTTTCAACCTTTGCGTCTCACAGGTTTTTCAGTGCTTTTCATTACTTAGCCGTCAGTACATTTCACCGACCATAAAGGGGCTTTGAGGCTTGTTTACACACAGCGAGTTTACAGCTTCTTCCACGTTAACATCTCTGCCTTGGTTTAATGCCTCTAAATGGATAAAATAATGTTTCTACCTACTACTTTCTAGTCTCTGTATTAAATCTAGAAAACACTAAATAAGCAACAAACACACAACCCGTTTTGCCCTTGTGGCCGCATTCGGAGGGGGTTACCGACGCAGCTATCGAGCCGACGGGATTTTCCGTACACCGGGCGGACAGAACAAAGGCTCTCTCCGGTAAAGATCGCGGAGGGGGGGTATGTCTCATGATAAACAGATCTTGGTGCAACCAAAGTCATGTACATCCCCTCAAGTCTTTCTGTTCCCCGGACCTGGAGTACCTGATGCTTATGTGCCGTCCATACTGGCTACCTCGGGAGTTTACAGCGGTAACCGTGACCGCTGTTTACATTCCCCCACAAGCCAACACGGACACAGCGCTGAAGGAACTGTACGGGGCTATCAGCGAACAGGAGTCGGCCCACCCCGAGGCTGCTCTCATCGTGGCGGGGGACTTCAACAAGGCGAACCTGAAGAAGGTTCTCCCGAAGTTCTACCAACACATAAAGAGCAACACACGGGGCGAGCGGATCCTCGACCACTGCTACACTCCCTTCCGTGATGGCTACAAGGCCCTCCTCCGCCCACCGTTCGGCAAATCAGATCACCGCTCTATCCAGCTACTCCCCGCCTATAGGCAGAGACTGAAGCAGCAACCGATCGCTGTGAGGGAGGTCCAATGCTGGTCGGACCAATCAGATTCTACGCTGCAGGATTGTTTTGATCACGCTGACTGGCACATGTTCCGCGTTGCCTCGGACAATAACATCAACGAGTACGCGTCGTCGGTCACCGGGTTCATCAAGAAGTGCATAGATGACGTTGTTCCGACTAAGTCGGTTCGGATATATCCCAACCAGAAACCGTGGATTAACGGCGATGTTCGCGCTGCCCTACATGCGCGTAACGCCGCCTTTGGTTCCGGGAATACGGAGGAATATACGAGAGCCCGTTACGACCTCCGTAAGACCATCGTCACTGCCAAGCGGGAGTATAAGGACAGAGTGGAAGATAAATTCAAGAAACACGATGCGAGGGGTATGTGGCAGGGGCTGCAGAAGATAACGAACTTCAGAGGGAGAACCAGTTGTGTAGAGAACTCCTCTACCTCCCTCCCAGGAGAGCTAAATACTTTTTTTGCTCGGTTCGACGTAAACGGCAGCCCGCCGAAGCCAGCACCGACTGGGGAGACCAGCCAGCTGCGCATCTCGGAGGCGGATGTGCGCCGCACCTTTAAGCGGCTGAACATCCGTAAGGCGGCAGGCCCCGACGACATCCCGGGCCGCGTCCTCAGAGCATGCGCAGACCAGTTGGCAGGAGTCTTTGCAGACATCTTCAACCTCTCCCTGTCCCAGGCTGTTGTCCCCGCGGTCTTCAAGATATCCACCATCGTGCCTGTCCCTAAACAAACCAAGGTAACATGCCTGAATGACTACAGACCTGTGGCCCTCACCTCGATCGTTAGCAAATGCTTCGAGAGGTTGGTCAAGGACTTTATTTGCTCCGTGTTACCTACCACGCTGGACCCATGGCAATTTGCATATCGTCAAAATAGATCCACGGACGACGCAATTGCCATGGCCCTCCACACTGCCCTTTCCCACCTGGAGGGGAAGAACTGTTATGTGCGAATGCTGTTTGTGGACTACAGCTCAGCATTCAACACAATAGTTCCTGCCAAGCTCGACACCAAGCTGAGAGGTCTAGGCATACCCCCATCCATGTGCAGCTGGATACTGAACCTCCTGTCGGACCGCCGCCAGGTGGTGAGGATGGGCAGCACCACATCAGAGCCACTGACCCTCAACACGGGAGCCCCCCAGGGATGCGTGCTGAGCCCTCTCCTCTACTCCCTCTACACCCACGACTGCATGGCTATGCACAGCTCCAACGTCATCGTCAAGTTTGCTGACGACACGACAGTGATGGGCCTGATCGCCGGCGACGACGAGACAGCCTACAGGGAGGAGGTCGGATCGCTGGAGCAGTGGTGCCAGGAGAACAGCCTCGCCCTCAACGTCAAGAAGACCAAGGAGCTGATCGTGGACTTCAGGAGGCAGAGGGGAGAGCACAGCCCTATCTCCATCGACGGCGTTGCAGTAGAGAGGGTCAGCAGCTTCAAGTTCCTCGGCGTGCACATCTCCGAGGACCTCACATGGTCCACGCACACCACACACGTGGTGAAAAGGGCCCAACAACGCCTGTATTTTCTCAGGCGTCTGAAGAAATTCAGCATGGGCCCCCGCATCCTGAGAACATTCTACAACGGCACCATCGAGAGTGTTCTGACAGGGTGTATCACCGCCTGGTACGGGAACTGCACGGCACTCGAGCGCAGAGCGCTTCAAAGGGTGGTGCGGACGGCCCAGTATATCGTTGGAGGTGAGCTCCCCTCCCTCCTGGACATTTACAACCAGCGGTGCGTGGCCAAGGCCAAAATAATTATAAAAGACATTGCCCACCCCAGCCACGAACTTTACTCACTATTACCGTCAGGCAGGCAATACCGCAGTATCAAGTGTCGTACAAATAGGCTTAGAGATAGCTTCCACAGTCAGGCCATCAGGCTGCTGAACAAGGGCGTATAACATATAACAATGTATATTTTATTACATTGATTTATATATATATATTGCTCTTTTCTGTGCTGATTTTTGCATTTTATAAATTGCATTTTTTATTTTTATTTTATATTCTTTATTCTATTTTTTATTCTATTTTTTATCTATTTTTATTTTATCTTATTTTATAACTGCTGTCTGTCGTCGGGTATTGCACACAAGAATTTCACATCACTGCTTTATACTAAACTGTAAACTGTGAAGTGACAATAAACTTGACTTGACTTGACTTGACTTGACTTGATTCAATTAAAAAACACACGACCTGAGAAATGTTGAACAACTGGGGTGCTGTGATCCCCTTCTTTTAGGCACACCTTACATGTCCCTAGCTGGTGTAGAGTACCGGGAGTTGACATTTGAGGGTGGTCAATATGTGACAGAAGCCCAACAAGCGAGTTGAAGCAGGGTCACCGCGCCCCATGTTCACACACTGGGGAAAACACAAAGTGCCCCGTGACCCCCTTGGAAACCAATTAATGATTGTTCTGTAGGCGGAGACAGGACACGGGGGCTACCCTGAAGGACGCCACCGGGCGTTTGGGCGGGGGTGGGGGGGGGGTTAAGAGTGAGTGACATCATAGGATTGCTTTCAGGAGAAGAAGCACATTCATGCATCGACGCACACACACACACACACACATGATGGTAGCTGTCACATTGCACCTTTAACCGAGTGAGACCCCATCATTTACAGTCAGAACCAAAAAAGTGTCTCTGTGCAGCTTCAAACAGCTGGATGTGGATGTGTATATAAAAACAAATCCCAGCGGGAAAACTCGCCGGAAATGGAGCAGCATGGCTGCTGCAGTTTTTTTTGGCTGAAATGCGCTGCAGCTGGTGAAGTCCAGCAAATTAACTGGATCGACTGCCTGGGTGGAAACAGCAGGCATGAAAGACCCTCATTTAGCAACCTCCCGCCCAAATGTCTCTGGCCTCTGCAGGTGGCTCCCTCTGATCTGCAGCCTTCGATAACATGACCTGGAGATGAGTATATGCAGTTGACATCAGTTGGAGAAGGCTTTTTAAGTTCAGGTGGCTTTTTCCTCCGACTGTAGATCTGGTAGTGAGCGTTATTCATCGATTTGGCTTTATTCTGCCCATACAATGCAAGGAAGAACTCAGTGCCGGTATCTGTTAGGTAGGTTTTAGGTGTTATCAGGTTCTCCAAGCTTTGTATCAAGACAATGCATGGTACTTCCTTGGAGTACTTTCAGCGCAGATGCCTTGCCATTTCTACAGGGGTAGGAGACAGTGTCACAGCCTGACAGTGTATGCATTCCCAGGAGACCCTGACATTTGTCACCCAATGCCCTGACTGTGGCATTTATGTCCAGGATGGTGCCATCCCACTTCTCCATCTGCACTGCTGATTGAACATTGGCCTTCCTAGCCCAGTACACTAACAGGACGAATACGACAGTGTCATCACTTAGGATACGTATGGTGGGTGCTCCTGCTGTAGCTTTTTCGAGCATGTAGCTAATTAGGGTGACGTCATCCTCCTCATGCTTGACCATGC
>CM050999.1:24972422-24982422 GCA_027704905.1 Muraenolepis orangiensis
TCATGTGGTGAGGTCATATGTGCATAGAAGGCGCGATAGCTGTGTCTTGTTTGATGTGCTCTTCATCACGGCTTCTCGACCAGGAAGGGGTGTGTTGAGTGTCAGCTTGTATTCAGTTGCACCAACTCCTGCTCATCTTCTCCTCTCATGATCTTTGGCACTGGACTCATTATCACAATCATTATAACAGTCAAAGATGACATGGGTCTCATCAGCTCCAGCTGCAGTATAGGCATTGGCAAGGCGTGCATTGATGCTAGAGGCAATGTCCCTGATTGTACCTGACACAGGCTAGACAATGTGGTAGAGCATCAACAACTTTGGGAAGGTGAGCATTTTCATCAGGTACTCCCAATGTTGTGTCCTCCCAAGGACAGACTGGTCACCTTTTCTCAGGCAACCAAATCCATTGATGAGTGTTTTAGGGACAGGGCTGAGCTCATAATCCAAGATATATTTTAATTCTATGCCGCACTGCTGCCCCACAACTAATTATCGAGCAAAGAGGGCCTCCATGTTGTAGATGGGCTTGCCTTTAACAGTCTTAGCTTTCTTCGTCACCGCCATGGTTTTGACTCTCTTCTCAATGGTGCTATGAAAGCCATCTGGAAGAGAAGCTGCAAAATCTTTGCTCTGATGTTTATCAATCTGAAGAGCATTTTGCACATTCACAGAGTCTGGGGCCACCTGTCCATTTACGATGTTATACAGGATTTGCTGATTGTCTTTCAACGGATGAAAGTGTTTCTGGAACTCCTCCAGGATATTCTCACGATCCCTTTGATCCAGCTCTCGTCTTCTCTCACCTTCCACCTTATGTTTCCATCTACTCTGCTTCTCATTTCCATCTTCCTCCTCTGGATTATCTGGCATGTCCTGACTTGTCTTAAATTCCTCCACTGTCTGGGAAAGATGGGAACACATTGGATGGAAATTGATCCACACTGCAACTTGCTCCTCATTGGTTAAGATACCTTTCAACCCTCCTTGTTGTATCCCATTTGTAATGTAGGTCTGTTCATCAAACTGGTCAGCAGGTACAGAAGTTCCTCTGTCAGAGTGGCGGCAGACTTGAGCCCGAGCTAAAAGATCCTGCTTGGCCTCATGTGGAAGATTCATTCAAATCCTGAGGTACAAGGTGATGTACTGTGCATAATTATAGTGCCCAGCTCCAAAGAAGTACAGAACCATCAACTTGAGGCAGTGCTGCTGTAGGAGGAAGTCTCACTGAGTGCAATGAAGGTGGGACGAATCAGGCAATCCACCCAGAGCCTGTAGGGTGGTCACGTGCCTTGTCCAGATATTCCGTGATAGCAGCATCCGTCTGTGGTCCATCTTTCAGAAGATCTTGGAGGAGGAAAGCAACAAGCATTCGATATGCACACAGTGCATTTGTCCAGGATCTGCAATTAAGAATGTTGGTAATGCCACTAAACGTCACTGTAAGTGCTTCCACGCCAGAAGCATTCCTTAACATTCCAATACAAGGATCCAATACAGCCAAGGAATGGTAATGGATGTTTTGATATGTCGCTTTTTATGCAAAGCACTTTACAAGTCATGCCTCACATTCACCCATTCATACACACATTCAACCACCAACGGCGGAGTCAGCCATGCAAGGAGACAGCCAGCACGTCAGGCGCAGTTAGGGTTACGGTGCTCAAGGACTCTTAAACTGTTTTTGCTAGGATTGAACCAGCAACCTTCCGGTTGTGAGGTGACCGCTCTACCTCCTGTGCTATACTGCCACCATAGTCTGAATGACATCAGAGTGTGCATCATGCCGGGATAGATGGTGACCGACTTTCATCGCACTGGGTCACTCCTCTGGATAAGGCACGCCCTGATGTTGAGCTGCAGATCCAGTGTGGTGTTTGCATACTTCATGCCAAAGCTCTTCAGTGACTTCTCAAGGTAGACAAGGGTTATTGATTCTCCACCAGCAGGTGGAGAATCAAGTATCAAGCTGGAAGCAACCTGGTGCGCTTCTTCTGAAGCAAGAACCTTCACAGGAAGTGCTGGTTTTAACTTCGAGGGACCACTACACTAGTTGCAATCCTACCCAAGTTATTCATGTTGACAAATCAACTATAAGCTAATTGTAAAAATGTCAAACTTGTTCTTTCAAAACATTTCAAAACATATCAGTAAGCTAACATTAGATACGGAGCAATTAAGCTAACATACAATGTTAGCTTTATCACACACCCTTTATTTTACTCCTGTTGTTTTTTTCTTTTTACACCTTCAGTTCCAGATGGAAATGTCCTTTTTGAATGTATTATGATTTATGATGGGTATCCGTGGGTCATTGCGGGGGAGTCAAGTGGAGAGTAGCAGGTGATGTCGGTGGGAGAAGGGTGGACTTCACATTGTTGCGCATTCAAATGTGTTTTACAACACATTATTAAACATTCAGGGCTTTTGGATTTCTGGACATAACAAACATGGACATAGCTCTTTGATCACCTTTCTAAGTCAAATAGAAGCACAATTATAGCCATTTCCTGTTTTTGGCTATAATAACTAAAATTGACCAACAAGCAACTCTTAGCAAGCAAGCCAAATCTCATTAGCTTAACCAATAGATTACATTTTAATCATAAAAGTTTATAGGAAACAACATTGCTGGGCTTACTATGGGCCGTATATGGCCCATAGTAATGGGCCATATACTTATATAATTAGGGTGACGTCATCCTCCTCATGCTTGACCATGCAGTCCATGTGGTTCATGTGGTGAGGTCATATGTGCATAGAAGGCGCGATAGCTGTGTCTTGTTTGATGTGCTCTTCATCACGGCTTCTCGACCAGGAAGGGGTGTGTTGAGTGTCAGCTTGTATTCAGTTGCACCAACTCCTGCTCATCTTCTCCTCTCATGATCTTTGGCACTGGACTCATTATCACAATCATTATAACAGTCAAAGATGACATGGGTCTCATCAGCTCCAGCTGCAGTATAGGCATTGGCAAGGCGTGCATTGATGCTAGAGGCAATGTCCCTGATTGTACCTGACACAGGCTAGACAATGTGGTAGAGCATCAACAACTTTGGGAAGGTGAGCATTTTCATCAGGTACTCCCAATGTTGTGTCCTCCCAAGGACAGACTGGTCACCTTTTCTCAGGCAACCAAATCCATTGATGAGTGTTTTAGGGACAGGGCTGAGCTCATAATCCAAGATATATTTTAATTCTATGCCGCACTGCTGCCCCACAACTAATTATCGAGCAAAGAGGGCCTCCATGTTGTAGATGGGCTTGCCTTTAACAGTCTTAGCTTTCTTCGTCACCGCCATGGTTTTGACTCTCTTCTCAATGGTGCTATGAAAGCCATCTGGAAGAGAAGCTGCAAAATCTTTGCTCTGATGTTTATCAATCTGAAGAGCATTTTGCACATTCACAGAGTCTGGGGCCACCTGTCCATTTACGATGTTATACAGGATTTGCTGATTGTCTTTCAACGGATGAAAGTGTTTCTGGAACTCCTCCAGGATATTCTCACGATCCCTTTGATCCAGCTCTCGTCTTCTCTCACCTTCCACCTTATGTTTCCATCTACTCTGCTTCTCATTTCCATCTTCCTCCTCTGGATTATCTGGCATGTCCTGACTTGTCTTAAATTCCTCCACTGTCTGGGAAAGATGGGAACACATTGGATGGAAATTGATCCACACTGCAACTTGCTCCTCATTGGTTAAGATACCTTTCAACCCTCCTTGTTGTATCCCATTTGTAATGTAGGTCTGTTCATCAAACTGGTCAGCAGGTACAGAAGTTCCTCTGTCAGAGTGGCGGCAGACTTGAGCCCGAGCTAAAAGATCCTGCTTGGCCTCATGTGGAAGATTCATTCAAATCCTGAGGTACAAGGTGATGTACTGTGCATAATTATAGTGCCCAGCTCCAAAGAAGTACAGAACCATCAACTTGAGGCAGTGCTGCTGTAGGAGGAAGTCTCACTGAGTGCAATGAAGGTGGGACGAATCAGGCAATCCACCCAGAGCCTGTAGGGTGGTCACGTGCCTTGTCCAGATATTCCGTGATAGCAGCATCCGTCTGTGGTCCATCTTTCAGAAGATCTTGGAGGAGGAAAGCAACAAGCATTCGATATGCACACAGTGCATTTGTCCAGGATCTGCAATTAAGAATGTTGGTAATGCCACTAAACGTCACTGTAAGTGCTTCCACGCCAGAAGCATTCCTTAACATTCCAATACAAGGATCCAATACAGCCAAGGAATGGTAATGGATGTTTTGATATGTCGCTTTTTATGCAAAGCACTTTACAAGTCATGCCTCACATTCACCCATTCATACACACATTCAACCACCAACGGCGGAGTCAGCCATGCAAGGAGACAGCCAGCACGTCAGGCGCAGTTAGGGTTACGGTGCTCAAGGACTCTTAAACTGTTTTTGCTAGGATTGAACCAGCAACCTTCCGGTTGTGAGGTGACCGCTCTACCTCCTGTGCTATACTGCCACCATAGTCTGAATGACATCAGAGTGTGCATCATGCCGGGATAGATGGTGACCGACTTTCATCGCACTGGGTCACTCCTCTGGATAAGGCACGCCCTGATGTTGAGCTGCAGATCCAGTGTGGTGTTTGCATACTTCATGCCAAAGCTCTTCAGTGACTTCTCAAGGTAGACAAGGGTTATTGATTCTCCACCAGCAGGTGGAGAATCAAGTATCAAGCTGGAAGCAACCTGGTGCGCTTCTTCTGAAGCAAGAACCTTCACAGGAAGTGCTGGTTTTAACTTCGAGGGACCACTACACTAGTTGCAATCCTACCCAAGTTATTCATGTTGACAAATCAACTATAAGCTAATTGTAAAAATGTCAAACTTGTTCTTTCAAAACATTTCAAAACATATCAGTAAGCTAACATTAGATACGGAGCAATTAAGCTAACATACAATGTTAGCTTTATCACACACCCTTTATTTTACTCCTGTTGTTTTTTTCTTTTTACACCTTCAGTTCCAGATGGAAATGTCCTTTTTGAATGTATTATGATTTATGATGGGTATCCGTGGGTCATTGCGGGGGAGTCAAGTGGAGAGTAGCAGGTGATGTCGGTGGGAGAAGGGTGGACTTCACATTGTTGCGCATTCAAATGTGTTTTACAACACATTATTAAACATTCAGGGCTTTTGGATTTCTGGACATAACAAACATGGACATAGCTCTTTGATCACCTTTCTAAGTCAAATAGAAGCACAATTATAGCCATTTCCTGTTTTTGGCTATAATAACTAAAATTGACCAACAAGCAACTCTTAGCAAGCAAGCCAAATCTCATTAGCTTAACCAATAGATTACATTTTAATCATAAAAGTTTATAGGAAACAACATTGCTGGGCTTACTATGGGCCGTATATGGATTTCCAGTAGACTAATGTGTCAAACATTAGGATATATTGTGCAGTGCATAGCACTGGTTAAATGGAGAGCATTTAACCTTCACCGAGGCCCTTTTCAGATCCAATAAACACAAAAGCCTGCTTCACTCAATGAGACTCTCTTCTATTCTGCAGTACAAGTGTTACCTCAGTGAGGTGATGAACTGGCTCCTCACCGAGCATATGAGTTCATTGACACCCACTAGTTTGGTGCCCTGCACCGGGAGGAGAGGTAAAGAGGGGGGGGGAGACGAGTACTAGCACTAGTGCTAATTCTCTGTAGTGCTGTGAAGGACAGAGTGCCAGACCGGTTCACAACCAGTTTTAACCAAAAAGAGGGTTTTATTCAACCCAAATATCACATAAAGAGGTAGTGGGAAATACATACCAAAAAGTAAAACTGAGGTCAAAATAATATATTGATGGGTGCCGGAGGCTGAACATCAAACCAACCAGCAGACAAACGGGAAACAACATTCAAACGTGACCTCCACAATGTGTTCCTTCTCAAGATTTCTTACTACGTAATTAAGGGAGTTTTTTTTCTTGCCCTTAGGGGGGCTAAGGTTTGGGGGGTGTTGTAAACATGTGGCATGTGAAGCCCTTTGAGACTATAACTGTGATTAAGGGCTATACAAATAAAATACACTTGACTTGACTTGAGGGAGACATGAGGGAGACTATATAACAACTGGAATAAACCAAATGACACACGAGGAGAGGAACACAAACAAACAATCCATCAAAGACACCGCCATCAAAACACACTTTAGATTAGTTTATATATGATTCAAATGTATTGTCACTGTACAGCACAAGTACAGTACAGTGGAAATTATTTGGCATCTAACCAGAGTGCACATGTTGCAGTAAAGTGCATGGCAATATATCATTTACAGTTTACAGTTGCTAAAAGACAGTCTACTAGGTATACAAACTGTTATACGATTACTTATGGAGTATGTATGAGATATGTGCATAATAATATAATATAATTGATATATATATATACAGGTAAGTATACAAGTATTTAACAGGTAGTGATCAGGGGTATGCAGTTAGGAAAAACAGGATAAATATATATAAATGTATATACAGCAGGTAGTGAGCAGGGATATGCAGTTCTATCAACAGTTGAAGATTAAAATATATACGGAAGGTACAGTAAAAATGTAAAAATGTACATGTCATACAGGTATACAGGTCATACAGTTATGTTATCAAGAAATGTGCAAACTATAGGCAGAGGTAGGTAGTTATTAAGTGCAAGGCAGTCAAAGACATTGATGGTGATGTATTATTATTATAGGATATATTGAGCAGAGGTGGGGGCAGGTGGGCGGCAGCAGGGAGGGGGGGTCATCGTACAGAGTTCAGAGCGATGACAGCTGAGGGGAAGAAGCTGTCCTAAGGAACAAAGGTTTCTATAGTGCGTCCTCGAGGGGAGGTGGGCAAACAGTCCATGGTTGGGGTGAGAGGTGTCTTTCACTATTTGTTGTGCCTTCCTCAGATGCCATTTGGAACACCTTTTGAGCCCAGGATTGATGCAATCCTGGGCTCAGGATTGCATCACTGCTGTTTGCAGATGATGTGGTCCTGTTTGCGTCATCAGTATGTGACCTTCAGCACTCACTGGATCGGTTTGTGAAGCGGCTGGTATGAGGATCAGCATATCTAAATCTGAGGCCATGGTTCTCAGCAGGAAACCGGTGCATTGTCAACTCCAAGTAGCCTCACCGTTTTAACCAAAAGAGAGCTGAGCCAGAAGGTAAAGCTCTCGATCTACCGATCAGTCTTCGTTCCTACCCTCACCTATGGTCATGAAAAATGGGTAATGACCGAAAGGACGAGATCGTGAATACAAGCAGCCAAAATGAGTTTCCTCAGGAGGGTGGCTGGTATCTCCCTCAGGGATATGGTGAGAAGCTCAGTCACTTGTGAGAAACTCGGAGTAGACCCGCTGCTCCTTCGCGAAGCTTCCATATAACAATGGAGCCAGCTGAGGTGGTTCGGGCATCTGGTAAGGACGGTTCCTGGTGGAGGTGACTGATAAGCGGTAGACGATGGATGGATGGAGCTTCTGATGGAGCTTCTGATCTGAATTTAGACGCTCTTCTGTTGCACTACAAGGTTGTGTGCATGTGCATGGTTTGTGCGTGCCTTTGTGATGTATTGAAAAATCAATATAATTAATCACATTAAATTTAACTGTAGCTTTTGCTTGTTATATTCATACCCGGTCACACAGCGCCATTGACTTAAAACAAAAGCAAGAAAAGAACATTCCGAACAACAACAACGTGACGTGGTATGGGTGTGTCCTTCAAGTCAAGTCAACGCTGCTCATCGGAGCAGTCAGCTCTGGAAGGAAGATAGCAGCCATCTGTCACTCGTTTTACAAATCAAATCAAGGCACTACAGTGCAATGAGATAGCGATTCGAAAAAAACCCGATGAATAATACATTGTCTGTGATGAGTTATACAAGTTGCGTTTGCGCCAACGCAATTATCGTATGGAAATGCATGTCTGCTTTTTCGTTATTGAAGATCAATTAGAAGAAGAAGAACAAGAAGCACAAATTAGACTTTCTCTGCAGTGGGTCTGTTAAAAAGCTGCTTCAAATAGAGTGATTGCAAAGTGAACCATGTTCCCTCCAGTCAGATAGGGGCCCGATTGAACTATCCTATCCTTCCAGGTTCCAGAGAGAATAGAATAGAATAGTTTTTATTCACAGGCAGTGCACCTACTGAACTGCTAGTAGTGCTGCCACTATAACACTATAACATTGTCATCCATATTACATTACACTATCATACTTTGCTGGACTTGCTGGACTTGTAGCAGTCCCTCGAATAAAACAGAGTCTTTGACTGATGTTGACCATTTATTTTCCGTTCCTTCAGAATGATTTAACACCTTAAGAACTGTGGTACATAAAGTAGAAAAAGGGGGAGTAATTAGATCATATTCTCCGTAACATTCTCCGTCACTTAATACACACGTTAGCTACCGGAAGCTATAAGCTAGGCTAAAAACATTAGCTACAACATAGAGCCAAACGGTTAGAAAAATAGGATTAATGTTACATAAAGTTCACACCACATTTTTGCTTCTTCGGGGTTGCTATGATTAACAAGAGAATCCTTATAAATATACTTATTCTAACTTTTCACGACACCACCCTTTATCCTTCAACGTACTTTCACTACAACGTATTTTCACTCCAACGAAAGCCGGGAGCCAAACCGGATGTTAACCTTGCTAAGTTGCCGCACAGTGCGCACACACCAAGCTTCCGTTTTTACAAAGTAAAAGTCACCATAACCAAAAGGTACAGGAAGTAAGAAAACACAGATAATTACACAGTATAACTAAAACATTGGAAATCTAAGTTCCTTTATAAAATTATAATTAGAAAACTAAATTGGATCCTTTACAGGACTCATTACAGTTAATGCACTGTTCTGTACTGTACTGCACTGTATTCAGGATGCTGCTGCACTACTGGCACTTTAAAATCCTTTTAAATGCGTTTTGCACAATTCAACACATGTACATATCATCCATCAGTCACCTTATTGTTCTTTTTTATTGTGTATAGTATTTTTATAGTATTGTGTTGTAAAAATTCGTACTGTGGGAGGAATTCCATTGTACTTGTTGCAAATGGCAAATAAAAATCTTGAATCTTGAATCTGAAGGCCCAGGAGCTAGGAGTACGCTGATGCCTCGTTTCCACCAAGGTATTTTGAGGGCCGGTTCGGAGCTGGTGCCTAATCTCGAACCAGTTCTTTGTTCGAAAATAATTCTAAATAACCGGTTGTTGGCAAAAACTGGTTCCAGAGTGGCCCCAAATCGAAGCTGGGCTAGCAGCAAGAACCGCTACATCAGGGGCTTATCGTGACCAGACAGACCAACAGACCAACTAGATGTCTTCAGCGGGGTATGACAGAACCGAGGAGCAAATCAATAACAACTATATAATAACAAACTGATGATCCGCTGCTGCAGAGTCACACTGATCCTAGTAAGTTTTACTTACTTTCCCGTGTTTTCAACCAGCTTTGCATTTATAAGCTGTTTAGTGAGCTACTCATTTGTCACATCAATGTAATGTTCGCATTATCCGAAATAAGAAGCTATGATTGCTAGGCTTCCGTTAGCCTCTAGCATAGCCTTAGTAACAATAGCTAATGCCAGGATGCTACATTCTAAAAACAGTGAAGTGTAATGTAATTGAGACATGTTTTAATGCACATTTCTCTTGTTTTAGTTTTTTATGGAGTCGTCTGCCCTCGACGATGTTGATGCAGAGCTACCGCCACCATCGGGCTGCAGCTCGCCCAGGAGCCTCCTCGGAGCCTGGCTTATTGACATTGACTTATTGCACTACACTTTTACATTTAGTGTTTATTGTATATTGTGTATTTAATGTTTTTTTTAATAAAACGAATTTCTAAATATAAATGTCTGCTTCATTATGCTTTATCAACATAAACAAACATAATACAAGATGACAGTTTTGAAGAAAAAGGTCCCTTCTGTTGAAGTACTCATTAATGCAGCGCTAACATAATGGCCGTCCAT
>CM050999.1:24987422-25029596 GCA_027704905.1 Muraenolepis orangiensis
TTTTTATCGTCTATTCATCCACGATTCTGAAGCCCCCTCCCGCCCCCAGAGTCAATATTAAATAAAACTAATATATATATATATAGCGAGAGAGAGAGAGAGAGAGAGAGAGAGAGAGAGAGAGAGAGAGAGAGAGAGAGAGAGAGAGAGAGAGAGAGAGAGAGAGAGAGAGAGAGAGATGGAACACTAGAAAGAAAGCCCCAGAGAGAAAAAGCGAGCTTGAGAGAGAGAGAGACAGAGAGACATAGAGAGCGAGACCAAGAGATACACAAATCTCTGAAAATAACCTGTTAGGACTCTGTACCCATCAGACAATATTGATCGTTTTTTTTTCCTCACCCTAACCTAAGAAACCTATTTACCAGGATAGTAGTGTGGGTCAGCTGCAACAAGCTGAACGCTGCTTTCAAGCATATTCTCTCATGTTCTCTGAAGTCGTACTTTCACTCTAACCTTCTCCATAACATAGTACCCTTCTCAGGGTTTAGGTGCCACTGGGGGAGGGGGGGGGGGGGTGTTGGCAGTCTTAGACTCAATAAAGATGGACGGAAGGAAAGAAGGTGGATGGAAAAAACATGGAAAAATGACAAAGAATAACAAAGAGCGATTGTAATTGAGTCCGATTGAGTAAGATTGAGTTCTCAAGTTGGAGAAACACCGGTAAGACATGAGGTTGAGGGAGAGATGTATAGGCAGGGAGACAGTGAAAGAGACAGACAGAGAGAGAGTGAAAACACAGAGCCATAGAGGGGGGGAGGAGAAAAAGATTGAGAGAGAACTAAGTGTGTGTGTGAGAGAGAGAGAGAGAGAGAGATGAGAGAGAGAGAGAGAGAGAGAGAGAGAGGAGAGAGAGAGAGAGAGAGAGAGAGAGAGAGAGAGAGAGAGAGAGAGAGAGACCTGATTACAGCAGATATAGGAGAGTTATGATGATGATGATGATGTCCATGGTGATGATGAGGATGATGTCCATGGTGATGATGATGAGGATAATGTCCACGGTGATGATGATGAGGATCATGTCCATGATGATGATGGTGATGAAGATGATGTCCATGGTGATGATGTCCACGGTGATGATGATGATGAGGAGGATGTCGATGTGAGGCGGGTGCTGTGTGTGGCAGGTCAACCTCCAGCAGGCCCTCGGGGGAGTTCTCAGCTCTCAGTGGGTGTCATTATTAAATGTCACTCACTCATCTCCTCTCTCCACCCCTCCCCCGGCCTGGCCTGCAGGTAGTATAGTATTATATATTTAATATAGTATAGAGCCACCAGCACAGTGGTGTGTGTGTGTGTGTGTGTGTGTGTGTGTGTGTGTGTGTGTGTGTGTGTGTGTGTGTGTGTGTGTGTGTGTGTGTGTGTGTGTGTGTGTGTGTGTGTGTGTGTGTGTGTGTGTGTGTGTGTGTGTGTGTGTGTGTGTGTGTGGTGTGCGTGTGTGTGTGTGTGATCTGTGTTTGTGTTTGTGTGGAGGTGACAGTGGTCCGCCAATAGATATTCGGCTGGGGGTTAACATACACAACAGATAAAGTGTGTAAACAGAACGGAAGGTAAACAGTCTCCAGGACACTGTTGTCCTCTCCAGAGGTGCTCTGGTACACATCGTAACAGAGCACCATGTGCAGGCCCACAGCAGAAAGGGATTATTGACTTAACCATCCTGGTTGTTTACCGAGGGTACATTTAACTCATTATGTACCATTTGGCGTGGCAGAGAACAACAACACTAGTTTTGATATTTTCTGTGTTTATTTTACAGACATGTGTTAGTCTGTCTGCCACGCTTGATTTCCTCGGTTCCGTTCCATTTCACACTTCCGTTATTCTCCAGCCCAGCGGCATTCCACACACAACACACATTGGTCAAATATTAATGAATGAGGCGATCTCACACAGTTTGCCCTAAAATTGCAGATCACTAAACAGTTGGGACAATAACGGAATTGGCAAGAAGGGGATTTGCTCTGCAAACACGTACTGGAAAAATAAACAGCTGTCACTCGCTGCGCAACCCTCCCTACAAAGGTCAGAGGAAATTAAAGCAGGTGGCGGAGATAGCGTCTAGCTCAAGGACACAAGGCCTGCACACACACATACACACACACACACACACTCACACACACACACACACACACACACACACACACACACACACACACACACACACACACACACACAGGTATGTACACACATACAGACACAGGCCTGTGCCCACACACACACACAGCCATAGGTGCGCGCTCACAAGCACACACATGCACACCCTCACACACACACACACACACACACACACACACACACACACACACACACACACACACACACACATACACACACACACACACACACACACAAGGTATTCAGAGAGGGCAGTAAAGGGCTTTTTTGAGTAACACAGTGTTATCCTTTAAAACCATATCAAAGTCTCGGTGAGTCTTTGATGTACCAGCTCGAGGAAAAATGGAATGTCAGACACTCAGGAACAGGCTCATCCACTCCAGTGGGTGAGGACCTATGCCAGCCTAATGCAATCCTAATCCACAGCATGGAAAGACCATTAGTAACCTTGTTAGCTCCCCCCCCCCCCCCCCCCTGTGGACACACACCAGATAGTCTAGTGTGTTCGGTTGTCCCTGAGAGCCGCTTTGCAGTTGGAGCCCGGATATCAAGGTCCTGTTGTGGAGGCTTTATGGACCTGTTAAGACCCCTGAAAGGGTCAGCCTCTCTCACACACCACACACACACACACACACACACACACACACACACAGACACACACACACACACACACACACACACACTTTTTATCTTCCTGTCTGTCTCCTTCTCAATCACTCTTAAACCCATCAAGACACATATTTGATCACCTTCCTGCACATACAGCACAACACACAGACACACACACACATGCTCTGCTAAATTGCCATTTCTATTCATACAATATTGTTTCTGGGTCTCCGTTTTTTGCAGGGCAGTCAGCAACAGATGCAGCTGACATGGTGGCCTCTCCAAGTATATATATCAACAATATATCAGCATGGTAGTCAACTGCAAGTGTCCCAAAGTCGCACAGAAGCAGTGACTGTAGCGCAAGGTTCTCTCTCTCTCTCTCTCTCTCTCTCTCTCTCTCTCTCTCTCTCTCTCTCTCTCTCTCTTTCTTTCTTTCTCTCTCTCTTTAGGTCTCCCTTTA
The DNA here is from genome assembly GCA_027704905.1 of Muraenolepis orangiensis. Taxonomy (NCBI): domain Eukaryota; kingdom Metazoa; phylum Chordata; class Actinopteri; order Gadiformes; family Muraenolepididae; genus Muraenolepis; species Muraenolepis orangiensis. The sequence goes on from CM050999.1 coordinate 24,990,610, forward strand.
AAAGGGAGAAAAGTAGAAGAAAATAAGTGCGCCTGTTAGAGGAATTGTTTGAGTCTACTGAAAGAAGAGAGAGAGAGAGAGAGAGAGAGAGAGAGAGAGAGAGAGAGAGAGAGAGAGAGAGAGAGAGAGAGAGAGAGAGAGAGAGAGAGAGAGAGTAAAAACGATAATCTCTTGATTAAAAGCTTTTCTTTTAACCCTGTTCTCCAAGTGTGTATCCCCTGTTGTTGTCTTGTACTGTCCCCCCTCCCATTCCCCCATCCCTCCATCCATTCATCTGTCTTCCTCTTACCAATGGCTTTGAGAGAAAACTCTCGGGGTTGTGTCTCTGTGTAACCGTGCTCTGGATTTCCTGGACCCCTGCTCCACTGAACCGCTGTGACTAAACGTGAAAAGTGGGGCGCGGAGAATGTAGGAGAGTCTGGTATCCAGGAGCTCAAACAACACAGAGCATAATATATAACTTTTTTTGTGAAGGTCTCGGGGAAACAGTCGCTGTATGGACAAAGAAAAGGCGTCACCGTAACCTTAAGAAAACCCCGGCTAGCGGCTGAAGGTTCGGTCAAAAAGAAAGTACCCTCTAACTCATCACGGCTGCTAGCTTTGAGTCCAAAATCGTTATATCTTTCTGAAACACAATGATCGGAATGATACCATCTGTACTTCATGACGACGTGCATGAGCTTTTAAATATAAACCCCGCTCGTGTGCATCACACAGAACAAGAGATCCAATTTGTGGACAGACGACCGAACCTCAGTGCAAAAATTTTTGACCTTTGACCTAGTACGGTGTGTGACATTGCTAGATCTGGTCAGCATCAACCTCCAAATAGTTGGAGGTTGTAATGAGGCTCCAACGCCGGGTGCCTCAATATGCCGACAACTGACATCAAAGTGTCCTTGGATAGGTTTCCGGAGCTCCGCTTGTACTTTATCTTAACCCTTCGCACGTGTGATTCACACACACACACACACACACACACACACACCACACACACACACACACATGAGCACAAACACACACGAGCACACATGCTCACATGCTAGATTCCCGTACACACCCAAATGAGGGGAGAGAGAGAGAGAGAGAGAGAGAGAGAGAGAGAGAGAGAGAGAGAGAGAGAGAGAGGGGGATCTGGAGGCATGAGTGGTGGAGGCTTCCTCAGACCCCCTCTCATCCTTGCCCTCCTTGTCCGACCTCATCACACTCTGTAAGGGAAATATCTGTAGATACAAACTGCAATTCAGTGAGTGATTGTGTGTGTGTGTGTGTGTGTGTGTGTGTGCCCAAATCGTTGGGGATACTTTGTCTATATCTAAATCTGGATTGAATCCTCTTTATTGGTCACATACATGTACACACACAGTGTAATGTGGTTCTCTGTACTTTAAACCGTACTAGGAGCAGTGAGCAGCAATTGTGTATACAGCGCTCGGGAAACAGTGTAGGGGTCTGGTGCTTGTTTCGGGGACTTTAACCGGCGAAGCCAAGTCCCAACGGACTGAGCTACTGCCGCCCCCAAGTCAGCTCTCAGCTGATGTGTAAGAGATTAAGGAGAGAACGAGAGAGAGTCAGAGGAAGAGGGGAGTGGGGGCGGAGGGGTACAGGACAAAGGAGAGTGGGACAATCCCAAGAGGTGAAAATCTGTGATGAGGGATAACACGGGAACATACAGTGGAGACACAGGGATGCAGTGACCCTGATCCGCCTCAGCAGGAGGAGACGGAGAGAAGTGGGTGTGTGTGTGTCTGTGCACACGTGTGTGTGTAAATATATGTAAATGTGAGGGTTAGCATCACATGTAGATACAAACAAGACACAGACACACACACACCTGCACACACCTGCTGACCTGTCAATTAATTCAGTGCAGCGTGATTGCATCCCTGACTGTGTGTGTGTGTGTGTGTGTGTGTGTGTGTGTGTGTGTGTGTGTGTGTGTTTTGTATGTGTGTGTGATGGTTATGGTCATATTTTATGCATGTGATTAATAGTGCATATCTCCGGTCGGCTCCGCCATTGAAATCATAAATATTAGATAATTAGATAATTAATGATAAAAGTATAATTTCTCCACAGCCTCTAATGTGTTAATGTGATCTCAGCTACCACCTTTTAGCCCGGTCTTTTATCACCCTGCTCTCCCTCCTTTTAAATGTTTTGGGATTTATTTTCTATTAATAACTCCCCTCCCAACAAAAGGCTTTCATAGAGTTGACAGGTGTGTGTGTGTGTGTATATGTGTGTGTGTGGGGGGGAGGTTAAAAGGCTTATCTGTACCGTGGACATGAATGCATCAACGCAAGAGAGCCACTAGCAACAGCAAAACATGTGCTGCGGCCGTCATGCTAACTAGCCGTGTCCAGGCCGCACCGCACCGACTCCGGGGGGGGGGGGGGCTTGGAGGAGGCAGACAGGGTAAAGCGGTCGGGGTAAATCATGCGGAAAATAAGTGTTGGTGAGGTTTGTTAAAAGAATAAACTAAACAAACACATTCCTCTTTTTCCAGACACATCTTGCACCCCGAGATTTTGCCGTGGCACATTCAGATCAAGCAGCAGCAGGCGATGTCACAGATGTAGAGCGATCAAAACACACAAAACGACCGCTTGCAAAAGGGCACGATAAACCTGCATAGAGATACACACACGCACACACACACATAAATACAACCATCCACCCACAAATTTGAATGAGTGCACAAATGTGCATAAATACAACCATCCACACACACACACACACACAAATACGAATGAGCGTGCATACACACACACACACACACAAACCAATACAGATGGGCGCACACATAAACATATGTAACCTACCCCACTAAACTGAAATGTAAACAGGTGTATCACTAAAGTCTATCACCATGAACACCTGAACAACAAGGGAGGAGCTTAAACGGGAGTTACCAGGCAGGATATATGTCTAGGTTGCTGTTTCGCACAGGGTGTCCAAGAGGCCTGGGATAGCCTATGGAAATGGCTATTGTTAAATGCTATATAATCTAATTCCCTTACATTTACCAGTATCAAAAGTGTGAGCCCCCATTTTGAGTTACACCTCAAAGAATGTATGTAAAATACTGCTTGATAAATACTGTATCCCTCAAATGTCAAGTAATTTGATTGCATCACCACTAACTAGTTTACTCATCAACCTAGGCTCAATTTAATCAAAACCCATATTCAACAGAAATACTTAAATTCCGTAATAAAACTATGTGGCTAATAAAACAAAACCAAATATACCCGGGGTTTGAAATCCCAGTGTGGGTACCCTTTAGTTGGCGCGCATGTGGATGGGCAAAGGCCCGTTCCCTCTACCGTAGCACATCCAGGGTCTGTAGAGTGAAGCATGCAACAAAAACTGCCTCCACCGCGTGGTCCTTATACGAAGACCGTCGACGCTGCTAACTCTCACAGTCCTTTTTCCTCGCCGTCTTCTCTCAGGAAACGGTGTGGAAAAGGTATCCCTCGTCGTTGACTCACATGCAATGGTCTCAGAAAAACGGCCTGTATAGCCTAGCAACTGCCAACTTAAATGTCTGACTTAGCCAGCTGATGATCGTCAAAAATAGCGATCATATATTTACTGAAATGTAACAATAAACTTAAATTCACTTAAACTCAAATGAGTACACACAACTCGTATTTGGTTCTTCACAGTAAATATTCCTAACTTTTTAACCAGTCAAACTCTTTTCCTTTTCTCGGCACACTTCTCATCTCCTCCAGCCCTCCTTCTCTTTCCTCATGCGAGCTTCCCTTTCTCATCCGTCCGAAACCTCTTCAAAATAAAAGTCATCAAGTTATCAAACTCATTTCAAACCATTACAAACACATAATAAGCACAAGAACATGAAAATAAACCACTGATATACATTTCAAATGAAACATTGAAAAACACACCGGTTTACCATTGTATAAAAACTGAATAAAACCAATGCACTTCTCAGGGGTGCTACACATAAATACAAGCATCACCACACACACACACAAACACGGATGCGAGCACACGCTCCGCACCACACACACACACACCACACACACACACACACCACACACACACCACACCACCACACACACACACACACCCACACACACCACACACACACCACACACACCACACACACCACACCACACCACACACACACACACACATACACACACAGTGCTGAGGGGCTGCCAAGCCCTCAACAGTGAGCCTTGATCTAAGAGTCTGTATAATGGAGGTAGGCCGGCAGGAAGAGGTGTCAGAGAAAGTATGTGCGTGACGTGTCCGCTTTGGACAGTGTCTTTTTCAGACGTTTTGAGTGTGTGTGTGTGTGTGCCATTTTACATGCCTGTGTGCGTGTATATGTCTGCGTGTGTGTGTGCGTGTGTGTGCCCGTGTGTGTTTGGCTTTGCATGCAGGTGTGTGTGGGAGACATATATATAAACAGTATATATATAGTGTGTTTATATATATATATATATATATCTATATATATATATCTATATATATAGATATATATATCTATATATATATAGTATATTTAATGGGGGCCTTGCCCTGTAGCAGGCAGCTGCATATAGCCTGTAATTGTCTTGTTAATAATTCAGCAGACTGTATCTGCCTGTACACACTGTATGCCTGTGACTTTATTAGGTTTCACTGCATAATTCATGCGGTGTAGCGGCGGGTTGGGGAGAAGTTGGGAGCAGACTTGCGTAGCATCACTACGGTATGGTGTTAACCTATTAACCTAACAATTGGTCCCGGGCTCTCTCTGTTAGACCCCAGCGAGACCGAAGAACCAAATGTGCCAAAGAACCCAGAAGTAGCGAGACACGGACACTCAAAACAAAGGAAAAAATGTCTTTACTGTATATCTCCAACATCAAAAACATAAACAAGGCAGGGTTGGACTGGATACTTGGCGAGGTCGGAGCTGGAACATGCAGTCTCTCGTGACGGTGGTTCTCAATAACCGAACGCCCGACGTCGGTCCTCGGCAGCCTAAAGAAGGGTAGATCCCAGGTGTTAATTAGTCCCAGTAGGCCTGATTATGATGGGCAACACCTGGGATCGATTAGAGCGTGGGGGAGGCACAACACTCTCCCTGGTAATTAAAAGCCAGCAGATTCATCATGGACTCCCCATCGCTCTCACGCTCAGATTCAGGGCCCGTGTCTACTTGATCTACGCCGTGTCCGGAATGAGTGGAATGAGTGTCATCGGAAATGTTTCGAAAATAAAAATACAGTAAGTTGGCTAAACTTAGAGAGTTGCAGTCTTTATAAGGTCGCGAGGAGGACATTTTTACTCACGCCAAGTGTTTCCATTCTCTCTGCACCTCTCACCACAGTGAGAGTCGGCAGAATTGGATAAACAGTCTGTCGATTGGCTCGATCAACGACAACAACAACAAACAAACAAGCAAGAAAACAAGCACATTTGCCAAGATACATCCCATGGGTCCGGTCTGTGCGTTCCTCTGTAAGTCATCAGCGTAATGAGATGGTGTCAATGATTAAAGGTGATTAATCACCCGTTCTATTCGATGCATTCTATAGCTTCAATGAAATAAAAATCGACCTCAGTTTAGCCCCTTATGACATGATATGCCGATATGCACACCCGTGTCTACGCAATGATCGGGCCATCCAATAAACCTTAGTCGCCGACTGCTAAATCTATTTCAAACCGCCTTAGGAAGCACCTTTTATAGTGAACAGTTATCTCCAAGGCCACGTTAATGACATCTCCTTCAGGTGTGCCCCCAGCCAGAGCTTCCTCCCCTGCTTTCACTGACATTCAGCCTCCTGCTGTGATTCAGATCAACCACTTTAAAGATTCTGGAAAGAGCCAAACACAAGCCAAACACAAGGCAGACCCGGTATAACTCACACACACACATGTGTGTGTGTGTGGGTGTGGGTGTAGGTGTGTGTATGTGTGTGTGTGTGTGTGTGTGTGTGTGTGTGTGTGTGTGTGTGTGTGTGTGTTTTTATTTGCCATATGCAAGTACAATGGAATGCTTACTCCCCATTCCCTCCCGCAGTATGAATTTCCTACAATTAAACACTATGTACTATACTATGTACTATACTGTACAACACTATACTATAACAATACTGTACACAATAAAAATAACAATAAAGTGACTGATGGATGAAATATACACATTTTAAATTGTGCAACAAACATTCAAAAGCTATTTTAAAGTGCCAGTTGTGCAGCAGCATCATGAGTACAGTGCAGTACAGTGCAGTAACTGTGATGAGTCCAGAAGGTCCAGCAAAAGTATGTCAGTGTAATGTAATGAAATATGGATGACAATGTTACAACAGTGGCAGCACTCCTAGCAGATCAGTAGGCACACTGCATGTGCCTGTGTGCTTACCTATATACCTATACCTATCAGTGGGAGAGCTTTCCTGTGACAGTACATAGAATAAAGCTGAAGTTTATGTATGCGGGACCAAACCCCCCCCCCCCCCCCCCCCACACCGCTGTCCCCCCTCACACACACATACTCACACTGCCTGAGAATCACATCAATCATGTCGTCTGACGTATTTTCCCCGGCGGTCATCAGCCACAAGCCAGAGTGACAGCAGCCCTGCAGAGATGAGCCAGAGAACCGAGCTCAGGGTGAAACCTGGAGCAGCTGGCGGGGACCAGACCATTGAATTTGCCCCAAAAAAAAGTCAATAGTAAAATAAATAAAAAGGGGAGATTCCTCCGAGATATTCTCCAGCTGTGTGTGTGTGTGTGTGTGTGTGTGTGTGTGTGTGTGTGTGTGTGTGTGTGTGTGTGTGTGTGTGTGTGTGTGTGTGTGTGTTGTGTGTGTGTGTGTGTGTGTGTGTGTGTGTGTGTGTGTGTGTGTGTGTGTGTGTGTGTGTGTGTGTGTGTGTGTGTGTGTGTGTGTGTGTGTCTCCTGTGCCATAGAGCAAGCTTTGTTACTGTATGATACGTGAGGTGAGCCAGAGGACATCCACCAAAACAATAGAAAACAAACCACACCGTCTCCCGCTCCTGCTGCTCTACCCTGCAACCAGCAGAGGAGGGGGGCGAGTGCCATGACGGCTATAGCCAAGACCCTGTTAAAGTAAACACGAGAAATGCTCACTAGGGGGACAACAAAAATCTGTGCTCGCCGCAATACTTGTATTGTCAGGGTTGACTATTCAAATCTTAACATACATGCCTTTTTATTTTCTTAACCTTTTTACCCTGGCTGCTCGGAGTGGCCCCACAGCTCTCATTGCAACTTAATCGACCCATTATCCACTACTAGCACACGCCTACCCCCTGCTGCCGAAAGGTACTAGACCCATTTGTTTACTGTACTTTAATGTTTTCGTATAAAACTATGTTTGTCACTTATGGCACCCATTGCACTTGGAAGGAGGGAACCCCTTCCCCTGGAAGGAGGGATCCCCACAGAACAGTAAGGCTTCTCTGCCAAAGTCTGTCCTCGGCCGTGTCCTCCATGAACAGTTTTTGGCTTCTGCTTAATAGAGTCAAGTCAAGTCAAGTCAAGTCAAGTTTATTGTCACTTTACAGTTTAAAGCAGTATAAAGCAGTGGTGTGAAAATCTTATGTGCAATACATAAGATAGACAGACAGCAGTTATAAAAATGAGATAAAAATAGATAAAAAATAGAATAAAAGTAGAATTCAATAAAGTTAAGAATTTTTTTTTTAATGCAATTTATAAAATGCAATATATCGGCACAGAAAAGAGTATATATGTATATATAAATCAATGTAATCAAATATACATTGTTATATGCTTTACACCCTTGTTCAGCAGCCTGATGGCCTGACTGTGGAAGCTATCACGGAGTCTATTTGTACGGCACTTGATGCTGCGGTATCGCCTGCCTGCGGTAAAAGTGAATACAGTTCGTGGCTGGGGTGGGCAATGTCTTTTATGATGCATTTGGCCTTGGCCACGCACCGCTGGTTGTATATATCCAGGAGGGAGGGGAGCTCACTTCCAACGATATACTGGGCCATCCGCACCACCCTTTGAAGCGCTCTGCGCTCGAGTGCGGTGCAGTTCCCGTACCAGGCGGTGATACACCCTGTAAGAACACTCTCGATGGTGCCGTTATAGAATGTTCTCAGGATGCGGGGGCCCATGCTGAATTTCTTTAGACGCCTAAGGAAATACAGGCATTGTTGGGCCCTTTTCACCACGTGTGTTGGTGTGCGTGGACCATGTGAAGTCATCGGAGATGTGCACGCTGAGGAACTTGAAGCTGCTGACCCTCTCTACTGCAACACCGTCGATGGAGATAGGGCTGTGCTCTCCCCTCTGCTTCCTGAAGTCCACGATCAGCTCCTTGGTCTTCTTGACGTTGAGGGCTGTGCATAGCCATGCCGTCGTGGGTGTAGAGAGAGTAGAGGAGAGGGCTCAGCACGCATCCCTGGGGGGCTCCCGTGTTGAGGTTCAGTGGCTCTGAGGTGGTGCTGCCCATCCTCACCATCTGGCGGCGGTCCGACAAGAGGTCCAGTATCCAGCTGCACGTGGATGGGGGCATGCCTAGACCTCTAAGCTTGGTGTCGAGCTTGGCAGGAACTATCGTGTTGAACGCTGAGCTGTAGTCCACAAACAGCATTCGCACATAACAGTTCTTTCCCTCCAGGTGGGAAAGCCAACCTCTCGAAGCATTTGCTGACAATCGAGGTGAGGGCTACAGGTCTATAGTCATTCAGGCATGTTACCTTGGGTTGTTTAGGGACAGGCATGATGGTGGACATCTTGAAGACCGCGGGAACAACAGCCTGGGACAGGGAGAGGTTGAACTGGTCTGCGCATGCTCTGAGGATGCGGCCCGGGATGTCGTCGGGGCCTGCCGCCTTACGGATGTTCAGCCGCTTGAAGGTGCGGCGCACATCCGCCTCCGAGATGTTCAGCAGGCTGGTTTCTTCAGGCGGCGCTGGCTTCGGCGTGCTGCCACTCATGTCGAACCGAGCAAAAAAAGTATTTAGCTCTCCTGGGAGGGAGGTACACAACTGGTTCTCCCTCTGAAGTTCGTTATCGTCTGTAGCCCCTGCCTCATACCCCTCGCGGAGTGTGGGGGTGGGACCCACGAAAACATGGGGATTATGAGCCATTCACTGCTTTATGTCCCATGTTTGAGACTAGCCCCCGGTTGTCTATCTTTAAAGGTCCCTGCTCCACATTTCAAACTTCAAATATTCCAAATTAATTTGAACATATCCCCCCCCCTTTCTCTGAAAACAATATCAAATCAACTAGTGTCAATGGCTTTGGTTTTTTGACCAATTTTTGAGATGCAGATTTTTTCTTGAGACATTGTTTCTGCCAATATGCCTTTCAAGAAGATGAAAATGGCAAACTGCATACAGGGTGTGTTTTTTGTTTGGTTTTTGAATGGAGACATGGCTAGTTCAACTTTTACCACAAAAACAGTTATATACCTTTCAATATAAGAAAAATAATGAGGGTTAATGAATTAACGCCAGCCAAAACGTTGCAACAAAATGGACGGCAAAAATCGACAGTACAATCCCCCCTCTGTAGGTGTATTTCCACTCCTCTGGTTCGACCTTGGCCTCACAAGTGACCCGGGGCCGCCCTGCAAACGCTCCAATGAGGGTCGCAGTCCAAACAATCTAAACACAGGATGTGGCAGTTCAGGGGCGGGGGCTCCGGGGCCCCTAATGCATTCAGGGAGAAGGTCAGACAGTGACATTCCACCAGCCAGGCAGGACTCTGGGGGCCGCAGTATTTAATAACAACTCCTAGAGCGCAAATGGCACCAGTGTTGTGACACTGTGTGTGTGTGTGTGTGTGCGCGCGTGTGTCTAAGTGTCTGTACGTGTGTGTGTGTGTGTGTGTGTGTGTGTGTGTGTGTTGTGTGTGTGTGTGTGTGTGTGTGTGTGCATGTGTGCACACAACACATAAAAAGCCACTTGCGGGGGCCAGAAGGAGGAAGTAGGACCACTTAATTACCCAGCGGCCGCTACGCCACATGAATTGAATTGATAGGAAGCGAACACAGGCGGGACTCCTTTGTAACCACAAATTGAAAGCGGTAAAAAACAACAACAAACTATGTTTGTAACAAATAAAGCTTAAAGTCAAAGCACAGGGGAGGAAGGGGGGGGGAGAGAATTTGACTGAAAATAAGAACATAAAAGGGAACTTGCAAACTGTTCAGGTAATGTGAAAACAAACAAACAAGACTGTGTTTGTATATTAAACACATCACCGTGTTTAAAATGCCCTGTAAAATTGGGCCAGAAATGATATTCCACAGCTGCAAAATTGTTAAAACAAAAATAACTAGTTTTACAGTATAAGAAAAAAATAATAAAACCTTGTTCTCTCGCTATCCACCTTATTAAATACGTTCCTGTCAATTATTTATGTTTGTTCCGACATCAAAATCAGATCAACACGGTGTCCTCTAAAGCTGAAAATGTGCTGATTCTGGGCCGTCACTTGGTCCACTTGTTTTCCACTGCACAATCGACTTCTGGCCTGGATCAAATCAGAGCAATCCTCAAACAGTTTATTTTTCCCACGCCGATATTCTGTTTTACTCCAAATAATACCACTGTACTACAGAAACACAGATGCACTTTAAACACCATTTTCACTTAGCGGACGTAATCCGTTCTGAAACACATTGTGTATTTATAGGTAACCAAATAGGTACACTATATGGATTCTGACGCAGGTTCCCCACAGGAGCTGTGGAGTATATTGATCAATTAAGAGACTGACAGCGGAGGCTGTGCTAGGTGATGGAGGAGCGTGAGACAGGGTGTCAGGGACCCGCTGACTGCAGGAGACTGAGAACAACGTGCCAACAAACAACGTTCCCAGTGGCCGCCCTGTGAGAGAGGCTAAGGCAGGTTTAAGCCCTGCTTAATTTCAGATGACTCACATATATAAGTAAACAAATGCAGTGATGTAAGGTTATCCTGTTCTGCCGAGCTCCATCCCACACATCAACACACACACACCCAAACACACACACACACATGTAAACAAATGAAGCAGTGCAAGGTAATCCTGCTCTGCCAGGCTCCATCACACACACAGACACACACACACACACACACACACACACACACACACTGTGTTACTCATACGGAAAATAATTGCACATCGAGTCGGTCCACCCAATCTATTGGAATAGTAGTATAGTATTGGCAAGGGCTGCTGACTGAATGAAATATCTCTTAGCCTCGCGCTCGTTTTACTGCGACCACTGTGAGCAACATGAACATTATTCCATCCGTGTCTATTGGAATGGTCGTCCAGCAGGGTACATTATGGAGGGAATCTAAATAGCTTAGTGGTGGGGCGGTTGTAAGGGCGGTTGTGAGTGGCGGCAGCAAGGCATCTATGGGTAGATGTGAGTATTGAGTACGTTGGCTGAAGAGCACCGGGACAATATCAACTCGATAGGAATTAGCTGGTCCGCTTTCAGAGGACCTTGAAGACCTGGGTTTCACCACTTAGCAATTCCCGGCGCGTCTCTGAAGACAAAACCATCTCGACTGAAAAATGAAGCCAAAGACACATTCCCATTCAAAGCCCCTTCAAAACAGGCGGCATACAAGCCAAGACGGCTACACCTATAATCATAGAACTAGAATTATAATAACATAACTATCGTTACTAGTTGATCATTTATTATTTAGGAGTGCTATCTGTTCAGCACCATATGCAAATTTACCTGTCCTTCCTCAACCCATTATCTGATACATTTAATAGTACCTCATTGAACCATGAGAGCTATGCCGGTAGGAGGTAACTCCTAGCAAGTTTTACCAAACCGGACAGGTCAAGGGCAATTGGTCTGACAAAGCACAGTCAGACAACCTCTCTTGAGCATGAAGCCTTTTTAGAAAACATTAATTGGACAACCCAATCAAATTCTATGAGACCTTGTTCAATTTACAATCCAGATGGCAGCCGTCTTGGAAAATAGTTAGAATTTCAGGTTGATTTGTTCCCGTATGGTAATTATACTTTCCACAACTCAAATCAGCATATGCAGAGCTTTAATCAAGCCTAATATTATGGCCCTATGACAATTTTGAAAATGTTTTACTTTTGGAGCTAAAAAAGGATGCCCACCTTGAATTAGAATGTTGAAATAGGTCAAATCATTACAACTACATCATTTATTAATTCCTTGATCCAAATAGTGCCAGAAACCATGTACAATTCAGCATTGTAGGTCAAACCATTAAAAAGATAATTTCCAGCTTAGCCATTTTGGTTTTGGGGCTCTTACAAAATTTGCCCGCATTTTTGAGTGGGGCACCCTGGCTAGATTTTTTTCTTTAACCTTTATAGATGTCGAATCCAGTGGGAAACGAACCTTCGCTCTCCACGGTCACAGAACTGCTTCAGATGACCCAAATACATAAAATGAATAAAAAATAATAAATCTCTCCTCTCGAGGTGCTCAGGAGACACATACACACACACAGAAGAGGCAGGGTGTCGAATAAGGAGCCTGTTTTATAACTAATTGAATCCTGGAAACGGCCAGCGGCGAAGACAGGGACAGGCAGTAGATCGGGAACCAGGCAGGGTAGACGAACAAGGCAGGAACAAGCGGAAGCGTAATCGGGGACAGGCAGAGGATCAGGAACAGGAATCAGAACTGGTAAGCGCTGGAATGTCTGTATACTCAAGAACAATCTGGCGACGTGTGAGTGTGCGGGGGTAGGCTTAAATAGGGACATTAAAAAAGATGCGTTGCAGCTGCGGGTGAGAATTAACAAGGGGGCGTGGCTATCCGGTAGTGCGTAGTGGGAGCGAGGAGACTGGAATATGGAATGATATAAGGGGGCGTGGCTATCCGGGCGAGTGCTGTTGCTACGAGGAGACCGGAATGTGGAATACGATTAGGGGGCGTGGCTATCCGGGCGAGTGCTGTCCAAGCGAGGAGACAGGAGTGCAAACTGTGACAAGATCACAGGACGTTACAGAGGAGAGAGGGGGCTACGAGCTGGTGGAGGAGACGTATTTGATAAATCTGGTGTTCTTAAGTGTTAATACTGCAATAGGTGACTCTTGATGTACACAGATATGCAATAAGACTCGTAAAAGCTGCTCGGGGGTTGAACGCAGTTCCAGCTCCACTATAATAACAGACAATCAAATCCCTCATGTTGGAGAGAATGGGGAATGCACGTCAGTGCAATACTCTGTGCACTACAAATCCCAGCATCGAGATGTTAGTATTTAAGGAGCGGAGGATCAACCGAACAGACATTGGCCCGGACGGGGATCAGGGCACTTCGGTTTAACCTGGCGAGTCTTTATTGCGCAGCTCAATGAAAATGTAAGAACCATCCATACAGCAGCTAGGATTTAACAACATTTATTTCAGGAACCACTTGATTACCTCCGGCGTCCACTATCTGAATACACTCGAAAATGTTGCTGGTTCACCTTTTGAATGAAGAAACGCATCCACAATCCTCACTAAACAGCACTGTTATATGGGGGGCGTGTGTTTGAAGTGAGCCTGTTCAATCTGCTTCCTCCTTTTCACCACGGAGTACCACGGAAACAACAATATGCTTAAATCTTGACGCTGCAGTTTTTTATAAAATGCACTCCCCTTCCACAGCCCAGAGTGTCACAATAGCAGCACATCTCACACTCATGCCGTTGTACATGTACGCCTACTATGAATATATTATTATTATTATGTATGGTGCAGACTTCATGAGGTACCTAATGAGATTCATATTGTATGTAGGAGCCAGGGAGGAGTAAGTATTCCCTTGTCCACCTCTTCCAAAACAGATCTGACAGGTACTGAACCTGCCTCCATCTTCCATATCCATCTCCTGATGCATGAACATCGTCCTCTCGAAAGAGTCCAGGAGCAAGAGTGGGTTTACTTTAGAGCAAAAGGATATGATTGGAGTGAGTTTTGTGGTTGCCTCTTCAAAACCAGAGAAGATTATATTTGCCATTCAGTCCCGTTTGACCTTTGGATCCTCCAGACGTCAATGGGATGTCTGGCAAAAGGTCTTGGCCAATCCACTTCTGGCTTTCAAACAAAATCTGGACCCTCAATTCACCTTTTACATGCCAGGAAATTATCCTTATTGTCCATTGCATTGCAATTTGCATTGCAAATGTGCACTCTCATTCTGTGCTCTACTGCAGGGGTTCCCATCCTTTTTTGTGCCACGGACCGGCAGATACATGAAAAAAATCTCGTGGACCGGTTGTCAAAGTGTGTGTCAACACACACCCCTAACAAAACGGCAGGGCTCGATTTCAGTATAAACGCACATGTATGTGGAGCACCCATAAAAAAAACGTCTCGTTCGCGACCGACACGTCACTAGCGCGTCTCTTTAGTAGCGCGTGCAACTGAAAGTCTCTCGTTATGCCGCCGATATATATTTAATCTATATATATAGATTATACCGCCCATATATACCGCTATATAATTTATATATATAGATTATACTATATATATAATCTCTATATATAGATTATACTGCCCGCCGTTCACCTATACTCAAATTATTTGAGTCAAATATGATGATAAACACACAATGTTCTCCTGTCTGAATCTTGTTAAGACACCTAAGAGAGAATTAGTGAGGTCAGGACCTTGCAGCAGCTGACAGTTCAAATAGTTTCCTCTAAATTCTGCTCCACAATCAAAACCTACTCTCAAGGTTTTCATTTTTTGGTGGTAGACTCCGTGATGGAGATACCACACTCTGCCATCTTTAATCCAGCTGGTCTTGAGGAACCACCTTTGCAATCAACATCCAATTTCAACATCAGCGTCCAGTTCTGGGATCCTAATTTCTTTCAAATATTCCCATCTTTCAATGTCACGCTGAATTGGGATGTTGCTCTTGGACACAGGGATTGTTTCTTGTGTGAATGTCTCTGGCAGCTCCACAAATTGATCACTGTCCAGCTTTGAAACCTCCAGTCCCGTAAGAATTTAGCTTTCAACCACCCTTTCTTGGCCCATGGTGCGCAACATGTGATTCTTGGTGCCCTGTACACTGTAAACACAAATGTTCAATGTAATTAAATAGATAAAGTAGTGCCTACTTAATAAAGTAAAACAATTCTACTTACTTAAATATTTTGAGTTCCTGGGACGTTGTCTTCCTTTTTGAGTTAATTAAACTGATATTTTTGGATTAACGTGAACTATTTTGTAAGCATTACTTTAAAGTATTAATTTAACTGTACTTATTTATATTGTTTATAAATGTGTGCGTCTGCAGGCTGCTCTCACAAACTATACGTAGGATTCCCTACGAAAAAACAATGCACTTTGTTTCGTAGGAAATAACGTTTCCTTGTATTCTAGGGGGAAAATGTAATTGAGATAGTTTCGGCATTATAATATGTGTGTTTTACTCTCACACGCTTTGTTCAGTGAATTTATACGATCTTTAGTTTTTGAGTTATTACGAAGATTTGTTGGCACCGCAGAGCATAGAGGCGCTGGTGGATGGAGTGGTGATGGATGGAGTATGGCGCCGTACGAGATGGCTGCCGTGTCGCGAGCTCCCGCACGACGACGCAGTTTTTTGTTATTTATTCTTTTTATTGCAACTTTTTTAGTTCAGGATGTTAGCAGCAAGTTCACTAACTTCTGCACACTTTGGGAGATCAGATCGACAGTCGCTCGCCGCCTACCGGAGTTTTTTCATTCTTTCGACTCGGACGTCCCGCCCGAAGTCACAGCTGGATTATCTCCGTCCATTTTGGGCACGATTACGCGCAAGCGTCGCCGGAGGAAGCGAGGGAAGCGAGCCGGCGTGCTAGTCAGGCTGAGATGTCGATCCGATCGCCCCCCACTACCCACCATTCTACTGGCTAATGTACAGTCTCTGGACAATAAGTTAAGCGAACTACAGGCTCGTATTCAATTCCACCGGGAAACTAGGGACAATTGTATTATCTGCCTTACGGAGACATGGATGTCGGAGGGGGTTACCGACGCAGCTATCGAGCCGACGGGATTTTCCGTACACCGGGCGGACAGAACAAAGGCTCTCTCCGGTAAAGATCGCGGAGGGGGGGTATGTCTCATGATAAACAGATCTTGGTGCAACCAAAGTCATGTACATCCCCTCAAGTCTTTCTGTTCCCCGGACCTGGAGTACCTGATGCTTATGTGCCGTCCATACTGGCTACCTCGGGAGTTTACAGCGGTAACCGTGACCGCTGTTTACATTCCCCCACAAGCCAACACGGACACAGCGCTGAAGGAACTGTACGGGGCTATCAGCGAACAGGAGTCGGCCCACCCCGAGGCTGCTCTCATCGTAGCGGGGGACTTCAACAAGGCGAACCTGAAGAAGGTTCTCCCGAAGTTCTACCAACACATAAAGAGCAACACACGGGGCGAGCGGATCCTCGACCACTGCTACACTCCCTTCCGTGATGGCTACAAGGCCCTCCTCCGCCCACCGTTCGGCAAATCAGATCACCGCTCTATCCAGCTACTCCCCGCCTATAGGCAGAGACTGAAGCAGCAACCGATCGCTGTGAGGGAGGTCCAATGCTGGTCGGACCAATCAGATTCTACGCTGCAGGATTGTTTTGATCACGCTGACTGGCACATGTTCCGCGTTGCCTCGGACAATAACGTCAACGAGTACGCGTCGTCGGTCACCGGGTTCATCAAGAAGTGCATAGATGACGTTGTTCCGACCAAGTCGGTTCGGATATATCCCAACCAGAAACCGTGGATTAACGGCGATGTTCGCGCTGCCCTACATGCGCGTAACGCCGCCTTTGGTTCCGGGAATACGGAGGAATATACGAGAGCCCGTTACGACCTCCGTAAGACCATCGTCACTGCCAAGCGGGAGTATAAGGACAGAGTGGAAGATAAATTCAAGAAACACGATGCGAGGGGTATGTGGCAGGGGCTGCAGAAGATAACGAACTTCAGAGGGAGAACCAGTTGTGTAGAGAACTCCTCTACCTCCCTCCCAGGAGAGCTAAATACATTTTTTGCTCGGTTCGACGTAAACGGCAGCCCGCCGAAGCCAGCACCGACTGGGGAGACCAGCCAGCTGCGCATCTCGGAGGCGGATGTGCGCCGCACCTTTAAGCGGCTGAACATCCGTAAGGCGGCAGGCCCCGACGACATCCCGGGCCGCGTCCTCAGAGCATGCGCAGACCAGTTGGCAGGAGTCTTTGCAGACATCTTCAACCTCTCCCTGTCCCAGGCTGTTGTCCCCGCGGTCTTCAAGATATCCACCATCGTGCCTGTCCCTAAACAAACCAAGGTAACATGCCTGAATGACTACAGACCTGTGGCCCTCACCTCGATCGTTAGCAAATGCTTCGAGAGGTTGGTCAAGGACTTTATTTGCTCCGTGTTACCTACCACGCTGGACCCATGGCAATTTGCATATCGTCAAAATAGATCCACGGACGACGCAATTGCCATGGCCCTCCACACTGCCCTTTCCCACCTGGAGGGGAAGAACTGTTATGTGCGAATGCTGTTTGTGGACTACAGCTCAGCATTTAACACAATAGTTCCTGCCAAGCTCGACACCAAGCTGAGAGGTCTAGGCGTACCCCCATCCATGTGCAGCTGGATACTGAACCTCCTGTCGGACCGCCGCCAGGTGGTGAGGATGGGCAGCACCACATCAGAGCCACTGACCCTCAACACGGGAGCCCCCCAGGGATGCGTGCTGAGCCCTCTCCTCTACTCCCTCTACACCCACGACTGCATGGCTATGCACAGCTCCAACGTCATCGTCAAGTTTGCTGACGACACGACAGTGATGGGCCTGATCGCCGGCGACGACGAGACAGCCTACAGGGAGGAGGTCGGATCGCTGGAGCAGTGGTGCCAGGAGAACAGCCTCGCCCTCAACGTCAAGAAGACCAAGGAGCTGATCGTGGACTTCAGGAGGCAGAGGGGAGAGCACAGCCCTATCTCCATCGACGGCGTTGCAGTAGAGAGGGTCAGCAGCTTCAAGTTCCTCGGCGTGCACATCTCCGAGGACCTCACATGGTCCACGCACACCACACACGTGGTGAAAAAGGCCCAACAACGCCTGTATTTTCTCAGGTGTCTGAAGAAATTCAGCATGGGCCCCCGCATCCTGAGAACATTCTACAACGGCACCATCGAGAGTGTTCTGACAGGGTGTATCACCGCCTGGTACGGGAACTGCACGGCACTCGAGCGCAGAGCGCTTAAAGGGTGGTGCGGACGGCCCAGTATATCGTTGGAGGTGAGCTCCCCTCCCTCCTGGACATTTACAACCAGCGGTGCGTGGCCAAGGCCAAAATAATTATAAAAGACATTGCCCACCCCAGCCACGAACTTTACTCACTATTACCGTCAGGCAGGCGATACCGCAGTATCAAGTGTCGTACAAATAGGCTTAGAGATAGCTTCCACAGTCAGGCCATCAGGCTGCTGAACAAGGGCGTATAACATATAACAATGTATATTTTATTACATTGATTTATATATATATATTGCTCTTTTCTGTGCTGATTTTTGCATTTTATAAATTGCATTTTTTATTTTTATTTTATATTCCTTATTCTATTTTTTATTCTATTTTTTATTCTATTTTTATCTATTTTGATCTATTTTTATTTTATCTTATTCTATAACTGCTGTCTGTCGTCGGGTATTGCACACAAGAATTTCACATCACTGCTTTATACTAAACTGTAAACTGTGAAGTGACAATAAACTTGACTTGACTTGACTTGACTTGGTGTGCCTTCTTCAGCATGACCTCCGTGTTGCGTGTCCATGCCAGGACATCGGAAATCTGTAGCCCCAGGAAACGGAAGCACCTGTCGACTTCCACCGGTGTCCCCGCTAGGCTGATGGTGGAGTGGGTGCCCCGGTGGCTCCTGAAGTCCACGATGAGCTCCTTGGTCTTGCTGACATTCAGTGTGAGGCTGTTGTTCTCACACCATCGCGTCAGCTGGACCACCTCATCTCTGTACTCTGTTTCATCGCCCTCGCTTATCAAGCCGATGACTGTGGTGTCGTTTGCAAACTTGATAACGCAATTATTGCTGTGCGTGGCAGTACAGTCATGTGTGTACAGCGAGTACAGCCGGGGACTGTGGCAGCAGCTTTGGGGTGCTCCGGTGTTGAGGACCAGAGTGTATGAGATGTTGTTCCTAATCTTCACCACTTGAGGCCTGCCCGTCAGAAAGTCCATAATCCAGTTACAGATGGGGGCGCCCAGACCTAGGTCCATCAGTTTCAGGACCAACATAGAGGGCGTTCAACGATGGTGTTGAATGCCGAGCTGTAGTCAATGAACAGCAGTCTGACATAGGTGTCCCTCCTGTCTAGGTCCTGCAGGGCCGCGTGTAGTGCCAGGGAAATGGGGTCGTCTACAGACCTGTTTGGTCTGTATGCAATCTGGAGTGGGTCTAGGGACTCAGGGATGGACAAGTTTATATGCGACATTACAAGTCTCTCCATGGCTATTGGTGTTAAAGCCACTGGACGATAATCATTGAGGCATGTTACGTTGGTCTTTTTGGGTAACGGCACAATGGTTGTCACTTTGAAGCACGCTGGGATGACAGACTGTTGCATTGTAGATGTCGGTGAACACAGGAGCCAGCTGGTCAGCGCAGGTCTTGAAGACGTGGGATGGAACTCTGTCTGGGCCGGCTGCCTTCCCTGCCTTCACCCTCCTGAAGATTCTGCGGACCTCGGACTCGGACTCGGACAGTTAGAATCTTCATGTCAGCATTCATCTATGGTTTGCGGTTCGGACAGACCTGGTCGGGATGCATTCTTCCACTATCCTGTTAATGTATGATGTGACATGATCCACATACACATCAAGGTCAGTGGTCTTGAATATACTCCAGTCAGTGATTTCTAGCCCCCCCTGCAGGTGCAGTACGGCATCGTCTGTTCAGCGACGCACGTTCTTTACAACTGTGGGCGTGGACTTCAACTTCTGCTTGTAAGCGGGAAGTTGAAGCACAGAAGCGTGGTCTGATTTGCCGAAAGCCAGCGCAAAACAGCTTAATAAGCGTGCTTAATGGTGGTATAACAGTGATCAAGAGTCTTGTTCTGTCTGGTCGGACATGATGTGTTGATAGTATTTTGGTAATACCTTTTTAAAATTTCAGTGGTTAAAGTCCCCCGCTACAATAGGGACTGCTTCGGGGTAGCGATTCTGAAGTTTGCTCACTTCAATGTAAAGTTCGTCCAATGCAATGTTTGCATCAGCCCGTGGTTGGATGTAAACCGCCGACATGAGAATAGCAGAGATTTCCCTCGGCAAGTAAAAAGGGCAACACTTGATAGTCAGTATTTTCAGATTAGATGAGCAATGTTGAGAAAGCACCTGAACGTCCCCACCGTTGTTCTTCCCCGTGGACTCAGCTGTTCTGTCGGTCCGAAACAAAGAGAATCCCGGTGGTTGCACTGCTTCATCAGGAATCACGGAGGACCGTTTCCCTGATGTCCCACTGCGAGTTGATGGGCTGCCGTGGTGAATTGCTCTAGAAACCACAAGCAGTCATGATAACTTGTATTGACTTGATGCTGGTTCTCTCTTCAATACAATGTTCAAAAATCCTAATAAAGGAAGTACATTGCAATGGATCACCATCACAAATGGTAATTTCCCTTTGTTGGCTAAATGGCTGACATTTGCTGTTGAACAAGCATTGTGGTGATTTCATTCTGCTTTTGCATGATACCACAAATGACATTGTATCAAGCTGTATTTTGCACTGCTCAAATGTTCAATCCACTTTGAAACCTGTGGTGTTGTTGTTCCTGTGCAGCAACTGACCTGAAGGATCTAGCAGTAGAGATTGGGAGATCATTTTTAGGATGGCCCCTTAAGGTGGTTGTGTTACACTTTTCAGAGTTCCGTTGCAATTTTGACCTGCAAGTGTTTTTCATTGCTATTGAGGCTCCATGTTGTTTGATTTCGTCCTGTGGCTGTGTTTGCGCATCCACCTTTGATCGCACATCTTGTGCAGATGAGACAGGTGGCACTGTTTTGCTCCACAGTCAGAGGTTTTCCCTTTGGCACAAATTAATTTCCATTTGGGTTGCATTCCAGTCTTTCTTCTTTGCTCACATAGTAATTCATTCAACATTCAATTTGAATTGGACTTTCCCTCAACATCACTGCCTTCACAAAGAGTCTTGCAGCAGCAGCAACTAGTTGTGCATCAATGTCCAGCTGTTCCTTTATTTTCCTCAGTGTGTTACATTCCTGTCTGAGTTTCTCCTCTTGTGCCTCAAGTTCATGTCTCCTTTGCAGAGCAGCAGCTTTCACCATTAAAACAGCTTTCTCAGCCCTTGCCTCATCTGCAAGTGTGCAGATGAGGTACCAGACATAGTTGATCTAGAATGGTTTCTCCTGCTTGACATTTTACTTTGCACACTGTCCTCAGAATTGATAACATCTTGAACATCATTTTGATAAAAATAATTTTGATCATTTTGATCAACATCATTTTCATTTGAGAATCCATTATTGTTTAACCATGTTGATAGTTCTTCAACAAACACATCGTTGTTAGACATTTTGGACTGAAACCACGTTTCCTGTTTTATCTTCCATTCCTCTGGGAGAGAACACTGAGTAAGCAATGTGTTATGAAGCTCAGAAGCCTTCTGACATAATTGGTTGAAACTTTTTAGATGTTGTTGAACAGCAGAGATATTTTCCTTCGACACCAAGAGAGTTAGGATTTGTAAGGTTTCCTTGTTCTTTTCTCTGTGACATCACTTTTCACGGCGAAGTCCGTTTCGGCGTGAACGCATTGCATTTTATTCATCTAATTTTATGTCCCAAGATGTTGTCCAAGTCTCCATGTTTTTACTTGTATAGCGACTATCCTGCCCTCCTGTAGTCAACCTGGCATGGGTGCGGAGACTGTTTTTGACGCACTCTGACAAACTGCTGTCCATACGGTGGTTCTCGTTCGGGTGATGTTCCCATTTATCGATTGTTAAAAATCCAACAAAACATGACACGGTTGCTGAACCACCGTATGGACATCAGTTTGTCAGAGCTGTTTGTGGAGGCAAACAGGAGTGAAGCAAGAGCCTTTGAAGAAACGGTGGACGGGAGGCCAGGGTCAAGTTTGAGCTGAGCTTAGGCAATCCATATTGAACAGGCCCAAGAAATGACATTTGACATCAGGTGAAAGGTGGCACGGTTTAAAGTCCCATAGTGAATAGAGTGTGCATAATTAACATTTGGAAAATTGCAGATGACTGTTGCATAGAAGTGGTGTATTAATGAGTACTAGCCTTAAGCTAGACATTTCCAGTACAATAGAGTTGTTGTTCTTGATCATGATCATTATAAAAGAATGACCAAGTCACTGTCGAGTCAGACCCTCAGACAGAGAATTCATTCATATTGTTAAGTATGCTCAAAGAAATGGATATTGATAATACAGTCTACTCATTAAGGATGGTTCATGCAGGGCCGCGGTAGCCCAGAGGATGATAATGTTGATGGAGGCAGGGAGGACAGGATGACAAATAAGCGAGGACAGGAGATCGAAGGAGAGGAGAGGAAGAGAGAAGACAAGACAAAAACAGTGCCGAGAAAGACAGTAAGGAGAAGAGAAAGGACATCGCCGGACACAGGAAGGAATCGGAAGCCAGGCGATGGAAGGATGAAAGAATGAAGTGCGATGAAAAGAATAGCTGGCAAAGGATCAAACGTGGGACCATCAAGAACACGGACATGGACACGACGCCCAACACTGCTCTCACTTGACACTCAGTCATTCTGCCATGTTCTTTGTCATTGAATAAACATCTGACATACATATTGATTGGTTATGCAATGCAAAACAAGTGTTATCGCTATCATGTGGATGAGATGCATGTTGTTGTGCAGAGAGACAGAGAGAGAGAGAGAGAGAGAGAGAGAGAGAGAGAGAGAGAGAGAGAGAGAGAGAGAGAGAGAGAGAGAGAGAGAGAGAGAGAGAGAGAGAGAGAGAGAGAGAGAGAGAGAGAGAGAGAGAGAGAGAGAGAGACAGTATATTTGATTTCAATTAGTTGATATTGGAACAAATGAATTCATCCTCAGTGTTTGTCCAAACATGGGGTCGATGTTATGGGCCGCAAGCTGGAAATCAATGGATGGAAATGTATCATTAAAAACAATCAACAAAAAAATAAAACACACCACCTAGTCAGATGGGAAGTGGACACCACATGGTGACTAGACACAGCTAGGTTAATGCTAGTGAGCAGATAACAGATAACGTGTGCGAAGAATAGCTGCCAACAACTTTTTGAAACACTGATCGGAACTCCTCCTTGATCTAGTAATAAGCAAAAGGGACAACACTCAATTATCTCAACTCTACCATTGACAGTTACAAATTATGAAAGGCCTGAAACCAAGTTAAAATTAACTTGGTGAACAAAAAAAAACATACAAAAACATTCTAACCTGAGCCTCATTTAATAAACCAGGCCTTGATGACACTGACAGCTAGGCTGAGGGTCACCACCTCCACTCTACAAATTGATCAGAAATTCTCTCTGATCATCTTTGCATTGTTCCTCTTCTTTATTTCATTGATTAACTCCAGCCTCCCCTTCTCCAGCATGTCCTCTTTTTGTCCAACGGGATGTGGAGGAAGATAATTTACCTCTGCTTTCTTTGGTCTTTTAACATTTTTGGCTGGGGCTGCATCAGATGGCTGCTTCCTTCTTAATGCATTTACCTCTAATTCAGGATAGGCATACTTTCGGGATCTTAGTGTCACGGGTTAGGTTTGGACCCAAATGCTGCACACGGACACCAAAGGCAGATAGTGGTATTTATTACGATAAATATCACACAGACAGGGACAGGCAGAGACGTAGTCGGGGACAGGCTGGTGATCAGAACCGGGGCTGGGTAGACGAACCAGGCAGGGACAGGCAGAGGCGTAGTCAGGGACAGGGGGTGAATCGGGAACCAGGCAGGGACAGGCAGAGGCGTAGTCAGGGACAGGCGGTAGATCGGGAACCAGAATGAATAGCCATTGTGACACTTAGCTTAGCACGGTAATTGTGCATCTTATATTTTAGGCGTTGCAGCCAGCCAAACATCCCTGCAAAGGATCCTGGCTCTTTAAGACATGGGAACTTCTCAACCAGTGCTTCAGCCACAGAGGCTATTTGCAGACTTGATGGGTAGGCAGAGTCAGAGAAAATCGTTTTTGCAAGATCTTGCATTATAGCAGATTTTGACACTTGCATCAATGAAGTGTGTTCCAGAGGCATGATGTATCTTGTTTGCCTCAGCAAGTATAAGCTCAACATCATAGGAAAACTGTGGGACTTGAAACGGCACTGGCCATGGTGTAGAGTGCCATGACGCTGAAAGAAAACTGGAGCCTTGTGAGCTGGACAGAGAGGTGTCCGCTTCACTATAATCCACTATAATCACTGGTATCGCCAGCAAAGGTGTCCATTGAACTCAGTGCAGAGGACCGTCCTGAATCTACTGGATGCAGGTCAAGGGTGATCGGAGGCTCTTTTCTTAATATTTTTACAGTGGCCTTGTTATACAGGTCAGTTGATGAGGTGACACTGAAAAATTGGTTCCCAAAATCATTAACAACTGAAATCTTTCAGTGATCATCGAAATAAGATCTTCAACTGAACTAGGAATTGTTGATTGAAGATTTATCTTTCGTATATCATGATCCTTGACGATGACTCGCAACTGGACTGCCATTGTTGAGTGTGTCGATATTAGCTGTAGGGGGAGAAAAAAAGACAGCAGTTAAAATTGTATATGTTTAATTGCATTATACAAAACGAGTGATGTCGTACTTTAACAGAATAACAGAATAATAAAGTGTAAAACCTACTACTATTGATGTGCAAATTAAGTGTTTCAGGGACACCAATCGACCCTCTGCTGTATTATATGCGGCCATGCATCTTTAATTTCTGCATGCTGAATGGTTTCAATATCTCCTGTGAGCTCTACTTTGTAGCTCCTCAAGTGCTCATTGTACCACCCACTAATGGTGCCCTCACCCCATAACATTTTTTTGCATACGCACCAAACGCAACCGAAATCAACAATTTTGTCAATTTGTAGTAACCTATTCGTCCTATGGGTTGCATGTGGGTTGCATGTGGGTTGCGTGTGGGTTGCGTGTGAGTTGCGTGTGGGTTGCGTGTGAGTTGCGTGCAGAACATACAAGTTGCGTTTGACCTGCGTGCTAGTTGTGTGGTATTTGCGAATATCAGTCACGTGATAAAAACCTATTGTTATACCAGTAGGTTCATGTAGGGCAAGGCTGCCTACCCCTTTAAGAGCGAGGGGGGCGTGGCGTGTGTGTGTGGGAATGCGATGTGAATGAGCGAGCATCTGTGTGTGTCTGGAAGTGAACGGGAGTAGTAGAAATGTACACCTGTCTAGAATAAGTAAATCCAACCCTCTCGGATGTAAACCCTGCCTGTCTGTTCATTAAGTGGGTTATTGAACCCGAAGCCTGTGCTTCGGCCCTGGATCAATATCCCCTGTATTCCTTGACTACGGTCTGGAAGCTAGTCAGGAAAGTTCAACACTATAAAAGCGGAGCCGATTCAGTGTTTCCTTCTGATTTGGTCATCGAAGAGTCAACATGGGGAAAGCTACCAAGAAATCAGATAAAGGTGACCCCAAAACCTGACCAGATACCTCAAATTAGGACCTGCGTTCATAACTTAAGAGTTGCGTACCTGTTGCGATCGTGTTGTGTGCGTAGCATACCTGTTGTGATCGTGTTGCTTGCGTAGCGTACCTGTTGCGTCCCTGTTGCGTTTAAATTGATCGCAGGCATTCGCAGAGAATTATTGAACATGTTCAAAATTTCCGAACTTACTCTGCGTGTGTCTGCGATCACCTGCGTGCTTGTTGCGTACTTCAAACCTATAAAACCTATTAGTTGCGTGTGAGTTGCATTCGGAACTTATGACCACTATTTTTTATTCGCAACCATACGCAACTGGTGATCGCTATGGTGTGAGGGCACCATAAGAAACCTCAGAACAAAGACAGGACTTTCATGCACAAGGATTATCTGGAGTATTTCGCCAAAGTCCGGCAATCCAACTGTTGATCCAAAAGGCAACAACATTCCAACTCAATAGCTGGTGCCTAAGATTGAGACCTTGTTTTTCATGTTAACCATCACTGCCATCGGATACTTCCGTGCAATAGACTCCTTGATGCTGTCTTTCAGAACCTCCACTGCTACCCGAGTCATTCGAGAAAAAGACAGTGTTTGACTATGAATGTTATCATCATGGATTTGATATGCAATCATCGATTGGTGTTTTCTTGCCATTGTCATAAGAATGTTTCTGAAAGACCCAGTCTGTCTCACAATCCTTTTGAAGAATCTGTGTTTGGCTTCGAAACGCATGGTCCAAAGAGCCACAAGTTGTCCAAAAACAGCAAATACCTGTAACGATGCTCACTGATCTTGCTTTCCATGTATCCCAGTGTCTCAACTGTATGGATAGGAGCCATGACAAGTTCAACCACATCTGTAAGGCTCATCAAAACTTGCCACACTGCATCATCTTCTGGTACTTTGTCTCCAACCATAAAAGGTAGCATCCACAACAAGCACCAGTTTTCATGTGCATTGCCTCCTACACCCTTACGCGATGCAAACGTCATGGGAATAGCTTGTGGAGTGTTTGTTTTGTCATTCCACTTGTAAGGAAACTGACAAATAGAACGGTTGAGTGGTCCGGTGAAGAATTCTTATGCCATTAGTACATTCATTTATACTGTCGGCATTTTAATCATCTGTGGCTTCCTAATTCCTGCCATAAGAAATGCCAAACAAAACAAAAAAACTAAATTGACTTAGGTTACTGCATCACTTTTCACTTTCAAAAGTTAACATTTCTACTTAAGAAAGCTTAATTTAAACAGCAATCTAACTAGAAAAATGTGCTAATAATTGTTAGGTGTTCCCATTAGGGCAAAGGTGTATTATATATGTTTTTTTCCAAAACATGGGTTTTTTTTCTGGGAGCAAAATAAGAGAGACGCAAGGGATGCATTTTATACTATGCCTGGAGAATGTATACACAATCAGAAGTAATGAATTCAGACCTTCACACACACAATTGTGACTGATTGGTTCAGTGTTTTCAACTGCCAGTGGCCATCTTGGGGGAATTATCCGGCAGGCTGACAAAAGGTTCTGCAGAGAGGCACAAATCAGCCGCTTTACAAGGAGTAAAGGAGTAAAGGAGTAAAGGAGTAAAGGAGTAAAGGAGGAAAGGAGTAAAGGAGGAAAGGAGTAAAGGAGTAAAGGAGTAAAGGAGTAAAGGTGTAAAGGTGTAAAGGAGGAAAGGAGTAAAGGAGTAAAGGAGTAAAGGAGTAAAGGAGTAAAGGTGTAAAGGTGTAAAGGTGTAAAGGTGTAAAGGAGTAAAGGAGTAAAGGTGTAAAGGAGTAAAGGTGTAAAGAAGTAAAGGAGTAAAGGAGGAAAGGTGTAAAGGAGGAAAGGAAGAAAAGAGGAAAGAATGAAAGGATGAAACAAAAAAGGGCCAAACCAGGTTTAAAATAAACAGAAGATGGCCGCTGAACAATCTCACCTGATAAGAACTCTTTGACACGACAGTCCTGCTGTGAGCGAGTATTCTGCTCTCGGGCCCCAACCTGTCAGTGTATCACCGAGGCTCATGCATGGGTGAGTGTTTATGTGTACAAGCCATCAGCCAAAATACATTACTGCCGGCTACATCTCTTTCAAATGACTATTGAGTGTGTGTTAAATGTCTCAGCAATACCAGCAGTCAGCTTAATGTTTAACGGATATAACTAAATTAAAAAGGGAATTCACAATGTTTTTTCATAAGCAACTATATGAAAGGCCCCGGTGAAACTCAGGTGAATAGCCATGTGACAACACAACGTAATTTGCGATACTCGAAAATGTCTTCGGAATGTTGAGATTGCTTGTTTACCGGCTGATCCAAAAGAGCGAAATGAAATGTAAAAAACAACTCATGCATGCAAATATCCGCACATGCTCCATGAAACAGTGTTTGTTTCAACTACTGGAGGGACTGAACTTCTTCCATCTGGAATAGTCTGAGTACATTTGTGTTGCTTGTCAGGTTGATACTAACTCAGAATCTGAATCAGAAAGTGGTTTATTGCCATATACCGTTGTAAAAACACGCATAGGAATTTGACACGGGTCCGGAGCAAATGTGCACAGTAAAACAAAACAGTACAGACAAGGCAAAACAATAAGTCCAGTGCAAATTTAGCTTTATAAAATATAAGTCTCAGGGGGAGCCTCTAACTGTAACTGTACTGCCCTAGCTGTAATTAGAGTTTTGCAAGTAAGTTGTACTTCAATCATTAGTCCATTGTTAGCCAAGTGTTGAAGTGTAGTCTGAGTATATTTTATTGTGTTGCTTATCAGGTGATACTAACTGTAACTCAAGTTGAACTTATAGTGTAACTAGAGTGTTGCAATTCAATTGTGCTTCACTCATTGGTCTATTGTTAGTCAAGTGGTCAGGTAGTGCTTAAGTGTTGTGGCCCATTGAAGGTGGTTTCACCCAATCTAGGTCAACTGCCTTGTATATTGTGTGGGAGGGGCCTGCACTTCTAGCAGACCCTCAGACAATTAGCAACCAATGTTATTTAGCCACTCCCTGAAAGCGGACCTGATCTTCACCAGACACTGTGATACAGTAAACCTTTCAGTTACTCCTCTCCACCTATCTGACAACTTCTTCATGTCCTTCTCCCTCTCCCTCCCTTCCCACCCATCCCACTCTCCCCCTACACAGATGGTGACGTGCCGTCGCAATCTCCCTAAACTCACCCCTGCCGATCTCTCCTCTTCTGTTCTCTCTGCCCTCCATTCTCCTGATTCGTTCTCTGTTCTATCCCCTGACATTGCCACTGACCTTCTTCTCTCTACCCTGTCCTCTCTGGTCACTCTCTGTCCTCTCACCTCCAGGTCTGCACGTCCAACTCCAGGTGCCCTCAGGTTGTCGGACTCAGTGCGTACACAGAGGTGGAGCCTCAAGAGAGGCGGAAAGCAGGTAGAAGAAAGGAAAAACCACAGAGGACCCTCTCCATTTTCAAGGGCTCCTGTCTAACTTCACCTTGTCTCGTTCAGCCGCCAAAGCTGAATTTTACCCTTTTACCCTAACCCTAAAACACCTCCGCCCATCTCCTCCCTGCTGACGATTTGGCCTTCTTTGACAAGGTCGACAATATCCAATCCTCCTTCCCTGACTCCCCGGCTGATGCCCGCATCAACTACCCATGTCTTCCCTGCTAGCTGCTCGCATCCAGTTCAAAACCGTGGTGCTAGCCTACAAGGCAGTAAAAGGAACAGCTCCATTCTACCTTCAGGCAATGGTCAAGGCCTACATCCCCACCTGTTCACTTTGCTCTGCTTCTTCAGGCCATCTGCTTTCCCCCTTGCTTAGGGGCCCTTGTGGTCGATCTACACGGTCACAGCTCTTCTCTGTCCTGGGCCCAATTTGGTGGAACAAACTCCCCACGGATGTCAGGACTGCAGAGTCATTGCCCATCTTCCGCCGCAGGCTGAAAACCCATCTCTTCAGGATACACTACCCGGATCCTTCCTCGTAGTGCATCCTCTTATCACTTTTACTAGTGTCTTACTAAGTAGATTATCTAAGTAGATTGTTAGGTAGATATTGTTCTACATATTGTTCTATATTACTTGCCAACTTATTGTACTTTTAACTTACTGTATGTTTACCTGAACTTAATGTTTTTTGACCTGAGCACTGGTTCAGTTATTGGAGACTTGTTAGAAATGAAATGCCCTTTTGACTTCTGGTGACGAGTTGTTCTCTTACCTTCTTTTGTTGAAACACACTATTGTATGTCACTTTGGATAAAAGCATCTGCTAAATGACATGTAATGTAATGTTCATACATGAACAAATACGTACACAACCAAACACAGACACACACACACAAACACACACTTTCCAGTCTCCTGTCCTCTGGTCCTCGGTTCTGTCCTACCAGGGCTCCAATGCTAACTGAGTTCCGGCTGGGTTCTCTGTTCTCTGTACTGGGCAATAACTTCAGACTTGACCTCAGGTGTTGTCCGTTATGAAGTCAACCTCCTCTTCCAAATGACACCCATTAATATTAGGTGTCTTGACAGTGAGGCCAGCAGGCCCCGGTGGCATTTACACAGTTCCCCCAGTGAACAATCCACCATGTAGCCTTCTCTCTGCTTCTTTTCACACCCTGTCCATCATGAAATATTAAAATCAATGAAATATGCATACACTATATGCACAAACATCAAATCAACAGTCCACAGTCAGTGAGGCTGCTAAATGTGCTTAAAGAGGCCGGAGTACGGCCAGTATATGCAACCTAGTTGTTGATAAATATAAATTCATGGAGATTAATTTTGTAAGACTTTAATAGAGGCGAGGACTAGGGGGGGGGGGGTGTGCCCTTCACATCACTTTGATTGATCGCCATAACAAGGTGCCACCTACTCTACTCCAAACTGAAGTTGTGAGGCGTGTGTTGATTTGTGGAGCTCTGACTGGAGAGGGGTGGATGTTGACGGCTGCATTTGAGGGGGGAATTAAGCTTTGGGTACAATTATACAACAATCCGACCGATTTTTGTATATGTATATTATGTATATGTATATATTTTTTTGCATTGTACTTTAATGTTTTTGTGTAAATGCTATGTATGTTGCACTCCTAACTATACCTGGAAGGCGTGATCCCTCACTCTGCTTGCTCCCCATTCCCTCCCACAGTATACATCTCCAAAAACAATTCCATAAAAATTATATATACGATAAAAAGAAAAAGAAAAAGGACAGCAAAGTGACTGATAGATGGTATGGACAGCTGTTGAATGTGCAACATTATTTAAAAGTATTTAAAGTGCGGTAGTGCAGCAGCATCATTTTAATTGGCCTTATTAATAAATGTGCACAACCAATTGAGTGTGTCAAATATGTTGCTGTGCTGGAGAGACACACAGCGTGCACCCGTGATGAATCAAAGTGTGTGCCCGCCACTGCTAATTTCCGGCGATTGGACCCTAAAAGACCCCCTACACACCCACCATTATCTAACCCGTGACACCTTCTACCTTCTAACCTTCTAACAGTGACATGTTACAGCTCACACTCAGGATGGTACATGCCTGGCAGGCAGTGTTAATCCACCAATTGAACAGCATTAAGAAAAGGAGTCAATAATAATAATAATAATAATAATACATTTTATTTGTTCGGCGCCTTTCAAGACACCCAAGGACACCTTACAGAGCATGTATGCTACAGTAAAATTTAAATTATAAAAATATAAAAAAGTAAAAACAGTGGACTTCACAAAGTGTCCGCAGGGTTTAAAACAAGACAAACAACAGGAAGTAAAATGAAGAAAGGAAGAAAGATGGTACCGTTCATAAGGGATAAGCCAGTTTAAACAGATGGGTTTTTAGTTGGGTTTTGTAGGTTGTTGTAGGTTGTTGTAGGATCCAATCAATTTGCCGCCTGCCTTGTGGGCTCAATAAACATACTCGTGACACCTTCTAATACAGTGACATGTTACAGCTCACACACAGGATGATACATGCCTGGCAGCAGTGGCAGACTGGCCATCGGGACGAATCCCGATGCGCCGGTACCAAAGTTGGCTGGTCGGGCCACTCGGCCCACTCCGATCGGCTCACTTCCGTACCGGTGATATTGTAATCAGCTTAATGCTTGGCCCATGTATACGAGTGAACGTGGATCGCTTCAGCTGCAGGGTCCAGTACAGTTGACCCTGAGGAAAGTGAGACTGCTGCAGGGTCCAGTACAGTTGACCCTGAAGAAAGTGAGACAGCTGCAAGGTCCAGTACAGTTGACCCTGAAGAAAGTGAGACAGCTGCAGGGTCCAGTACAGTTGACCCTGACGAAAGTGAGACAGCTGCAGGGTCCAGTACTGTTGACCCTGAAGAATGTGAGACAGCTGCAGGGTCCAGTACAGTTGACCCTGAAGAAAGTGAGACAGCTGCAGGGTCCAGCACAGTTGACCCTGAGGAAAGTGAGACAGCTGCAGGGTCCAGTACAGTTGATCCTGAAGAAAGTGAGACAGCTGCAGGGTCCAGTACAGTTGACCCTGAATAAAGTGAGACAGCTGCAGGGTCCAGTACAGTTGACCCTGAGGTAAGTGAGACAGCTGCAGGGTCCAGTACAGTTGACCCTGAAGAAAGTGAGACAGCTGCAGGGTCCAGTACAGTTGACCCTGAAGAAAGTGAGACAGCTGCAGGGTCCAGTACAGTTGACCCTGAGGAAAGTGAGACAGCTGCAGGGTCCAGCACAGGAGAACCAAAAGACAGGGAGATGCAGACTGATGCAGTGAGCTTTGATTACTTTGCCCGGCCTCAGGCTAAAGATATAAATACATTTAAAAAATGTTTTTAAATATCTACAACAACAAAGATGGAATCAATAGAAAGTGGCTTTCATATTGTGAGAAATCCAACTCACTCTACTGTACAGTATGTTTAGCTTATGCAAAGCCATCTGCAAATGACATGAAATTGATCAAAGGAGGAATGACAGCTTGGAGGCATGTCCATCAAAGAATAGAAGAGCACGAGAGAAACTAAGTTCACAGAGAAAGTGCAGAGTCCCATTTGCTGTACTTTACATTACATTACATTACATTACATTACATTACAATCATTTAGCAGACGCTTTTATCCAAAGCGACTTACAATAGTGTGTTTCAACAGAGGAAGGTAATAGAACAACTAGTCACCAGAAGTCAAAAGTGCATTTCATTTCTAACAAGTCTCCAATAACTGAACCAGTGCTCAGGTAGAAGTACAATAATTCAGGCAAAAGTGTAAGGGAAAAAGTACAATAAGTTGGCAAACAATATACAACAATATCTAGAACAAAATATACCCATCTATAATATAATAAAATATAATACTTTGTCCTTAATCCCAATTGTACATTCACGTTACTGACGCCTACATATCCACTTTGACACCCTTCACACATGACACGGACATTTTTAAGAAACCTATGTAAAATAATAAAGGAAGGTTTCATTTTGCACCTTACTCTTTTTGTCTGTCTCTTTTATGTTATGGCTTGACTCTGGAGAATCTAGCCATAACAGTGTATGAGGATAGAGGTATCATTGATCTGTAGGCTTCAAGGGTGGTCCGCACGCGTGGGCCGGTGTGTGGGCCGGTGCGTCTGAACGTCCCGGGCTGAATTAGTCTCCCAGTCCGCCCCTGCCTGGCAGGCAGTGTTAATCCACCGATTGAACAGCATTAAGAAATGGAGTCAATCAATTGGCCGCCTGCCTTGTGGGCTCAATAAACAGACCTATATAAATAGACCTGTGGTGTCGGGGGATAACAGGTAAAAAAAGAAAAAAAAGAAAGCAGCACCATCCATCCATTATTGAAGCCCTGGCTGGAAAACAGTTCAAAGCTGACTTGGTGGTAGGACACGGGCTGGGAGAGAGGAATGGTTTGTGCCTGCAGGGCGCTGGATAAGGCTAGCCTGCATCAGGAACAGCAAACAGCACTGCATTGTAGCAGCCGCTACACAAAATCCCAAGGTCGATTTGGCTAATTAAAGAAATACAAATACAAATTGTTGACTGCTCGTCACAAAGACGCAATACACAAAACAAATGTCCCCGGAATGTCCCTGTTTACATCATTGTCATGCTGGAACTGAGCAAGAATACTCTTTAGGTGGGTAAGATGGGTATGGGGAGATTGTGGATTGTGAGGGTGTCAATGTGGATTGTTTCCCTGGTCTCTGGATGGAATCCAGACAGAATTCCCCAGTCCTGCCTGTAGGCACCCTGTGGTGCGGTGTGCAATGTCGCCGGGCTCTCACCAGGAGATATAACACCAAAGAGAGAATTCAACGAGTCTGTCATTGCTCATGTCCACCACCTCTGTCCCACGTGTTCTTGTAATCCCCACCCCCGCCTCCCCCACGAAAGATGAGGACTATGGATGGAAGCATGGGTCGGCCTATGGACACAATAGACTTGCGGTCGTAGACTTTTAGTTATATACATAAACACACCCTGAATCCCCCCCAACAAGATCAACCCCCCCTTCCACAACAACAACTGGACTGCATTTTTTCAGTTTTTCTCTGTTTCTGTGTTCAGGAGTTTTTGGGCTCCCACCTTATCGCTAGGTTTTATTATTCTTATTATTCGTATTAGTATAATTAGTTATTGGTACATGAACAACTCCTCTGTTACTACATAAGCATACTCTTTACTAGCTGGCTATGCCTTCATCCTGCAAATGTATCTTGCATTTACAGGGACTTTTGTCACTTTTGACTTTTGTCCCTGTAATGGGTTATAGCATATAAACAAATGCTATGGGAATGAAAACAAAATAATAAATGTCTTTCATAATTCATAAAAGGTTAATACACTTATCTATGGATATTCAATGCAACATCATGACGTTGTCATCTAGTAGCAGTCTCACACCACTGTCACTGAATGTAAAATTGATAAGCTAGCAGAAAAAAATTGCAATTTTATTTATCTCTGAATATCAACTGAATGTTGATGAATATGTAGCATCACGGTTGGTAATGTTTACCAATATAATTGTTTGTCTGTTTACACCAAAATTCTAGAAGTGAAAAACCTCAAGGTAGGAATTATCAAAACAAAACCTAATATGTGTTGAAACCAAAATTATATTTGAATTAATTTACAAAGCTGAACATGTGTTTGCATCTTTGTGGCATTGGAGTGTGTTTGTGTGAGTTAAGAAGGTGGTTAACGTAACAGTGTGAGGTTCAGAGTACTAACTCGAAAGGAAGCTATACAAAAAGCCTCCCCCACAAGTTGAAGGGATGACATTACGCCAATGTGAGGCGCCCTGAAGCAAATTGTTTATGAAATCACACACAAAAAAATAACCTCTGCAAGCAGAAGTAGAACATTTTGAATTGTGCCGATACTCTGTTACGGAGTAGCATTCTGGCACTTTGGATTTTAGTTAAGTTTAGATATTACTGCGTGACTCTTGGTACGCATGTTACTTTTGGATACCTGAAATTTTTGCCTGTGTGTATTATCAGACTCCTGCAGAAGCATACTGCAGGAGGGAATGGGGAGTAAGCATTCCACTTTTGCATGTGTAATTGCAAATGGCAATTCAACATTTTGAATCTTGGAAGCAGAGAGCTGCTGTGGTGCAACAGCAATCAAATCTGTAACACTCAATCTAAAATCGGTAACACTATATCTGTAATCTGCATTACTCAATCTGTAATATTTAACATGTGATCTGTAATCTGTAACACTTGATCTGTAATCTGTAACAATTTATCTGTAATCTTTAATACTTGATCTGTAGCTCACGGTACAGACGTCCTCTCTGTCCCTGTCCTCTGACTCTTACCAGTATTTGCTAACATTAATATTCCGTACAATTATTTTTCACTAACATTGAGAAAATGTTTTTGTAAGTATGGCTTAGAATTTGTCGAACGGTCAAAACAGATTCTGATAATGTTACCACCAGTAGCATAAATCAGACTTTAGATTAGCAGGGATCTGTAGGGGTCTGTTATCTGTAGGGGCCAGTTACATAGAATGGGTCTCTTCTGGAAACCCATTAGCAATCACACAGTCACCAAGTATCTTGGTCATGTCCCGCATATGCAGCTTGTATGGCATTGCTATTCAGAAATTGTACTTGTTCCTTTATAAAAGCCAACAATGGACTGATAAATAAAATGATAGCAGCGTCTTCCCATTGACAGTATCACTCCTTGGGACAAGAAGGAACACAAACATGTAGCAGGTGGGGAAGACGAGATAAAACGTTGTGTCCGGACACCAACGCCCATAGACAAAGAATATCTCTAACAATACAGGAAAACCCTGTGTGATTCCATCCCTCTACACATATCCATCCCAGAATATGTGTAGAGTCTCCCCCCGGAAGTATGGCTGTGGCATCGCCAAACTGGATCCAAGATTACGTTACTACCGACGTCAGGTGAATTTAAATCCACTGGAGCTGTGTGTGTGTGTGTGTGTGAGTTTGTGTGTGTGTGTTTAAATTGTGTCAGAGATGGCTGTTTGGGGACAAGGAGCAAGCGGAGAAAAGCATAATTCATAACCGACAGAAAGCTTTGAAGATTTTTTCTTAATTATCAATGTTTGGGTTGTGTAACAAGTGTCTGGAAATAATCAACTAGTAGAAACCCACCCTACTGGTTTGTTTTATTGAACCGTTGCTGTTTTACTAGCACCTTTTTGATTCCAAATCACGCACGGCCATTCTGTATATATATATATATAAATATATATACATACACAGGGCCTGGAGGCGAACATAATCATCACATGATGAAAATGGGGGTCAGCCTTCCCAAAATATGACCAGCCCTTTGTTAATGAAAAATATTGAAGACTTTACAACATCCGTACTCACTCAGGCAAACACAGACATCTCTGTATTCACATGTCACAACCAAAATCAAACCCACAACAACACAAAAACGCATCGCATCCACACACTGTGGCAAACAGGCAACCTCTAACACTCCACTCTGGTCGGTGGCAATGACACAATGAGGCGCCCGGATGGGTGTCACATGGCAGGCTTTATCCACCCGTCCTAACGAGGCTGATTGCCGACAGCCGCCGCTCATCAGGCAATCAGCGCTCTCTAGAGGAGAGACGGGCGGCACCTGGGAAGGAGAAACAAAAAGGGGGCCAATACAACGGTGACACACATCAAATACAAATAACAAATATAACATACTAACCTGATGTTTACAAACATGATAACAATGTTAATGACCCACCCATGGACGTCACGTCACGTCGGCAATCAGCCTCGTTAGGACGGGTGGATAAAGCCTGCCATGTGACACCCATCCGGGCGCCTCATTGTGTCATTGCCACCGACCAGAGTGGAGTGTTAGAGGTTGCCTGTTTGCCACAGTGTGTGGATGCGATGCGTTTTTGTGTTGTTGTGGGTTTGATTCCCCATAGTGAATAAATATAATTTACCCTTGTAACAAACGTTTTGTCTAAATTCCTGCCGGGACCTGTGCTTAAAAGCGCTCACTGGACGGGTTGGCTTCACAACAGCCCGGTCCAGGTGTAATTTGTTTGGTCGTTAGACCTTTGGTTGTGACATGGGGGCTCGTTCCTTTGCCCAATTGTAGAGTTCCATTTGTTGTATCTGACATGTGGGCTTGTCGATTGGAGCGTGTCAGGTAGGTTTACGTTTTTCTTTGGTAAATTGTATTGTGTTTCCGTGCTGCGCGTTGTAATTCGTTCCTGTGTTGTGAACCTAACCATTTAGATTTTATGCCACATAGGTAACGGGTGGATTCGCCTGGTTGGTTAGGGGGAGGGGGGGCGTCGCGTCGTGTACCCCGGTGGAGTGCGCGATGATATCGGTAAGCGACTGAAGATAGGTGTAGCCCTCATCCCGCTAGGGGAGTAGTTAATTGGGATAGTTAGAGTGAAAACCAGGTGGTCCTAGTTAGTTGGTTAGGAACCGACATTTGTTGTTTTTTTTTGTTAGTAGTAGATGTGGTGATTTAAATAAGATTGGTTAGTGTGTATAAAAAGGAACGTGGCTATTTGAGTGTGTTGTGGTCGCGCACGGATTATTTTGTAGGTGAGTACCCTCCGTTTTCTTTTGTGTTAACGTTTGAGGACTCGGTTGCGTAGTCATTTTTCTGTGGTAGAGGAGATGGCTATGGCAGCGTTTAATTTGGACGCCTTTTTGGTAGACCCTACTGTAGAACAGGTAGATGGCTGCAGAAAGGCAGACTTATGGATAATTGCCAAACATTTTGGTATTTCTGTCCAGAGTTCGTTAAGCAAAGCTGAATTGAAGGCAGCTGTGCTGTCTGGGTTATTGGACCAGGAGGTATTCAGCTTGCCCATGACCCAGGAGGTTGAGACGGAGGACATCATGCTCGGCGATGGTTCTGGTGAGTCTCCCGCAGGTGTTCTTAGCCCAAAGGGTGGGGCTATTTCGAAAAGAGCTGCCACTGCTAAGATTGAGATTGAGGGGGTTGGTGTGTCAGAACCTGAGAGTGATGGCTCTGTGGGTTCCGAGCATGGTTCTGCTGCCTCTTCTGGTGCAAAAGAGAGGACACGGCTGCGTTTAGCCCGTCTCCAGTTAGAGGAGAGGGCGGCTATACGCAGGGAGGACCGGGAAGAGAGAGAGAGAAAGGAGGAGAGAGACCGGGAGGAGAAAGAGAGAGACCGGGAGGAGAAAGAGAGAGACCGGGAGGAGAAAGAGAGAGACCGGGAAGAGAGAGAGAGAAGGGAGGAGAAGGATAGACAATTCCAACTGTCGATGAGGAAGCTGGAGTTGGAGAGTAGTAACACTATGCGTGATGCTACTTCCTCTCCAGCTGGAGTACTCTCACAGGCACCCTTCAATATTAGCCAGCATATCTCATTAGTTCCCATCTTTCGCGAATCTGAAGTGGAGGCTTATTTTGCTGCCTTTGAACGCATAGCACATGCCCTGCATTGGCCAGTGGACATGTGGGCAATTTTATTGCAATGCAGGCTCACTGGTAAGGCGCAGGAGGCATGTGCTTCGTTAACAATGGCTGACAGCTTAATTTATGAGAGTGTGAAAAGTGCTGTCTTGCGTGTGTACGAGCTAGTTCCGGAAGCGTATAGACAGCGTTTTCGCACTCTCAGAAAGTCTCCTTCTCAGACAAATGTTGATTTCTCCCGTGAACAGAGAACCCTTTTTGATCGGTGGTGTTCGGCGTGTAAAGTGGAGGACTTGGCATCGTTGAGCGAGTTGGTACTCATTGAGCAGTTCAAAACCTGCATGCCCGAGCGAACCGTGATCTACTTGAACGAACACAAGGTGGCTACACTCCAGCAAGCTGCGATTTTGGCGGATGAATTTGCGCTGACCCACAA
>CM050999.1:25030596-25043096 GCA_027704905.1 Muraenolepis orangiensis
TTTTTTTTCAGTGTGATTTCATGAACAATTTGCTTCGGGGGGGCCTCAAATCGACATAACGACATCCGTTCAACTTGTGAGGGAGGCATTTTTTTATACCTTCCTTTCGAGCATGTACTCTGAACCTCACACTGCCACGTGACCCTTCTTCATATTCAGATATTCAAAGATAAATAAATACACTTTTCTGGCAGTGAAGAAAATTTGCAATTATTTTCTGCTAGCTTATCATTTATACATTCAGGGACAGCGGTATGAGACTGCTAATAAATTACAAGGTCATTCCCTTATTCGTCGTTATTCCCAACATTTATTTATATGCTATAACCCTTTACAGGGACAACGGGACAAAAAACCCTGTAAATGCAAAATGATTTAGCCAGCTAGTTCAAGATTCAAGATTCAAGATTCAAGATAACTTTATTTATCCCGAGGGAAAT
The DNA here is from genome assembly GCA_027704905.1 of Muraenolepis orangiensis. Taxonomy (NCBI): domain Eukaryota; kingdom Metazoa; phylum Chordata; class Actinopteri; order Gadiformes; family Muraenolepididae; genus Muraenolepis; species Muraenolepis orangiensis. Next base: position 25,031,037 of record CM050999.1, read on the forward strand.
TAAGGTGCAACAGTTGAAACAGGGGGAATAAATGCACACAAAATATACTAATACCTAAAAACTAAAAACTAAATAACAACAAACTAAACTAAACTAGTATAAACAAAATATAACTAAATTAACTCTAAATGAAATCTAAATGTATTGATAGATGAATTGCAAAATTGACAGTATTATTACAGTGATACGTAGGTATATACAATACACAACAATACGTATGGTGCAAATTGGCAGTAATAAAATACTAATAAATAACTCAGATGAATACTGAAAAAGTGTGTGTGAAAAGTGAAAAGTGAAAAGTGAAATTGAATTTACAGTGCAAAATTACAGTGAAAGGATTTACAGTGCGTTGATCAAAAAAAATAAATAATAATAACAGTCTCCACTGTCCCTCTCACGACCCGAGGTAGATGAATTATAGAGTCTGATGGCCACAGGAAGAAAGGACTTCCTGTGGCGTTCAATGTATAATGTATATTTTATTACATTGATTTATATATACATATTGCTCTTTTCGGTGCCGATATTTTTCATTTTATAAATTGCATTTTTATTTATATTTTTATTTTTTAACTTTATTCTATTTTTATTCTATTTTTATCTTATTTTTATTTTAAAACTGCTGTCTGTCGTCGGGTATTGCACATACGATTTTCACATCACTGCTTTATACTTACGTGTAAACTGTGAAGTGACAATAAACATGACTTGACTTGACTTGACTTGTTCTGCGGTACACCTGGGTGGAATGAGTCTGTTGCTGAAGGTGCTTCTGTATGAGGTCAGCACCTGATGGAGAGGGTGAGAGTTGTTGTCAAGGATACTACGCAGCTTGCGCAGCATCCTCCTCTCAGACACCACCAACAAGGAGTCCAGCTGGACCCCCAGGACAGCGCCAGCCGTCCTGACGATCCTGCTAATCTTGTTGGCGTCTTCTGACCTCAACCTGCTTCCCCAGCACACGACACCGGAGAAGATGGCACTGGCTACCACCGACTGGTAGAACATCTTCAGCATCGTGTTACAAACGTTGAAGGACCGGAGCCTCTGCAGCAAGTAGAGACGGCTCTGGCCCTTCTTGTACACAGCCTCAGAGTTCTTGGCCCAGACCAGTTTGTTGTCCAGGTGAACTCCCAGGTATTTATATTCCTGAACAACTTCTGCGGACACACCCTTGATGGAAATGGGTGTGGGGGTAGATTTCCTCCTGCGGAAGTCCACCACCATCTCCTTCGTCTTGTCTTTGTTGAGCTGCATGTGGTTCAGCTCACACCACTCAACGAAGGAGTCCACGACGCCCCTGTACTCCTCATTGTTTCCCTCGCTGACACAACCAAGCTTTAAATTGATTAATTAGGACAAATAAAATACCATCTAAGAACGCTTAAGTGGCCGAGTCGCTGTTAACTTTTCTAACAAAGCAACAAAAAATGATACTTAAATTAAATCTCATTTCCCCCAATCTAGTTGCAGCTACTGCTGCAGATGAGTTCTTAAATCACTTTATTCTGTGGTAAACATGAATCCTCAGAAGCCTTCGCTCTCAGGACTGAGGCTAACTCGGACATGGTGCACACTGTGTAGATCATGTCATTACAGACTCAGATGTGGGCACAGTGTGATTAGCTGGGTGCCCAGACTAATGCCTTTTTAGGTAATTAAACAACTGAGCTGACCTATATCCCAATCCATGGTTAAACCCATTATAGATAACAAAACATTGAGTATATTTACAGTTTACTTCACCATTGTAGAGATCCTTCTACAAAAACCTATATGTTGGCCTTGCTAGGCTTGCTGTTGTTTTGTTGTTGTGGAAATTGCCTGACCTATGGTGATTAACACCGCAAACAATATCAAATAACCACAACCACCAAAGCCACAAACGTCAAGCGCCTCCTCTTCTCTCCTTGCCCTTCAAACTAAGCTCTCTGTGTTCAACCACTGCACTCACGGTTCCACAGCAGGAGGTTGAGAGGAGAGCTTGTGTCGTTTTGGCTTGATGCTTATCCACATGGGGTAAAAAAGACTAACACAACAACACACGCCAACATCGGGATACTTTACTTTAAGCTTGTACTTTTGTTTTGTGTGTTTTGTTAGTCAAATCAAGTCAATTGTATATGTATAGCCCTTACCCTTAACAAAAAACCTTAATGATGGAGGAATAAATACTCCTGCCTCTTTACACATTTAGCAACCTCGATGACTGTGCACAATTATGGATTTGATGTTTGTGCATATTGCGTATGCATATTTCATATATTTTAATATTTCATGATGGACAAGGTGAGAAAAGAAGCAGAGAGAAGGCTACACAGTGGATCGTTCACTGGGGGAACTGTGTAAATGCCACCGGGGCCGGCTGGCCTCACTGTCAAGACACCTGATACCAATCTGTGTCATTTGGAAGAAGAGGTTGACTTCATAATGGACAACACCTGAGGAGGGTACACGAATGAGCCTGAAGTTGTTGCTCAGTACGGAGAACAGAGAACCCAGCCGAATTCCAGTTAGCATTGGAGCCCTGCTAGGACAGAACCGAGGACCAGAGGACATGAGACTGGAAAGTGTGTGTGTGTGTGTGTGTGTTTGTGTGTGTGTGTGTGTGTGTGTGTGTGTGTTGTGTATGTGTTGTGTATGTGTTTGTACATGTATAAACATGTGTGGATATTTGCATGCATGAGTTGTTTTTTACATTTCATTGACTCTCCTTTCGATCAGCCAGTAAACAAGTGATTCACAACATTCCGAAGACATTTTTGAGCATCGTTCAATATGTTGTGTTGTCACATGGCTATTCACCTGGGTTTCACTGTGGCCTTTCATAAAGTTACTCATGAAAATTCATTGCGAATTCCCTTCTGAATCCTTGCTTTTGTTATATCCGTTGAACATTAAGCAGACTGCTAGTAATTTGAAAGAGAAGTAGCCAGCAGTAATGTATTTTGGCTTATGGCTTGTACACATAAACACTCACCCATGCATGAGCCTCGGTGATACACTGACAGGTAGGGGCCCGAGAGCAGAATACTCGCTCACAGTGGGACTGTCGTGTCAAAGGTTTCTTATCTGGTGACATTGTTCAGTGGCCATCTTCTCTTTTTTTTTACCTGATTTGGTTCCGGCCTTTTTTTGGTTTCTCACGCTTATCCTTTCATTCTTTCCTCCTTTCCGCTTCATGAAATGGCTGATTTGAGCCTCTCCGTGGGACATTTTGTCAGCCTGCCGGAGAATTCCCCCAAGATGGCCACTGGAAGTTCAAAACACTGAACCAATCAGTCACAATTGTTTGTGTGAACGTCTGAATTCATTATAACGGATTTTGAATATGTTCTCCAGGCTTATTATAAAATGCATCCCTTGCTTCTCTCGTATTTTGCCCCCAGTTATCTGAGAATAAAACCCATGCTGTAATGGGAACAAATCATACATAATATACCTTTGCCCTAATGGTAACGCCTAACAATGAGTAAATGTTCAAGTTTGAATGCATTTTAAATGAAGCTTTACTTTATTATGTATTGATGTAAACTTTTGAAAGTGCAGAAGCAATGCAGTAACCTTTTGACGTAAATTTGAGTTTTAAATTTAGTTTTATTGTTTTGTATGGCATTACTTATGGCAGGAATTACGAATCGTCAGACGATTGAACGGCCTGCTCAATCTACTGACCCTTACCCTTACTAATGGCATGTTAAAGTATTTCATTCAATTGAATCTCTTCATACACGCGGTTCTGCAACAACAACACCTAGATTCTTGCATGTTATCTGCCGCTGTTCATCATTGTAGCCAACTGTAATGTCTTGTATGTTATCGTGTTGTTTCAGTTTTTCAAAAAGTTGTTGACAGCATTTTTTTGCACTTCACCGTTATCTGTTGGGATGATCACTAGAATTAACCTTCTAGCTGGAGTCTTGTCCTCATGTGGTGTACACCAGGGGTTCCCAACCGCCGGGCCGCGGACCGGTACCGGGCCGTGGAGGTGTTACTGCCGGGCCGCGAAACAGCTGTGTGTTTATCATCATATTTGACTCAAATAATTTGAGTATAGGTGAACGGCGGGCGGTATAATCTATATATAGATATTATATATGTAGTATAATCTATATGTATAGATTATATAGCGGTATATATGGGCGGTATAATCTATATATATAGATTAAATATATATCGGCGGCATAACGAGAGACTTTCAGTTGCACGCGCTACTAAAGAGACTACGCGCTAGTGACGTGTCGGTCGCGAACGAGCCGGCTCAAAGAGTCGGCTCTTTTAAGTGAACGACGGGAGCCGGCTCGCACCCGCGAACAAGCCGGTTTTTTTACGGGTGCTCCGCTCAATACCCGACGACAGACAGCAGTTATAAAAATAAGATAATAATAGATAAAAATAGAAGTTAAAAAATAAAAATGCAATTTATAAAATGCTAAATATCGGCACAGAAAAGAGCAATATGTATATTTATATATCAATGTAATAAAATATACATTGTTATATGCTATACGCCCTTGTTCAGCAGCCTGATGGCCTGACTGTGGAAGCTGTCTCTGAGTCTATGTGTACGGCACTTGATACTGCGGTATCGCCTGCCTGACGGTAACAGTGAGTACAGTTCGTGGCTGGGGTGGGCAGTCTTGTCCAGTGCAAATTTAGCATTTTTAAATATAAATATAAATATAAGTATAAATATAATACTGCTATTGAATTCCGAGAGTCAAAGCCCACATCTGTTCCACTTCATGTTAACGTTTTAAGTGGTATGAATCTTTATGGCTGATGACGAGTCGGGTGTTTAATGCCCAACATTGGGACCGTTGGAGGCCAGTCTGCCAGTCGTTAGGCCGCCAGGCACCATATTTAATTCTCATTGCACCTCATCAGCTCATCTATGCAGTCTTTTTTTTTGTCGCTGTGCTGAACCCATCATGAAATCAAAAATGGGTTCCAGACGCACATGTGACACATGTTCGTTGTGTGTCAGGAACAATGGTAATCTTGGTATGTGTGTGTCTGTTTCCGTGTGTGTGTGTGTGTGTGTGTGTGTGTGTGTGTGTGTGTGTGTGCTCGCAGCATAAAAGCATTACCATTACTGAACTTAATCTATAGTGCTTTTTTAATAGATTTTCCATATATATTAAATCAATCTCATTAAGTACCTCATGAAGACGTCATAGGCATCATATATGATAATAATAATAATAATACTAATATGAAACCTGTGAATGCCATTATATTATTGTAATGGCTTGTGAATGGGTCTTTGGAAGCTAACTAAATATAACACAGTGGTGGCTGGTGGTTGTCAAAGTAGGGGAGGAAGGAAGGTGCCTCACAATTAATGTTGACGTAAATATAAATGAGTGGGTCATTTTAGCAGACAAGTCAAACAGAATTGAAACCGATTGTGATCGGAGGGGGAAGAAGCATTGTTTTGATGAAAATTAGCTATCAAGCGATTACTCCATTAATGATGAAAATCGGAAAAATCGGAAAATAAGTTCTATGCACAGTGGCTAGTTCTACCAAACAAACCCAACATAATGGAATGGATTAAGTGAGATTTGAGGGAGAAGCGTTGATGTTTTTATTAGCCATATTCAACATATTCAAGTACAATGGAATGCTGTCTCCCCATTCCCTCCTGCAGGATGAATTTCCTACAATTTAACACTCTATACTATACTTTGTACTATACTATACAACCCTTAACTATAAAAATACTATACACAATAAAAAGAACAATAAAAAGAACAATAAAGTGACTGATGGATGATATTTATGTATGTTGAATTGTGCAAAAAGCATTTAAAAAACGTTCGAAAGGACCAGTAGTATGGACACACATACAAAGTTGTTCTCTTGTGTCTGTGTGCGGTCTCTTGTGGCTGATGTCTAACCCATGGGCAGGACCCATGAAGAGTCATAAAACATGCTCCCAACCTGGGCGCCTCTGCTCTTCTTAGCCATGTGGGGGAGAAGCACCTCTGGTGGCCCGCTCTCCTTCAGAATAGGTAAGATGTTTGGAGGGTGTGTGTGTGTGTGTGTGTGTGTGTGTGTGTGTGTGTGTGTGTGTGTGTGTGTGTGTGTGTGTGTGTGTGTGTGTGTGTGTGTGTGTGTGTGTGTGTGATGGAGCTCTGCAGAGCAGGATAACCTTACATCACTGCATTTATTTAAATGTATGTTTGTGTGTGTTATTTTGTGTGCTCTCATATGATTTAGTTGAATTATTCAGCAGAGTCTTATCATATATATATATCAGCATGTGAGTCAGCTGAATGTAAAGGTCTAACGTGGAAATTGTACTATAAATGTGGCGTAATATTTTTTATTTTTATTTTTATTTTTTATTCCCCCTGTTTCAACTGTTGCACCTTAATTTCCCTCGGGATAAATAAAGTTATCTTGAATCTTGAATCTTGAATCTTAATATGTGTCATATTCAAACGCATGGACGCACACACACACACACACACACGCACACACGCACACAGGCACACAGGCACACAGGCACACAGGCACACACACACACACACACACACACACACACACACACACACACACACACACTATACATGCACACACTACAATACGCATTTGAAAATAACAAGTAAAGACGAATTATAAGAAAAAAATGAAAAAAGTATATTTTCTCATCCAGGTGACTCCCATATTGGGGTCTGCACTTAGAATAAAAACAGACTGACAACTATATAGCTCTGGGCAGGCAGGGGCCAAACAACCTCTCTCACAACTGCTGCATGTTGTTCTCATTCTTTTGCAGTCAACAGATCCCTGACACCCTGTGTGGCATCACGAGGGGACAGGTTATAGAGGGGTGCTATATTCCCCAGCTGCAACATCCCAAAATGGCAGCCGGTCCACAAACTACATCTCCCATCAAGCCCCATAACTCTGACAGGTGTAGGTGCTTAAGCCACCTAATTGAAGCTGCAACGGCAAAACAGGCAAAAGCCCAGACTCCCAAGAGCAGAGGGAGAACCGGGGAGCACATGGCTGGAAGGAGCTGGCGACCCTTGTAGAAAAGCCACATTTTAGTTTGCTGAACTGTGTTTGGGGAAAATGCCATTTGTGAGGAAAAATCTCATTTTTATTTAAACTTTACAATTTTTACCTGTTTTGCCTGGAACTCTGCACCGCCCAACACTAGCCCGCTGAGACGGCCTCTCATGATGTTACAGATGGTGGAGAATGTGGGCACTGGGCTTAGGGGCTGATGAGTGAGTGTGATGAAATTGAAGAGTTGACTGAATTGTTTGTAGGACTTTGCACAGACGAACCCCAAAAGACATGGAGCAGCTGGTGAGGGTGCTGGTGGAGACACAAAAAGCAACAAAACAAATTCAGCCTTGCTACAGCTGCAAATACAGGCTAACCAGTTGAAAGAACAGGAGCTTCAACAGTTAACCAGGTTGAAACCCAAGGGGGGTGATCTCATCTCGAAGCTGGGAGTGACCGATGATGTGGACGCTTACCATTATAATAATAATAATAATAATAATAATAATAATAATAATAATAATAATAATTTATGCCTTTGAAGCAACAGCCACTCGAGAGGGGTGGCCGAAAGCGCTGTGAGTTGGCTCTTGGCTCCTTTCCTGTCTGGTGAGTCACTTAAAGCATTTCAAGATGTAAATGCCAGTATCGACCAAGACTTTGACAAGAAAAAAGCAGAGATTCTGAGCCACTCTGGCCTTACCAAGTTTACTGGCTCAACCTTTCCATAATTGGACATTTCAACCTGGTCTAACTCTCCGTTCCCAAATGCACAAATTAATTTGAGTGACAAGAAAGTGGCTGGAACCAGACAAAAACAGCGCTGCAGCAATGATGGAAGCCCTAGTTATGGATCGTTATCTACGAGCTCGGCTTTATAAGGCGAAAAAAATAGTCAGTCACCAGAGATTAAAAACAGCCATGGAGATGGTAGAAGCCGTAGAGCTTACCATGGGTTACCAAAAGAGTACCATGGGTTACCAAAAGAGATCCTCACAGACTAAGGGAGCCCCTTTATGTCCAGGGTCACTAGGGAGTTGTGTGCTCTGTTACAAGTGAAACAGACTGATTAGTGGAGAGGTTCAACAAGATCAACAAAGATGGAAGAAATTGGGACCAGCTTCTCCCCTACCTGCGGTAAGAGAAGTCCCTCAGTCACCCATTGGTTTCTCACCCTTTGACCTGTTATACTCCCCAGGGGTCTTCTGGTTATAGCCAATATCCTCATCGTACCATGATTGAACATGTGGGGGCGATGACCGGATGCCGGCGGTAATTCCAATTGAGAAGGAGCACATGGAGAAAGAGAGAGATAGAGTGCTAGTGCTGGTCCCCACAGTGGAATGCTAATTCCTGGCTACTTGGGAGGGATTGTATGAAGTAATTGAAAAGGTGGGGGAAGTCAACTAAAAAGTACGGCCACCAGGAAAGCAAAAAGTTGAGCAAATTTACCATGTTAACCTACTGAAGAAATGGCATGATCGAGAAGCACTGTTCACTTGTCTGCCTCCCAGAGAGCCAAAAGAGTCAGCCCGGAACGTGCAGTTTGGTCAAGACCTGTCCCATCACCAACTACAGCGAGCAAAGGAGCTAGTAGACGGAAATTAGGATGTGTGCATCCCTCTCGGGCTGCACCCACGTTGTGGAACATGAAATCTGCACCCAGCCAGGAAATACAGTGACCAAAAGCCGTATTGTGTACCAGAGGCTCGCAATAAAATAATTGAAGGGGAGGTAAGAAAAATGTTGGAGTTGAACGTCATTCAAGAGGCAAAGAGTGCCTGGTCCAGCCCCATCGTCCTGGTAGAAAAACCTGACAACACAGTATGTTTTTGTAATGATTTTAAGAAAAGTGATGAAGTGTCTGAATTTGATGCCTATCCCATGCCTCGTGTTGATGAGCTAATCGGAAGTATTGGCAATGCCTGGTTCATAACCACCCTGGATCTCACTAATGGGTATTGGCAGGTTCCCTTGTCTGCAGACTCAAAGGAAAAGACAGTTTTTGCCAGTGGCAGCCTGTGGCAGTACAGAATGCTACCCTTTGGGTTATGCGGAGCGCCCACTACCTTCCAGTGCCTGATGGATCAGGTACTTAAGGATTAATGATGTTGTAGTACAAAGCCCAGACTGGGAAAGCCACTTACTTTGTGTGCAGAAGGTCCTGGATTCCCTCCGACAAGCAAGCTTGACGGCGAACCCCAAGAAATGTAAGCTGGCATTCAGTGAGACAAAATACCTGGGGTACACCATTGGGCGGGGCCTTGTTAAACCCCAGACGGCAAAACTCTGTGCCATTCAAGAGTGGCCAAAACCGGTGAACAAGAAACATGTGAGATCCTTTTTGGGCCTTGCAAATTATTACAGACGTTTTATTCCGGATTTTGCTATGGTAGCTGCCCCTCTCACAGAACTGACCACCAAGAAGCACTCACGGATGGTTAAATGGACCCAGGATGCAGAAGAAGTGTTGAGAAATCTGAAAAGGTGTGTTTCAAACCGGTCCTTACGGCCCCCAAATTCAGTAAGGAGTTTGTTGTCCAAGCAGATGCCTCCGAGGTAGGTCTGGGAGCTGTTCTATCCCAGATCAAGGAAGGTGAGGAACATCCAGTTCTCTATTTGAGTCACGTTAGAGAAATAGTGCCTGGCCTTAAAATGGGCCCTGGAAACCCTCAAATACTACCTACTGGGAAGGAGGTTCACCCTAGTGACCGATCATTCTCCGTTACAATGGATGGCTCAAAATAAAGAGATAAACAGCAGAGTACTAGATGGTTTTTAGTGCTCCAACAGTTTAACTTCTCTGTCATTCACGGGCCGGGACAGCGCCATTGAAACGTGGGTGCCCTGTCCCGACGTGATGCCTTCTGGTGTTCCTTTAACCTGCCGTTCATCTTTTGTTTGATGAACTGTGCTTGGGGAAAAAGCCCTTTGTGAGGAAATAAAGCCAATTTTTATTTAAACTTTACTATTTTGACCAGTTTTGCCTGGAACTCTGCACCGCCCAACACTAGCCCGCTGAGATGGCCTCTCATGATGTTACACCTGTCTCCCGCTCCTCCATCATCTAGTCCAGCCTCCGCTGTCAGTCTCCTCATTGATGCATAGACTCAACAGCTCCTGTGGGGAAACTGTGTTGGAATCCATGTTGCGTTCCTATTTGGTTACCTATACACAATGTGTTTCAGAATGGATTACGTCCGCCCAGTGAAAATGATGTTTCAAGTGCTCTTGTGTTTTTGTGGTACAGCAGTATTATTTGGAGTAAAACTGAATATCGGGGTGGGATTAAAACAGTATGAGGTTTGTTTGGATTTGATTTAGGCCAGGAGTCGATTGTGCGGTGGAAAAGTGACAGCACAGAGTCATCACATTTTCAGCTATTGAGGAGACCGTGTTGATCTTATTTGGGTTTCTGAACAAACATAAATAGTGGACAGGAATGTATTTAATAAGGTGGACAGCGAGGGAACAAGGTTAACACGTATCATTATTTTTTTCTTATAAAAAAAGTTATTGTTGTTTTTTACAATTTTACCGCTGTGGAATTTCAATTCCAATTGTGGAGGGTTGTGGTGGTGGTGGTGTGGGTGTCAGGTCTTCAGGTCATTCAATTCTCAACTTTTTTTTTAATACTTCGTTGGATTCTGTCTCTGTGGAAAGATTTCAAGGTTAACTGAGCCATTTACACTATTTAATGTGATATCTTTTGATAAAAATAAGTTTAAATTCTTTTGGAATATTTTCTGTTTGAAGTGTGCACCGAGGCCAGTCTCAATAATGGGACATAAAGCAGTGAATAGCTCATAATCCTCATGTTTTTGTAGGCCCCAACCCAACCAAGCCAAAAACAGTTCATGGAGGACACGGCCAGACTTTGGCAGAGAAGCCGTACTGTTCCTACGCAGCCCCTCATGCTGCTATTGCTAACATATTCATCAGTAGGCTGCCGCCGCCGCCAGCACATGGAGAGGAGCATTCAGAGTTGGGCCATGTGCGGAGTTAAGGAGGTAGTTAAGGGTGGAGGTAGGGGTGTGGATGGGGATGGGCGAGTGTGAAGGGACGGGAATCGGCATGGACGATAATCCGTTTTTTTTGGTTTGTTTTTGGTGCAGTTTTATCTTTTGCGGGGTTTAACCTGTGGGAATAACGTGGCTCTACAGGTTCGTCCATGTTTAAGTCAAGTCAACGGTTTATCACAGATACAGTGTCAGAGGGGGAACCCTCCTTTCAAGGGAAGGGGTTAGGAGTGCAAGGGGTGCCATAAGTTACAAAATAGTATTTACAAGAAAACATTAAAGTACAGTAAACAAATGGGTCAAGTACCTATCGGCAGCAATGGTAGGCTAGTGCAAGTGGGCTAACTGGTCAATTTAGCTGCAATTAGAGCTGAGGGCTGATTAAGCAGTCTGCAACTAAGGTTTATCGGAAGGCCCGGTCAATGCGTAGACATAGAGTGTGCATATCCGCTACCGGCTAAATTGAGGTCAATTTTTATTTTACTGGAGCTATAGAATGCATCGAATAGAACAAGTAATTTATTTACCTTTAATCATTGACACCATCTCATTACGCTAATGACTTGCAGAGGAACGCATGGACCGGAGCCACGGGATGTATCTGGGCACATGTGATTGTTTTCTTGTTTGTTTGTGTTGTTGTTGTTGTCGTTGATCGAGCCAACCAACAGACTGATCATCCAATTCTGCCGACTCTCACTGTGGAGAATCGGGAGTCGCTGGACAAGAAAATCCCTGTCCAGACGAATGTGGAGCTCAGGTGCGGAGGGAACAGAAACACTTCGCTGTTGGAATCAAAATGTCCTCCTTGTGCCTCAAGGCTCAGTCACACATCTCCGATTTTGGCTCCCATTTGAGATCAGACAGCGCATATATGTATCGGGTCAAAATCGTAACAATGTCCTGTGTTGTCTGGACGGTGTCTGGACGGTGCCCTGTGGATCGGGACGCTGTCGTGATGAACGGGCATGATTTGGAGAAAATTTTCATTGCCGTTTCTTGCTCCAGATTTCAT
>CM050999.1:25048096-25050255 GCA_027704905.1 Muraenolepis orangiensis
TCGCCTGCCTGACGGTAAAAGGCAGTAGTCCACGATCAGCTCCCTGGTCTACTTGACGTTGAGGGCGAGGCTGTTCTCCTGGCACCACTGCTCCGGTGATCCAACCTCCTCCCTGTAGGCTGTCTCGCCATCGCCGGCGATCAGGCCCATCACTGTCGTGCCGTCAGCAAACTTGATGATGACGTTGGAGCTGTGCATAGCCATGCAGTTGTGGGTGTAGAGGGAGTAGAGGAGAGGGCTCAGCATGTATCCCTGGGGGGCTCCCATGTTGAGGGTCAGTGGCTCTGAGGTGGTGCTGCCCATCCTCACCACCTGAACTATCGTGTTGAACGCTGAACTGTAGTCCACAAACAGCATTCGCACATAACAGTTCTTTCCCTCCAGGTGGGAATGGGCAGTGTGGAGGGCCATGGCAATTGCGTCGTCCGTGGATCTGTTTTGATGAAATGCAAATTGCCATGGGTCTGCCAGTGTGGCAGGTAACACAGAGCAAATAAAGTCCTTGACCAACCTCTCAAAGCATTTGCTGACAATCGAGGTGAGGGCTACAGGTCTATAGTCATTCAAGCATGTTACCTTGGGTTGTGTAGGGACAGGCTCTGAGGACGCGGCCCGGGATGTCGTCGGGGCCTGCCGCCTTACGGATGTTCAACCGCTTGAAGGTGTGGCGCACATCCGCCTCCGAGATGTTCAGCAGGCTGGTCTCCTCAGGCAGCGCTGGCTTTGGCGGGCTGCCGTTCACGTCGAACCGAGCAAAAAGTATTTAGCTCACCTGGGAGGGAGGTAGAGGAGTTCTCTACACAACTGGTTCTCCCTCTGAAGTTCGTTATCGTCTGTAGCCCCTGCCACATACCCCTCGCGTCGTGGCTCTTGAATTTCTCCTCCACTCTGTCCTTGTACTCCCGCTTTGCAGTGACGATGGTCTTACGGAGGTCGTAACGGGCTCTCGTAAATTCCTCCATATTCCCGGAGCCAAAGGCGGCGTTATGCGCGTGTAGGGCAGTGCGAACATCGCCGTTAATCCACGGTTTCTGGTTGGGGTATATTATCTATGCACTTCTTGATTAACCCAGTGACCGAGGACGCGCACTCGTTGATGTTATTGTCCGAGGCAACCCGGAACATGTCCCAGTCAGCAGGATCAAAACAATCCTGTAGCATAGAGTCCGATTGGTCCGACCAGCATTGAACCTCCCTCACAGCGATTGGTTGCTGCTTCAGTCTCTGCCTATAGGCGGGGAGTAGCTGGATAGAGCGGTGGTCTGATTTGCCGAACGGTGGGCGGAGGAGGGCCTTGTAGCCATCATGGAAGGGAGTGTAGCAGTGGCCGAGGATCCGTTCACCCCGTGTGTTGCTCGTTATGTGTTGGTAGAACTTCGGGAGAACCTTCTTCAGGTTCGCCTTGTTGATGTCTCCCGCCACGATGAGAGCAGCCTCAGGGTGTGCCGACTCCTGTTCGCTGATAGCCCCATACAGTTCCTTCAGCGCTGTGTCCCGGTTGGCTTGTGGGGGAATGTAAACAGCGGTCACGGTTACCACTGAAAACTCCCGAGGTAGCCAGAATTCTAATTTGTGTATCCACGTTTTGTGAATATCTCCTGTCGTTCTGAATTGGAAACACCAAATTTGCGACAGGCAAAGCTAAATTAGGCATCACGCGAGACTGATACTCTAGCCATGGCCGAGGCTGGTACCAGCCTGGACTAAAGCTTCACACTGTTTATCCAAATGGGCGCTTTGGATAACTACTTAAAATGGGCATGGATGGGCTATCCATAATTAAGCCAGGAGCGGACAAAGCAGAGCTGTGTCTGGGTTTTGTGGAAGACGGACGTTTGCTGTCCCCAACAGTAACGCTCTGCTCACCGAGGTTTAGGGTGCCTGTTTTTTAACGAGCCACCTATCCATGCTGAACAATTTTGCCCACCTAGCTAGCTGAATAAGTTACCAGTTACTAGCAACAAATCAGCTATAACTAGCCTGGTAATGGGAAGCTAGCTGGCTATCAATAAACCACCAATTGAGTAACTTAAAATAAACAGCTTGCAAAATGTGCAAACTCAAAACCAAGACTATGAATGCATTTTATAATAACGAGAGTAAAGATTGATCAATAATCAAAGCTATAAAGCTAAAAATAGTTTTAATTTGATTGCAAA
>CM050999.1:25051255-25186255 GCA_027704905.1 Muraenolepis orangiensis
TGCTCTAGAAACCACAAGCAGTCATGATAACTTGTATTGACTTGATGCTGGTTCTCTCTTCAATACAATGTTCAAAAATCCTAATAAAGGAAGTACATTGCAATGGATCACCATCACAAATGGTAATTTCCCTTTGTTGGCTAAATGGCTGACATTTGCTGTTGAACAAGCATTGTGGTGATTTCATTCTGCTTTTGCATGATACCACAAATGACATTGTATCAAGCTGTATTTTGCACTGCTCAAATGTTCAATCCACTTTGAAACCTGTGGTGTTGTTGTTCCTGTGCAGCAACTGACCTGAAGGATCTAGCAGTAGAGATTGGGAGATCATTTTTAGGATGGCCCCTTAAGGTGGTTGTGTTACACTTTTCAGAGTTCCGTTGCAATTTTGACCTGCAAGTGTTTTTCATTGCTATTGAGGCTCCATGTTGTTTGATTTCGTCCTGTGGCTGTGTTTGCGCATCCACCTTTGATCGCACATCTTGTGCAGATGAGACAGGTGGCACTGTTTTGCTCCACAGTCAGAGGTTTTCCCTTTGGCAGTCTTTCTTCTTTGCTCACATAGTAATTCATTCAACATTCAATTTGAATTGGACTTTCCTCCAACATCACTGCCTTCACAAAGAGTCTTGCAGCAGCAGCAACTAGTTGTGCATCAATGTCCAGCTGTTCCTTTATTTTCCTCAGTGTGTTACATTCCTGTCTGAGTTTCTCCTCTTGTGCCTCAAGTTCATGTCTCCTTTGCAGAGCAGCAGCTTTCACCATTAAAACAGCTTTCTCAGCCCTTGCCTCCAAGTGTGCAGATGAGGTACCAGACATAGTTGATCTAGAATGGTTTCTCCTGCTTGACATTTTACTTTGCACACTGTCCTCAGAATTGATAACATCTTGAACATCATTTTGATAAAAATAATTTTGATCATTTTGATCAACATCATTTTCATTTGAGAATCCATTATTGTTTAACCATGTTGATAGTTCTTCAACAAACACATCGTTGTTAGACATTTTGGACTGAAACCACGTTTCCTGTTTTATCTGCCATTCCTCTGGGAGAGAACACTGAGTAAGCAATGTGTTATGAAGCTCAGAAGCCTTCTGACATAATTGGTTGAAACTTTTTAGATGTTGTTGAACAGCAGAGATATTTTCCTTCGACACCAAGAGAGTTAGGATTTGTAAGGTTTCCTTGTTCTTTTCTCTGTGACATCACTTTTCACGGCGAAGTCCGTTTCGGCGTGAACGCATTGCATTTTATTCATCTAATTTTATGTCCCAAGATGTTGTCCAAGTCTCCATGTTTTTACTTGTATAGCGACTATCCTGCCCTCCTGTAGTCAACCTGGCATGGGTGCGGAGACTGTTTTTGACGCACTCTGACAAACTGCTGTCCATACGGTGGTTCTCGTTCGGGTGATGTTCCCATTTATCGATTGTTAAAAATCCAACAAAACATGACACGGTTGCTGAACCACCGTATGGACAGCAGTTTGTCAGAGCTGTTTGTGGAGGCAAACAGGAGTGAAGCAAGAGCCTTTGAAGAAACGGTGGACGGGAGGCCAGGGTCAAGTTTGAGCTGAGCTTAGGCAATCCATATTGAACAGGCCCGAGAAATGACATTTGACATCAGGTGAAAGGTGGCACGGTTTAAAGTCCCATAGTGAATAGAGTGTGCATAATTAACATTTGGAAAATTGCAGATGACTGTTGCATAGAAGTGGTGTATTAATGAGTACTAGCCTTAAGCTAGACATTTCCAGTACAATAGAGTTGTTGTTCTTGATCATGATCATTATAAAAGAATGACCAAGTCACTGTCGAGTCAGACCCTCAGACAGAGAATTCATTCATATTGTTAAGTATGCTCAAAGAAATGGATATTGATAATACAGTCTACTCATTAAGGATGGTTCATGCAGGGCCGCGGTAGCCCAGAGGATGATAATGTTGATGGAGGCAGGGAGGACAGGATGACAAATAAGCGAGGACAGGAGATCGAAGGAGAGGAGAGGAAGAGAGAAGACAAGACAAAAACAGTGCCGAGAAAGACAGTAAGGAGAAGAGAAAGGACATCGCCGGACACAGGAAGGAATCGGAAGCCAGGCGATGGAAGGATGAAAGAATGAAGTGCGATGAAAAGAATAGCTGGCAAAGGATCAAACGTGAGACCATCAAGAACACGGACATGGACACGACGCCCAACACTGCTCTCACTTGACACTCAGTCATTCTGCCATGTTCTTTGTCATTGAATAAACATCTGACATACATATTGATTGGTTATGCAATGCAAAACAAGTGTTATCGCTATCATGTGGATGAGATGCATGTTGTTGTGCAGAGAGAGAGAGAGAGAGAGAGAGAGAGAGAGAGAGAGAGAGAGAGAGAGAGAGAGAGAGAGAGAGAGAGAGAGAGAGAGAGAGAGAGAGAGAGAGAGAGAGAGAGAGAGAGAGAGAGAGAGAGACAGTATATTTGATTTCAATTAGTTGATATTGGAACAAATGAATTCATCCTCAGTGTTTGTCCAAACATGGGGTCGATGTTATGGGCCGCAAGCTGGAAATCAATGGATGGAAATGTATCATTAAAAACAATCAACAAAAAAATAAAACACACCACCTAGTCAGATGGGAAGTGGACACCACATGGTGACTAGACACAGCTAGGTTAATGCTAGTGAGCAGATAACAGATAACGTGTGCGAAGAATAGCTGCCAACAACTTTTTGAAACACTGATCGGAACTCCTCCTTGATCTAGTAATAAGCAAAAGGGACAACACACTCAATTGACAGTTACAAATTATGAAAGGCCTGAAACCAAGTTAAAATTAACTTGGTGAACAAAAAAAAACATACAAAAACATTCTAACCTGAGCCTAATTTAATAAACCAGGCCTTGATGACACTGACAGCTAGGCTGAGGGTCACCACCTCCACTCTACAAATTGATCAGAAATTCTCTCTGATCATCTTTGCATTGTTCCTCTTCTTTATTTCATTGATTAACTCCAGCCTCCCCTTCTCCAGCGTGTCCTCTTTTTGTCCAACGGGATGTGGAGGAAGATAATTTACCTCTGCTTTCTTTGGTCTTTTAACATTTTTGGCTGGGGCTGCATCAGATGGCTGCTTCCTTCTTAATGCATTTACCTCTAATTCAGGATAGGCATACTTTCGGGATCTTAGTGTCACGGGTTAGGTTTGGACCCAAATGCTGCACACGGACACCAAAGGCAGATAGTGGTATTTATTACGATAAATATCACACAGACAGGGACAGGCAGAGACGTAGTCGGGGACAGGCAGGTGATCAGAACCGGGGCTGGGTAGACAAACCAGGCAGGGACAGGCAGAGGCGTAGTCAGGGACAGGGGGTGAATCGGGAACCAGGCAGGGACAGGCAGAGGCGTAGTCAGGGACAGGCGGTAGATCGGGAACCAGAATGAATAGCCATTGTGACACTTAGCTTAGCACGGTAATTGTGCATCTTATATTTTAGGCGTTGCAGCCAGCCAAACATCCCTGCAAAGGATCCTGGCTCTTTAAGACATGGGAACTTCTCAACCAGTGCTTCAGCCACAGAGGCTATTTGCAGACTTGATGGGTAGGCAGAGTCAGAGAAAATCGTTTTTGCAAGATCTTGCATTATAGCAGATTTTGACACTTGCATCAATGAAGTGTGTTCCAGAGGCATGATGTATCTTGTTTGCCTCAGCAAGTATAAGCTCAACATCATAGGAAAACTGTGGGACTTGAAACGGCACTGGCCATGGTGTAGAGTGCCATGACGCTGAAAGAAAACTGGAGCCTTGTGAGCTGGACAGAGAGGTGTCCGCTTCACTATAATCCACTATAATCACTGGTATCGCCAGCAAAGGTGTCCATTGAACTCACTGCAGAGGACCGTCCTGAATCTACTGGATGCAGGTCAAGGGTGATCAGAGGCTCTTTTCTTAATATTTTTACAGTGGCCTTGTTATACAGGTCAGTTGATGAGGTGACACTCAAAAAATTGGTTCCCAAAATCATTAACAACTGAAATCTTTCAGTGATCATCGAAATAAGATCTTCAACTGAACTAGGAATTGTTGATTGAAGATTTATCTTTCGTATATCATGATCCTTGACGATGACTCGCAACTGGACTGCCATTGTTGAGTGTGTCGATATTAGCTGTAGGGGGAGAAAAAAAGACAGCAGTTAAAATTGTATATGTTTAATTGCATTATACAAAACGAGTGATGTCGTACTTTAACAGAATAACAGAATAATAAAGTGTAAAACCTACTACTATTGATGTGCAAATTAAGTGTTTCAGGGACACCAATCGACCCTCTGCTGTTTTATATGCGGCCATGCATCTTTAATTTCTGCATGCTGAATGGTTTCAATATCTCCTGTGAGCTCTACTTTGTAGCTCCTCAAGTGCTCATTGTACCACCCACTAATGGTGCCCTCACCCCATAACATTTTTTTGCATACGCACCAAACGCAACCGAAATCAACAATTTTGTCAATTTGTAGTAACCTATTCGTCCTATGGGTTGCATGTGGGTTGCATGTGGGTTGCGTGTGGGTTGCGTGTGAGTTGCGTGTGGGTTGCGTGTGAGTTGCGTGCAGAACATACAAGTTGCGTTTGACCTGCGTGCTAGTTGTGTGGTATTTGCGAATATCAGTCACGTGATAAAAACCTATTGTTATACCAGTAGGTTCATGTAGGGCAAGGCTGCCTACCCCTTTAAGAGCGAGGGGGGCGTGGCGTGTGTGTGTGGGAATGCGATGTGAATGAGCGAGCATCTGTGTGTGTCTGGAAGTGAACGGGAGTAGTAGAAATGTACACCTGTCTAGAATAAGTAAATCCAACCCTCTCGGATGTAAACCCTGCCTGTCTGTTCATTAAGTGGGTTATTGAACCCGAAGCCTGTGCTTCGGCCCTGGATCAATATCCCCTGTATTCCTCGACTACGGTCTGGAAGCTAGTCAGGAAAGTTCAACACTATAAAAGCGGAGCCGATTCAGTGTTTCCTTCTGATTTGGTCATCGAAGAGTCAACATGGGGAAAGCTACCAAGAAATCAGATAAAGGTGACCCCAAAACATGACCAGATACCTCAAATTAGGACCTGCGTTCATAACTTAAGAGTTGCGTACCTGTTGCGATCGTGTTGTGTGCGTAGCATACCTGTTGTGATCGTGTTGCTTGCGTAGCATACCTGTTGCGTCCCTGTTGCGTTTAAATTGATCGCAGGCATTCGCAGAGAATTATTGAACATGTTCAAAATTTCCGAACTTACTCTGCGTGTGTCTGCGATCACCTGCGTGCTTGTTGCGTACTTCAAACCTATAAAACCTATTAGTTGCGTGTGAGTTGCATTCGGAACTTATGACCACTATTTTTTATTCGCAACCATACGCAACTGGTGATCGCTATGGTGTGAGGGCACCATAAGAAACCTCAGAACAAAGACAGGACTTTCATGCACAAGGATTATCTGGAGTATTTCGCCAAAGTCCGGCAATCCAACTGTTGATCCAAAAGGCAACAACATTCCAACTCAATAGCTGGTGCCTAAGATTGAGACCTTGTTTTTCATGTTAACCATCACTGCCATCGGATACTTCCGTGCAATAGACTCCTTGATGCTGTCTTTCAGAACCTCCACTGCTACCCGAGTCATTCGAGAAAAAGACAGTGTTTGACTATGAATGTTATCATCATGGATTTGATATGCAATCATCGATTGGTGTTTTCTTGCCATTGTCATAAGAATGTTTCTGAAAGACCCAGTCTGTCTCACAATCCTTTTGAAGAATCTGTGTTTGGCTTCGAAACGCATGGTCCAAAGAGCCACAAGTGGTCCAAAAACAGCAAATACCTGTAACGATGCTCACTGATCTTGCTTTCCATGTATCCCAGTGTCTCAACTGTATGGATAGGAGCCATGACAAGTTCAACCACATCTGTAAGGCTCATCAAAACTTGCCACACTGCATCATCTTCTGGTACTTTGTCTCCAACCATAAAAGGTAGCATCCACAACAAGCACCAGTTTTCATGTGCATTGCCTCCTACACCCTTACGCGATGCAAACGTCATGGGAATAGCTTGTGGAGTGTTTGTTTTGTCATTCCACTTGTAAGGAAACTGACAAATAGAACGGTTGAGTGGTCCGGTGAAAAATTCTTATGCCATTAGTACATTCATTTATACTGTCGGCATTTTAATCATCTGTGGCTTCCAAATTCCTGCCATAAGAAATGCCAAACAAAACAAAAAAACTAAATTGACTTAGGTTACTGCATCACTTTTGCACTTTCAAAAGTTAACATTTCTACTTAAGAAAGCTTAATTTAAACAGCAATCTAACTAGAAAAATGTGCTAATAATTGTTAGGTGTTCCCATTAGGGCAAAGGTGTATTATATATGTTTTTTTCCAAAACATGGGGTTTTTTTCTGGGAGCAAAATAAGAGAGAAGCAAGGGATGCATTTTATACTATGCCTGGAGAACGTATACACAATCAGAAGTAATGAATTCAGACCTTCACACACACAATTGTGACTGATTGGTTCAGTGTTTTCAACTGCCAGTGGCCACCTTGGGGAATTATCCGGCAGGCTGACAAAAGGTTCTGCAGAGAGGCACAAATCAGCCGTTTCATGAAGCAGAAAGGAGTAAAGGAGTAAAGGAGTAAAGGAGTAAAGGAGTAAAGGAGTAAAGGAGTAAAGGAGTAAAGGAGTAAAGGAGTAAAGGAGTAAAGGTGTAGAGGAGTAAAGGAGTAAAGGAGTAAAGGAGTAAAGGTGTAAAGGTGTAAAGGTGTAAAGGAGTAAAGGAGTAAAGGAGTAAAGGTGTAAAGGAGTAAAGGTGTAAAGGAGTAAAGGAGTAAAGGAGGAAAGGTGTAAAGGAGGAAAGGAAGAAAAGAGGAAAGAATGAAAGGATGAAACAAAAAAGGGCCAAACCAGGTTTAAAATAAACAGAAGATGGCCGCTGAACAATCTCACCTGATAAGAACTCTTTGACACGACAGTCCTGCTGTGAGCGAGTATTCTGCTCTCGGGCCCCAACCTGTCAGTGTATCACCGAGGCTCATGCATGGGTGAGTGTTTATGTGTACAAGCCATCAGCCAAAATACATTACTGCCGGCTACATCTCTTTCAAATGACTATTGAGTGTGTGTTAAATGTCTCAGCAATACCAGCAGTCTGCTTAATGTTTAACGGATATAACTAAATTAAAAAGGGAATTCACAATGTTTTTTCATAAGCAACTATATGAAAGGCCCCGGTGAAACTCAGGTGAATAGCCATGTGACAACACAACGTAATTTGCGATACTCGAAAATGTCTTCGGAATGTTGAGATTGCTTGTTTACCGGCTGATCCAAAAGAGCGAAATGAAATGTAAAAAACAACTCATGCATGCAAATATCCGCACATGCTCCATGAAACAGTGTTTGTTTCAACTACTGGAGGGACTGAACTTCTTCCATCTGGAATAGTCTGAGTACATTTGTGTTGCTTGTCAGGTTGATACTAACTCAGAATCTGAATCAGAAAGTGGTTTATTGCCATATACCGTTGTAAAAACACGCATAGGAATTTGACACGGGTCCGGAGCAAATGTGCACAGTAAAACAAAACAGTACAGACATGGCAAAACAATAAGTCCAGTGCAAATTTAGCTTTATAAAATATAAGTCTCAGGGGGAGCCTCTAACTGTAACTGTACTGCCCTAGCTGTAATTAGAGTTTTGCAAGTAAGTTGTACTTCAATCATTAGTCCATTGTTAGCCAAGTGTTGAAGTGTTGTCTGAGTATATTTTATTGTGTTGCTTATCAGGTGATACTAACTGTAACTCAAGTTGAACTTATAGTGTAACTAGAGTGTTGCAATTCAATTGTGCTTCACTCATTGGTCTATTGTTAGTCAAGTGGTCAGGTAGTGCTTAAGTGTTGTGGCCCATTGAAGGTGGTTTCACCCAATCTAGGTCAACTGCCTTGTATATTGTGTGGGAGGGGCCTGCACTTCTAGCAGACCCTCAGACAATTAGCAACCAATGTTATTTAGCCACTCCCTGAAAGCGGACCTGATCTTCACCAGACACTGTGATACAGTAAACCTTTCAGTTACTCCTCTCCACCTATCTGACAACTTCTTCATGTCCTTCTCCCTCTCCCTCCCTTCCCACCCATCCCACTCTCCCCCTACACAGATGGTGACGTGCCGTCGCAATCTCCCTAAACTCACCCCTGCCGATCTCTCCTCTTCTGTTCTCTCTGCCCTCCATTCTCCTGATTCGTTCTCTGTTCTATCCCCTGACATTGCCACTGACCTTCTTCTCTCTACCCTGTCCTCTCTGGTCACTCTCTGTCCTCTCACCTCCAGGTCTGCACGTCCAACTCCAGGTGCCCTCAGGTTGTCGGACTCAGTGCGTACACAGATGTGGAGCCTCAAGAGAGGCGGAAAGCAGGTGGAAGAAAGGAAAAACCACAGAGGACCCTCTCCATTTTCAAGGGCTCCTGTCTAACTTCACCTTGTCTCGTTCAGCCGCCAAAGCTGAATTTTACCCTTTTACCCTAACCCTAACCCTAAAACACCTCCGCCCATCTCCTCCCTGCTGACGATTTGGCCTTCTTTGACAAGGTCGACAATATCCAATCCTCCTTCCCTGACTCCCCGGCTGATGCCCGCATCAACTACCCATGTCTTCCCTACACTGGCTACCTGTAGGCTACCTGGCTACCTGGAGGAAAGGTGTAAAGGAGGAAAGGAAGAAAAGAGGAAAGAATGAAAGGATGAAACAAAAAAGGGCCAAACCAGGTTTAAAATAAACAGAAGATGGCCGCTGAACAATCTCACCTGATAAGAACTCTTTGACACGACAGTCCTGCTGTGAGCGAGTATTCTGCTCTCGGGCCCCAACCTGTCAGTGTATCACTGAGGCTCATGCATGTGTGAGTGTTTATGTGTACAAGCCATCAGCCTCTTTCAAATGACTATTGAGTGTGTGTTAAATGTCTCAGCAATACCAGCAGTCTACTTAATGTTTAACGGATATAACTAAATTAAAAAGGGAATTCACAATGTTTTTTCATAAGCAACTATATGAAAGGCCCCGGTGAAACTCAGGTGAATAGCCATGTGACAACACAACGTAATTTGCGATACTCGAAAATGTCTTCGGAATGTTGAGATTGCTTGTTTACCGGCTGATCCAAAAGAGCGAAATGAAATGTAAAAAACAACTCATGCATGCAAATATCCGCACATGCTCCATGAAACAGTGTTTGTTTCAACTACTGGAGGGACTGAACTTCTTCCATCTGGAATAGTCTGAGTACATTTGTGTTGCTTGTCAGGTTGATACTAACTCAGAATCTGAATCAGAAAGTGGTTTATTGCCATATACCGTTGTAAAAACACGCATAGGAATTTGACACGGGTCCGGAGCAAATGTGCACAGTAAAACAAAACAGTACAGACAAGGCAAAACTATAAGTCCAGTGCAAATTTAGCTTTATAAAATATAAGTCTCAGGGGGAGCCTCTAACTGTAACTGTACTGCCCTAGCTGTAATTAGAGTTTTGCAAGTAAGTTGTACTTCAATCATTAGTCCATTGTTAGCCAAGTGTTGAAGTGTAGTCTGAGTATATTTTATTGTGTTGCTTATCAGGTGATACTAACTGTAACTCAAGTTGAACTTATAGTGTAACTAGAGTGTTGCAATTCAATTGTGCTTCACTCATTGGTCTATTGTTAGTCAAGTGGTCAGGTAGTGCTTAAGTGTTGTGGCCCATTGAAGGTGGTTTCACCCAATCTAGGTCAACTGCCTTGTATATTGTGTGGGAGGGGCCTGCACTTCTAGCAGACCCTCAGACAATTTGCAACCAATGTTATTTAGCCACTCCCTGAAAGCGGACCTGATCTTCACCAGACACTGTGATACAGTAAACCTTTCAGTTACTCCTCTCCACCTATCTGACAACTTCTTCATGTCCTTCTCCCTCTCCCTCCCTTCCCACCCATCCCACTCTCCCCCTACACAGATGGTGACGTGCCGTCGCAATCTCCCTAAACTCACCCCTGCCGATCTCTCCTCTTCTGTTCTCTCTGCCCTCCATTCTCCTGATTCATTCTCTGTTCTATCCCCTGACATTGCCACTGACCTTCTTCTCTCTACCCTGTCCTCTCTGGTCACTCTCTGTCCTCTCACCTCCAGGTCTGCACGTCCAACTCCAGGTGCCCTCAGGTTGTCGGACTCAGTGCGTACACAGAGGTGGAGCCTCAAGAGAGGCGGAAAGCAGGTGGAAGAAAGGAAAAACCACAGAGGACCCTCTCCATTTTCAAGGGCTCCTGTCTAACTTCACCTTGTCTCGTTCAGCCGCCAAAGCTGAATTTTACCCTTTTACCCTAACCCTAAAACACCTCCGCCCATCTCCTCCCTGCTGACGATTTGGCCTTCTTTGACAAGGTCGACAATATCCAATCCTCCTTCCCTGACTCCCCGGCTGATGCCCGCATCAACTACCCATGTCTTCCCTGCTAGCTGCTCGCATCCAGTTCAAAACCGTGGTGCTAGCCTACAAGGCAGTAAAAGGAACAGCTCCATCCTACCTTCAGGTAATGGTCAAGGCCTACATCCCCACCTGTTCACTTTGCTCTGCTTCTTCAGGCCATCTGCTTTCCCCCTTGCTTAGGGGCCCTTGTGGTCGATCTACACGGTCACAGCTCTTCTCTGTCCTGGGCCCAATTTGGTGGAACAAACTCCCCACGGATGTCAGGACTGCAGAGTCATTGCCCATCTTCCGCCGCAGGCTGAAAACCCATCTCTTCAGGATACACTACCCGGATCCTTCCTCGTAGTGCATCCTCTTATCACTTTTACTAGTGTCTTACTAAGTCGATTATCTAAGTAGATTGTTAGGTAGATATTGTTCTACATATTGTTCTATATTACTTGCCAACTTATTGTACTTTTAACTTACTGTATGTTTACCTGAACTTAATGTTTTTTGACCTGAGCACTGGTTCAGTTATTGGAGACTTGTTAGAAATGAAATGCCCTTTTGACTTCTGGTGACGAGTTGTTCTCTTACCTTCCTTTGTTGAAACACACTATTGTATGTCACTTTGGATAAAAGCATCTGCTAAATGACATGTAATGTAATGTTCATACATGAACAAATACGTACACAACCAAACACAGACACACACACACAAACACACACTTTCCAGTCTCCTGTCCTCTGGTCCTCGGTTCTGTCCTACCAGGGCTCCAATGCTAACTGAGTTCCGGCTGGGTTCTCTGTTCTCTGTACTGGGCAATAACTTCAGACTTGACCTCAGGTGTTGTCCGTTATGAAGTCAACCTCCTCTTCCAAATGACACCCATTAATATTAGGTGTCTTGACAGTGAGGCCAGCAGGCCCCGGTGGCATTTACACAGTTCCCCCAGTGAACAATCCACCGTGTAGCCTTCTCTCTGCTTCTTTTCACACCCTGTCCATCATGAAATATTAAAATCAATGAAATATGCATACACTATATGCACAAACATCAAATCAATAACAGTCCACAGTCAGTGAGGCTGCTAAATGTGCTTAAAGAGGCCGGAGTACGGCCAGTATATGCAACCTAGTTGTTGATAAATATAAATTCATGGAGATTAATTTTGTAAGACTTTAATAGAGGCGAGGACTAGGGGGGGGGGGTGTGCCCTTCACATCACTTTGATTGATCGCCATAACAAGGTGCCACCTACTCTACTCCAAACTGAAGTTGTGAGGCGTGTGTTGATTTGTGGAGCTCTGACTGGAGAGGGGTGGATGTTGACGGCTGCATTTGAGGGGGGAATTAAGCTTTGGGTACAATTATACAACAATCCGACCGATTTTTGTATATGTATATTATGTATATGTATATATTTTTTTGCATTGTACTTTAATGTTTTTGTGTAAATGCTATGTATGTTGCACTCCTAACTATACCTGGAAGGCGTGATCCCTCACTCTGCTTGCTCCCCATTCCCTCCCACAGTATACATCTCCAAAAACAATTCCATAAAAATTATATATACGATAAAAAGAAAAAGAAAAAGGACAGCAAAGTGACTGATAGATGGTATGGACAGCTGTTGAATGTGCAACATTATTTAAAAGTATTTAAAGTGCGGTAGTGCAGCAGCATCATTTTAATTGGCCTTATTAATAAATGTGCACAACCAATTGAGTGTGTCAAATATGTTGCTGTGCTGGAGAGACACACAGCGTGCACCCGTGATGAATCAAAGTGTGTGCCCGCCACTGCTAATTTCCGGCGGTTGGACCCTAAAAGACCCCCTACACACCCACCATTATCTAACCCGTGACACCTTCTACCTTCTAACCTTCTAACAGTGACATGTTACAGCTCACACTCAGGATGGTACATGCCTGGCAGGCAGTGTTAATCCACCAATTGAACAGCATTAAGAAAAGGAGTCAATAATAATAATAATAATAATAATACATTTTATTTGTTCGGCGCCTTTCAAGACACCCAAGGACACCTTTCAGAGCATGTATGCTACAGTAAAATTAAAATTATAAAAATATAAAAAAGTAAAAACAGTGGACTTCACAAAGTGTCCGCAGGGTTTAAAACAAGACAAACAACAGGAAGTAAAATGAAGAAAGGAAGAAAGATGGTACCGTTCATAAGGGATAAGCCAGTTTAAACAGATGGGTTTTTAGTTGGGTTTTGTAGGTTGTTGTAGGTTGTTGTAGGATCCAATCAATTTGCCGCCTGCCTTGTGGGCTCAATAAACATACTCGTGACACCTTCTAATACAGTGACATGTTACAGCTCACACACAGGATGATACATGCCTGGCAGCAGTGGCAGACTGGCCATCGGGACGAATCCCGATGCGCCGGTACCAAAGTTGGCTGGTCGGGCCACTCGGCCCACTCCGATCGGCTCACTTCCGTACCGGTGATATTGTAATCAGCTTAATGCTTGGCCCATGTATACGAGTGAACGTGGATCGCTTCAGCTGCAGGGTCCAGTACAGTTGACCCTGAGGAAAGTGAGACTGCTGCAGGGTCCAGTACAGTTGACCCTGAAGAAAGTGAGACAGCTGCAAGGTCCAGTACAGTTGACCCTGAAGAAAGTGAGACAGCTGCAGGGTCCAGTACAGTTGACCCTGACGAAAGTGAGACAGCTGCAGGGTCCAGTACTGTTGACCCTGAAGAATGTGAGACAGCTGCAGGGTCCAGTACAGTTGACCCTGAAGAAAGTGAGACAGCTGCAGGGTCCAGCACAGTTGACCCTGAGGAAAGTGAGACAGCTGCAGGGTCCAGTACAGTTGACCCTGAAGAAAGTGAGACAGCTGCAGGGTCCAGTACAGTTGACCCTGAAGAAAGTGAGACAGCTGCAGGGTCCAGTACAGTTGACCCTGAGGTAAGTGAGACAGCTGCAGGGTCCAGTACAGTTGACCCTGAAGAAAGTGAGACAGCTGCAGGGTCCAGTACAGTTGACCCTGAAGAAAGTGAGACAGCTGCAGGGTCCAGTACAGTTGACCCTGAGGAAAGTGAGACAGCTGCAGGGTCCAGCACAGGAGAACCAAAAGACAGGGAGATGCAGACTGATGCAGTGAGCTTTGATTACTTTGCCCGGCCTCAGGCTAAAGATATAAATACATTTAAAAAATGTTTTTAAATATCTACAACAACAAAGATGGAATCAATAGAAAGTGGCTTTCATATTGTGAGAAATCCAACTCACTCTACTGTACAGTATGTTTAGCGTATGCAAAGCCATCTGCAAATGACATGAAATTGATCAAAGGAGGAATGACAGCTTGGAGGCATGTCCATCAAAGAATAGAAGAGCACGAGAGAAACTAAGTTCACAGAGAAAGTGCAGAGTCCCATTTGCTGTACTTTACATTACATTACATTACATTACATTACATTACAATCATTTAGCAGACGCTTTTATCCAAAGCGACTTACAATAGTGTGTTTCAACAGAGGAAGGTAATAGAACAACTAGTCACCAGAAGTCAAAAGTGCATTTCATTTCTAACAAGTCTCCAATAACTGAACCAGTGCTCAGGTAGAAGTACAATAATTCAGGCAAAAGTGTAAGGGAAAAAGTACAATAAGTTGGCAAACAATATACAACAATATCTAGAACAAAATATACCCATCTATAATATAATAAAATATAATACTTTGTCCTTAATCCCAATTGTACATTCACGTTACTGACGCCTACATATCCACTTTGACACCCTTCACACATGACACGGACATTTTTAAGAAACCTATATAAAATAATAAAGGAAGGTTTCATTTTGCACCTTACTCTTTTTGTCTGTCTCTTTTATGTTATGGCTTGACTCTGGAGAATCTAGCCATAACAGTGTATGAGGATAGAGGTATCATTGATCTGTAGGCTTCAAGGGTGGTCCGCACGCGTGGGCCGGTGTGTGGGCCGGTGCGTCTGAACGTCCCGGGCTGAATTAGTCTCCCAGTCCGCCCCTGCCTGGCAGGCAGTGTTAATCCACCGATTGAACAGCATTAAGAAATGGAGTCAATCAATTGGCCGCCTGCCTTGTGGGCTCAATAAACAGACCTATATAAATAGACCTGTGGTGTCGGGGGATAACAGGTAAAAAAAGAAAAAAAAGAAAGCAGCACCATCCATCCATTATTGAAGCCCTGGCTGGAAAACAGTTCAAAGCTGACTTGGTGGTAGGACACGGGCTGGGAGAGAGGAATGGTTTGTGCCTGCAGGGCGCTGGATAAGGCTAGCCTGCATCAGGAACAGCAAACAGCACTGCATTGTAGCAGCCGCTACACAAAATCCCAAGGTCGATTTGGCTAATTAAAGAAATACAAATACAAATTGTTGACTGCTCGTCACAAAGACGCAATACACAAAACAAATGTCCCCGGAATGTCCCTGTTTACATCATTGTCATGCTGGAACTGAGCAAGAATACTCTTTAGGTGGGTAAGATGGGTATGGGGAGATTGTGGATTGTGAGGGTGTCAATGTGGATTGTTTCCCTGGTCTCTGGATGGAATCCAGACAGAATTCCCCAGTCCTGCCTGTAGGCACCCTGTGGTGCAGTGTGCAATGTCGCCGGGCTCTCACCAGGAGATATAACACCAAAGAGAGAATTCAACGAGTCTGTCATTGCTCATGTCCACCACCTCTGTCCCACGTGTTCTTGTAATCCCCCCCCCCCCCTCCCCCACGAAAGATGAGGACGATGGATGGAAGCATGGGTCGGCCTATGGACACAATAGACTTGCGGTCGTAGACTTTTAGTTATATACATAAACACACCCTGAATCCCCCCCAACAAGATCAACCCCCCCTTCCACAACAACAACTGGACTGCATTTTTTCAGTTTTTCTCTGTTTCTGTGTTCAGGAGTTTTTGGGCTCCCACCTTATCGCTAGGTTTTATTTTTCTTATTATTCGTATTAGTATAATTAGTTATTGGTTCATGAACAACTCCTCTGTTACTACATAAGCATACTCTTTACTAGCTGGCTATGCCTTCATCCTGCAAATGTATCTTGCATTTACAGGGACTTTTGTCACTTTTGACTTTTGTCCCTGTAATGAGTTATAGCATATAAACAAATGCTATGGGAATGAAAACAAAATAATAAATGTGTTTCATAATTCATAAAAGGTTAATACACTTATCTATGGATATTCAATGCAACATCATGACGTTGTCATCTAGTAGCAGTCTCACACCACTGTCACTGAATGTAAAATTGATAAGCTAGCAGAAAAAAATTGCAATTTTATTTATCTCTGAATATCAACTGAATGTTGATGAATATGTAGCATCACGGTTGGTAATGTTTACCAATATAATTGTTTGTCTGTTTACACCAAAATTCTAGAAGTGAAAAACCTCAAGGTAGGAATTATCAAAACAAAACCTAATATGTGTTGAAACCAAAATTATATTTGAATTAATTTACAAAGCTGAACATGTGTTTGCATCTTTGTGGCATTGCCATGGAGTGTGTTTGTGTGAGTTAAGAAGGTGGTTAACGTAACAGTGTGAGGTTCAGAGTACTAACTCGAAAGGAAGCTATACAAAAAGCCTCCCCCACAAGTTGAAGGGATGACATTACGCCAATGTGAGGCGCCCTGAAGCAAATTGTTTATGAAATCACACACAAAAAAATAACCTCTGCAAGCAGAAGTAGAACATTTTGAATTGTGCCGATACTCTGTTACGGAGTAGCATTCTGGCACTTTGGATTTTAGTTAAGTTTAGATATTACTGCGTGACTCTTGGTACGCATGTTACTTTTGGATACCTGAAATTTTTGCCTGTGTGTATTATCAGACTCCTGCAGAAGCATACTGCAGGAGGGAATGGGGAGTAAGCATTCCACTTTTGCATGTGTAATTGCAAATGGCAATTCAACATTTTGAATCTTGGAAGCAGAGAGCTGCTGTGGTGCAACAGCAATCAAATCTGTAACACTCAATCTAAAATCGGTAACACTATATCTGTAATCTGCATTACTCAATCTGTAATATTTAACATGTGATCTGTAATCTGTAACACTTGATCTGTAATCTGTAACAATTTATCTGTAATCTTTAATACTTGATCTGTAGCTCACGGTACAGACGTCCTCTCTGTCCCTGTCCTCTGACTCTTACCAGTATTTGCTAACATTAATATTCCGTACAATTATTTTTCACTAACATTGAGAAAATGTTTTTGTAAGTATGGCTTAGAATTTGTCGAACGGTCAAAACAGATTCTGATAATGTTACCACCAGTAGCATAAATCAGACTTTAGATTAGCAGGGATCTGTAGGGGTCTGTTATCTGTAGGGGCCAGTTACATAGAATGGGTCTCTTCTGGAAACCCATTAGCAATCACACAGTCACCAAGTATCTTGGTCATGTCCCGCATATGCAGCTTGTATGGCATTGCTATTCAGAAATTGTACTTGTTCCTTTATAAAAGCCAACAATGGACTGATAAATAAAATGATAGCAGCGTCTTCCCATTGACAGTATCACTCCTTGGGACAAGAAGGAACACAAACATGTAGCAGGTGGGGAAGACGAGATAAAACGTTGTGTCCGGACACCAACGCCCATAGACAAAGAATATCTCTAACAATACAGGAAAACCCTGTGTGATTCCATCCCTCTACACATATCCATCCCAGAATATGTGTAGAGTCTCCCCCCGGAAGTATGGCTGTGGCATCGCCAAACTGGATCCAAGATTACGTTACTACCGACGTCAGGTGAATTTAAATCCACTGGAGCTGTGTGTGTGTGTGTGTGTGTGAGTTTGTGTGTGTGTGTTTAAATTGTGTCAGAGATGGCTGTTTGGGGACAAGGAGCAAGCGGAGAAAAG
Source organism: Muraenolepis orangiensis (assembly GCA_027704905.1). Classification (NCBI taxonomy): domain Eukaryota; kingdom Metazoa; phylum Chordata; class Actinopteri; order Gadiformes; family Muraenolepididae; genus Muraenolepis; species Muraenolepis orangiensis. The sequence continues at coordinate 25,068,667 of CM050999.1, forward strand.
CATAATTCATAACCGACAGAAAACATTTGAAGATTTTTTCTTAATTATCAATGTTTGGGTTGTGTAACAAGTGTCTGGAAATAATCAACTAGTAGAAACCCACCCTACTGGTTTGTTTTATTGAACCGTTGCTGTTTTACTAGCACCTTTTTGATTCCAAATCACGCACGGCCATTCTGTATATATATATATATAAATATATATACATACACAGGGCCTGGAGGCGAACATAATCATCACATGATGAAAATGGGGGTCAGCCTTCCCAAAATATGACCGGCCCTTTGTTAATGAAAAATATTGAAGACTTTACAACATCCGTACTCACTCAGGCAAACACAGACATCTCTGTATTCACACATCACAGCATTTTAGTTCCAAGAACATAAGCAATGGTGCACTGGATGCCCTTCTTCCGGGCAGGATGGACATTGTCTTAAATTGCACATGGCGGGTTAAATTGCACATATTTGATATCTTCTGTGCACGCACTCCGCCCAGCTCCGCTAATTAAGTTTGTGCATACAGTCAGCTTCAGGACAAGAAGAGCATCGGCCTTTAGATCAATAGCGCCAAACGGTGTGTACCTCACTTCTGTTACCTATCAACTAGTTCAAAAGGACCATACATGTTTTAAGCATCACTACCCACACTGGGTATCTGAATGCCAACACAACAATGAACATTTCATGGTCACAAGTGCCACAACTTGCCTTTTAAACATTATTGTTCATATTGTTAACACTTAATTGTGAACATTCTCTCCCCGCTTATAGGAACAATACATCAGATAAATAAACATTTGCTCCAAGGTCACCCTGACTATATGATGTGTTCATGTTTCTTTGGGTGTATCGTCATACCGCAATTATAAGAAATAAAATATCCTGAATAATATTATCTTAGTTTAACCTGGGGAGTTTATCTTTGACGGTAATGGACATAACCGTTACATGGAAGATGAAGGTAATTTGTAAGTTTCCTACTAAAGGAAGATTTTTCCTTAATGACAGATTATAGACATACAGACTATAATGCAAAAGTACAAATGTAATGAAATGGCACAAGCCGGGACTTACTGGGGGATATTTCATATATTTGCTTTTGTGCATTTCTGAGAAGTCCATGGGTGGCAGGTTTGTTTCTGCTATGTTTGTATTTATTCTTTGCTAAGAAATTTCAGAGAGCGACTTTGTGTGTGTGTATTCTGATGAATGAAGGAGCATGCGGTTGTCTAATCGTTCAGTTTCACTTGTTGCCACATGATTGTAGAGAAGGTTTGTGCCCCGTCAATGTATCGCTATCCTTGTTCCCAGTGAGCGATGTTCACGTTGGAAAAAGGACACACACATTGCAGGACCAACACCGCTTTCAATATTCAGGATTCAGTTTTTATCCACAGGGAGTGTGTCTACTGAAAGAGACTCGAGCGCGGCGCTGGAGGAAAGCAGACGTGTCTCTACGAGCTCCCGCAGTTTATTTAGTTGACTTAGTTTACTTGTACTTTTTACTTGTCTTTTTTTAGCACATTTATTTTATATTTAAGTAACTTTATAGGACTATAGCTAGTCACCATGTGTGTTATCACATATGATCGGCAAACACTCTTGGAATTACGGAACAATACAACCACAGACAACGCAACAAAGCACTGGGACTTACCCGCGGAGATCCTGTGGGACAAAGGAGAGCAGGGGGAAGGGAGCCACCAAGCCCCGGGGGGGCAACAAGAGAGGGCGGGTATGCTGACATACGGAACAAACTTAAGGAACAGAGTACCACATTCACAACAGGCCTAGATCACTACAAGAAGGCCAAGTAAAAATCAGAAAAGCCATCAAGAAGGGTCAATTGGATTTCAAAAACAAATTGGAATTACAGTTTGGGGGCTCTGACACCAGACGTATGTGGCAAGGTCTGAGGGTCCTCTCCAACTACAAGGGGAGCTCATGGGCAGTCACCAACAACGACCCTAACATACCAGATGAGCTAAACAAGTTTTTTGCTTGCTTTGAAAGGGACCATGAGCCGACAACTTGATCATCAGCCCAGAGAACTACCTTCTACAACTGTCTGAGTCCAAGGTCCGCAGAATCTTCAGGAGGGTGAAGGCAGGGAAGGCAGCCAGCCCAGACTGAGTTCCATTCCGTGTCTTCAAGACCTGCACTGACCAGCTGGATCCTGTGTTCACCGACATCTACAATGCATCACTGCAACAGTCTGTCGTCCCAGCATGCTTCAAAGCGACAACCATTGTGCCGTTACCCAAAAAGACCAAGGTAACATGCCTCAATGATCATCGTCCAGTGGCTTTAACACCCATAGCCATGAAGTGAACTTGTCCATCCATGAGTCCCTAGACCCACTCCAGTTTGCATACAGACCGAACAGGTCTGTAGACATCGCCATTTCCCTGGCACTACACATGGCCCTGCAGCACCTAGACAGGAGGGACACCTACGTCAGACTGCTGCTCATTGACTACAGGTCAACGTTCAACACCATCGTTCCCTCCAAGTTGGTCCTGAAACTGAGGGACCTAGGTCTGGGCGCCCCCATCTCTAACTGGATTATGGACTTCCTGACGGGCAGGCCTCAAGTGCTGAAGATTGGGAACAGCATCTCATCCACTCTGGTCCTCAACACCAGAGCACCCCAAGGCTGCTGCCTCAGTCCCCGGCTGTACTCGCTGTACACACATGACTGTACTGCCACACAGCAATAATCGGATTATCAAGTTTGCAGACAACACCACAGTCATCGGCTTGATAAGCGAAGGCGTTGAAACAAAGGTGGTCCAGCTGATGCGAGGGTCTGAGGACAACAGCCTTGCACTGAATGTCAGTAAGACCAAGGAGCTCATCGTGGACTTCAGGAGCCACCGGGGCACCCACTTCACCATCAGCCTGGACGGGACACGGGTGGAAGTCGTTGGCTGCTTCCGTTTCCTTGGACTACAGATTTACGATGACCTGGCGTGGACCCGCAATGCGGAGGTCTATGCTCTGCGGTGCCTCAGAAAAAGTGGAATAGGCCAGAGGTGGTTAGTGAATTTCTACCGTGGCACCGTAGAGATCGTCCTGACGAGTGGCGTCACTGTGTGGTACGGCAACACCACTGCATGGGACATGAAAGCCATCCAGAGGGTCGTGAGGATGGCAGAGAAGATCATCGGGTGTGCACTTCCATGCATTGAGGAGATCTTTAGGACCAGATGTCGGTCCGACAAGACACGACCCTAACCTTCAAAGTGAAGGTTCTACATTACACTGAAAATGTCCACAGGAAAAGAGATTGAAATGGACTCCTCAGTGCTAGAAGACTTGAAGCTAGAAGTTGGTGGTAAACTGCCCACATTGACAAGGGATGATCAAGAGCCACGACGGGATGATCAATAGCCACAACGCGAGGGGTATGTGGCAGGGGCTACAGACGATAACGAAATTCAGAGGGAGAACCAGTTGTGTAGAGTTCTCCTCTACCTCCCTCCCAGGAGAGCTAAATACTTTCTTTGCTCGATTCGACGTGAATGGCAGCCCACCGAAGCCAGCGCCGCCTGAGGAGACCAGCCTGCTGAGCATCTCGGAGGCGGATGTACACCGCACCTTCAAAGCGGTTCAACATCCGTAAGGTGGAAGGCCCCGACGACATCCCGGGCCGCCTCCTCAGAGCATGCGCAGACCAGTTGGCAGGAGTCTTTGCAGACATCTTCACCTCTCCCTTGCCCAGGCTGTTGTTCCCGCGGTCTTCAAGATGTCCACCATCGTGCCTGTCCCTAAACAACCCAAGGTAACATGCCTGAACGACTATAGACCTGTAGGACTTTATTTGCTCCGTGTTACCTGCCACGCTGGACCCATCCCAGATCCACGGACGACGCAATTGCCATGGCCCTCCACACTGCCCTTTCCCACCTGGAGGGAAAGAACTGTTATGTGCGAATGCTGTTTGTGGACTACAGCTCAGCGTTCAACACGATAGCTCCTGCCAAGCTCGACACCAAGCTTAGAGGGCTAGGCGTGCCCCCATCCACGTGCAGCTGGATACTGTACCACCTGTCGGACTGCCGCCAGGTGGTGAGGATGGGCAGCACCACCTCAGAGCCACTGATCCTCAACACGGGAGCCCCCCAGGGATGCATGCTGAGCCCTCTCCTCTACTCCCTCTACACCCACAACTGCATGGCTATGCACAGCTCCAACGTCATCGTCAAGTTTGCTGACGACACGACAGTGATGGGCCTGATCGCCAGCGACGATGATGCAGCCTACAGGGAGGAGGTCGGATTGCTGGAGCAGTGGTGCCAGGAGAACAGCCTCGCCCTCAACGTCAAGAAGACCAAGGAGCTGATCGTGGACTACAGGAAGCAGAGAGGAGAGCACAGCCCTATCTCCATCGACGGTGTTGCAGAAGAGAGGGTCAGCAGCTTCAAGTTCCTCGGTGTGCACATCTCCGAGGACCTCACATGGTTCACGCACACCACACACGTGGTGAAAAGGGCTCAACAACACCTGTATTTCCTCAGGCGTCTGAGGAAATTCAACACGGGCCCCCGTATCCTGAGAACATTCTACACCGGGACAATCGAGAGTGTTCTTACAGGATGTTTCACTGCCTGGTACGGGAACTGCACCACACTCGAGCGCAGAGCGCTTCAAAGGGTGGTGCGGACGGCCCAGTATATCGTTGGAGGTGAACTCCCCTCCCTCCTGGATATATACAACCAGCGGTGCGTGGCCAAGGTCAAACGCATCATAAAAGACAATGCCCACCCCAGCCACAAACTGTATTCACTTTTACCAGGCAAACCAGGCAAATGATATCGCAGTATCAAGTGCCGTACAAATAGACTCAGAGATAGCTTCCACAGTCAGGCCGTCAGGCTGCTGAACAAGGGCGTATAACAATGTATATTTTATTACATTGATTTATATATACATATTGCTCTTTTTCTGTGCCGATATATTGCATTTTATAAATTGCATTTTCCTCTCCGGGAACCATCACCTTATCGTGGTGGAGAGGTTTGGGTGTCCCTGTGAACCTGAGAGCTGTGTTGTCTGGAGCCTAGTGCTCCTGGTAGGGTCTCCCATGGCAGATTGGTCTCAGGGGAGGGGCCAGACTAAGAATGGTTCAAAGACTTCAATGGACAAACAAACTAGAAGTGAGGATACCCTGCCCGGAGGAAGCCCGGGGCCCCTTTCCGGAGCTAGGCCTGGAAAGAGGGCCCGTAAGCGAGCGCCTGCTGGCCGGGTTAGCCACGGAGCCCGGTCGGGCATTGCCCGAAAAAGCAACGTGGCCACTTCTCCTTCCCGCGGACCCACCACCTACGGGAAGAACCACTGGGGTCGGGTGCACTGCCAGTTAGGCGGCAGTGAAGGCAGGGGGCATCGACGGACCAAACCCAGCCAACAGAGACTGGCTTTGGGGACGTGGAATGTCACTTCTCTGGGGGGGAAGGAGCCTGAGCTTGTGCGGGAGGTGGAGCGCTACCAATTAGATCTGGTGGGGCTTACCTCTACGCACAGCACTGGCTCTGGAACTAAACTCCTGGATAGGGGTTGGACTCTTTCCTTCTCTGGAGTTGCTCAGGGTGTGAGGCGCCGGGCGGGTGTGGGGATACTCACAAGTCCCCGGCTGAGTGCCGCTTTGTTGGAGTTTACCCCGGTGGACGAGAGGGTCGCCTCCCTACGCCTTAGGGTCATGGGAGGGAAAACTCTGACTGTTGTTTGTGCCTATGCACCAAACAACAGTTCGGAATATCCCGCCTTCTTGCACACCCTGGATGGAGTCCTGCATGGGGCTCCTGAAGGGGACTCTATAGTCCTTCTGGGAGACTTCAACGCACACGTGGGTAACGATGGGGAAACTTGGAGGGGCGTGTTGGGGATGAACGGCCTACCTGATCTGAACCGGAGTGGGGTTTTGTTATCGGATTTCTGTGCTAGTCATGGATTGGCCATAACAAACACCATGTTCAAACATAAGGATGCTCATAAGTGTACATGGTACCAGAGCACCTTAGGCCGAAGGTCAATGATCGATTTTGTTATCGTATCATCTGGCCTGAGGCCGCATGTTTTGGACACTCGGGTGAAGAGAGGGGCAGAGCTGTCAACCGATCACCATCTGGTGGTGAGTTGGGTAAGATGGCGGGGGAAGCCTCTGGACAGACCTGGTAAGCCCAAACGTGTAGTGCGGGTGAACTGGGAACGTCTGGTGGATGCCCCTGTCCGGGAGACCTTCAACTCACACCTCCGGCGGAATTTTTCGGGCATCTCTGTGGAGGCTGGGGGCATTGAGCCAGAGTGGTCATTGTTCAAAGCTTCTATTGCCGAAGCTGCGGTTGAGAGTTGTGGCCTCAAGGTCATTGGTGCCTCAAGGGGCGGCAACCCTCGGACTTTGTGGTGGACACAGGTGGTCAGGGAAGCCGTCCGGCTGAAGAAGGAGGCCTTCCGGGCTATGTTAGCCTGTGAGACTCCGGACTCAGTTGCGAGGTATCGACAGGCCAAGAGGACGGCAGCCTCGGCTGTAGCGGAGGCAAAGCAGCGGGTGTGGGAGGAATTCGGAGAAGCCATGGAGAAGGACCACCAAAGCGTTTCTGGCAAACAATCCGGCGCCTCAGGAGGGGGAAGCGTGGGTCCATCCAGCTGTGTACAGTAAGGGTGGGATATTGCTGACCTCAACTGAGGAGGTGATCGGGCGGTGGAAAGAACACTTTGAGGAACTTCTTAACCCAACTACACCCTCAATGGTAGAGACAGAGCTGGAGGATGAAGGACGGCAAACATCAATCTCCCTGGAGGAAGTCACTGCGGTAGTCAAACATCTCCGCAGTGGCAAAGCCCCAGGGGTTGATGAGATCCGTCCAGAAATGCTAAAGGCTCTGGGTGTTGAGGGGCTGTCATGGATGACACGTCTTTTCAACATTGTGTGGAAGTCTGGGACAGTGCCTGAGGAGTGGCAAACGGGGGTGGTGGTACCCCTGTTCAAAAAGGGTGACCAGAGGGTGTGTGCCAATTACAGGGGTATCACATTACTCAGCCTCCCTGGGAAAGTCTACTCCAAGGTGCTGGAAAGGAGGGTTCGGCCGATAGTCGAACCTCAGATTGAAGAGGAACAATGCGGATTCCGCCCTGGTCGTGGAACAACGGACCAGCTTTTCACTCTTGCAAGGATCCTGGAGGGGGCTTGGGAGTATGCCCATGCTACATGTGTTTTGTAGATTTGGAGAAGGCATATGATCGGGTCCCTCGGGAAATACTGTGGGGGGTGCTGCGGGAGTATGGGGTGCGGGGGTCACTGTTGAGGGCCATCCAATCTCTCTACTCCCAAAGCAAGAGCTGTGTCCGGATTCTCGGTACAAAGTCAGGCCTGTTCTCAGTGGGTGTTGGCCTCCGCCAGGGCTGCGCTTTGTCACCCATCCTGTTTGTGATTTTCATGGACAGGATTTCAAGGCGTAGTCATGGAGGGGAGGGGTTTCAGTATGGTGGGCTCAGGATTGAATCGCTGCTGTTTGCAGATGATGTGGTCCTGTTTGCGTCATCAGTATGTGACCTTCAGCACTCACTGGATCGGTTTGCAGCAGAATGTGAAGCGGCTGGGATGAGGATCAGCACCTCCAAATCTGAGGCCATGGTTCTTAGCAGGAAACCAGTGGATTGTCTACTCCAAGTAGGGAGGGAGTCCTTATCCCAAGTGAAGGAGTTCAAGTATCTCGGGGTCTTGTTCTCGAGTGAGGGGAGGATGGAGCGTGAGATTGACAGGAGAATAGGTGCAGCGGGAGCGGTATTGGGTGCACTTTGGCGCACCGTTGTAACCAAAAGAGAGCTGAGCCAGAAGGCAAAGCTCTCGATCTACCGATCAGTCTTCGTTCCTACCCTCACCTATGGCCATGAGCAATGGGTAATGACCGAAAGGACGAGATCGCGAATACAAGCGGCCAAAATGAGTTTCCTCAGGAGGGTGGCTGGTATCTCCCTGAGGGATAGGGTGAGAAGCTCAGTCACTCGTGAGAGACTCGGAGTAGAGCCGCTGCTCCTTCGCGTAGAAAGGAGCCAGTTGAGGTGGTTCGGGCATCTAGTAAGGATGCTTCCTGGTCGCCTCCCGAGGGAGGTTTTCCAGGCACATCCAACTGGGAAGAGACCACGGGGCAGACCGAGGTACAGGTGGGGTGATTACATCTCCACACTGGCCTGGGAACGCCTCGGGATCCCCCAGTCAGAGCTAGTCGATGTTGCCAGGGAGAGGGAAGTTTGGAGTCCCCTGCTGAAGCTGCTACCTCCGCGACCCGATTTCGGATAAGCGGGAGAAGATGGATGGATGGAAATTGCATTTTTACTTTTATATATTTAACTTAATACAGTGTTGTACCTTTCTTTTAAACTTTGTTTATTCTATTCTGTTTTTATCTTATCTTATTTTTATAACTGCTGTCTGCCGTCAGGTATTGCACATAAGATTTTCACTCACTGCTTTATACTAAACTGTGAACAATAAACTTGACTTGACTTGACTTGTTTGGGAACCACTGTCCTAGTGTGTAGCAGTCCCAATTTTTTTAATTGATGTCATCCACTTCAGGTCAGTCTCAAGGACAGTTGAAAATATTACTTGTCTGCTTTCTCTTGCCATTGTGTGCGAGATGTGGGAAATGAGAATGTTTGCCAAAATGTCAACCAGCTTATATAAAAGTTTATTTGAATGCACAAAAAAACAATAATGATCTCTGAAATTATATTTGAGCTTGGTGCTTCAGTTCCCCCACATTACCCTGTGCCCTACGAGGCCGGTGGAGTTATGGCTTCAATAAATATATTATGCGTTTACTGCGGCTATACTAAAATAAAGATGAGTTTTGCGCACACACCTGTCTTTCTATCAGGGACCGTCCCTGCTGTAGGCTATTCCAAAACACCCCTAGCTGATTAAATTGCTACTGTTGTGTTTGAATGACATAAGTGAAGCTGTCAGATTAATGCAGAAAACAGAAATGAAATATCCGCATAGCCGGGCACCCTTTATTGCTGCAGAAACAGAAATGTCTAAAGCACTAAAGTCTCGGTCCTCCCTCCTAGAGGGGCCAATTGACAGGTGATTATTTCGTATATTGACAACACCTGCCACTAACTAACTCACCTGTGTTGTAATCTGGTCCTGAGAGCCATGCCCCCTCCTATCTCTCTCCTCTACGGAGACTACGGCTGTGTTCCATTTCAGGGGCTGCATCCTTTTAGGCCGCATTTGAAGGCCGCTTACGTCACAGCAGCCGCGACGAGGCTGTCCCATTTCGTAGGCTCCTTCAAATGCAACCTTCAAATGCAGCCTTATTTTCCCGAAATTGAAGTGTGCATCGATGCAGACTTCTGGCCCAGCATATCCCAGAATGCATTTCGCACCAACCAGTAGAGAATTTGAGCCCGGCTAAAAGCTGTTTTAGATTTCGCTGTAGCACTGTAATTAAGTCACTTTATTAAGTTGTATTAGTTTATTACGTGACAATGTACCTGTGTAGATTATACATATGTTGTCAGTTTATCCAAATAAAGCCTGTTTAGAAATATACTATGGCGATTTCGGAGATGTCGGGAGCCGCATATGGGAAGCGCAGGCGCGGGCCAGCTGGTCTCCCAGGCCGCCAGTGTATATATATATGCACATATATATACACATATATATATATGTGTGTATATATGTATATATATATATATATATATATATATATATGTATATATATATATGTATATGTATATATATGTGTATATATGTATATATATATATATGTATACATATATATGTGTATATATATATATATATATATGTATACATATATATGTATATATATGTGTGTGTATATATATATATGTATATATATATATATATGTGTACATGTATGTATATGTGTATATGTATACATATATGTATATGTATATATATGTATATGTGTATATATGTTGTATATATGTATATATATGTGTGTATATATATATATGTATGTATATATATGTATATATGTATATACAGTGAAGGAAATAATTATTTGATCCCTTTTGTAAGTTTGCCCACTTACAGAGAAATGAACAGTCTATAATTTTAATGGTAGGTTTATTTTAACAGTGAGAAACTAAATATCAAAAAGAAAATCAGAATTTACATCATATAAAAGTTATAAATTGATTTGCATTTAATTGAGTGAAATAAGTATTTGATCCCCTTGCAACCAACAAGAATTCTCGCTCCGACAGACCATTTAGATATGTCCTCTCGCTTTAAGAAAGTACTCCTAATATCAACTCGTTACCTGTATAAAAGACACCTGTCCACAGAATCAATCAATCAGATTCCAACCTCGCCACCATGGGCAAGACCAAAGAGCTGTCTAAGGACATCAGGGACAAGGATTGTAGACCTGCACAAGGCTGGAATGGGCTACAAGACCATCAGCAAGCAGCTTGGTGAGAAGGAGATAACTGTTGGTGCGATTATTCGAAAATGGAGGAAACACAAAATGACCATCAATCGCCCTCGGTCTGGGGCTCCACGCAAGATCTCGCCTCGTGGGGTATCAAGGATCATGAGAACGGTGAGGGATCAGCCAAGAACTACACGGGAGGAACTTGTTAATGATCTCAAGGCAGCTGTGACCACAATCACCAAGAAAACTATTGGTAACACACTACGCTGTAATGGATTGAAATCCTGCAGCGCCCGCAAGGTCCCCCTGCTCAAGAAGGCACATGTACAGGCCCGTCTGAAGTTTGCCAATGAACATCTGAATGATTCAGAGGAGGCTGGGAGAAGGTTATGTGGTCAGATGAGACCAAAATTGAGATCTTTGGCATCAACTCTACACGCCGTGTTTGGAGGAAGAGAAATGCTGACTATAACCCCAAGAACACCATTCCCACTGTCAAGCATGGAGGTGGAAACATTATGCTTTGGGGATGTTTCTCTGCTAAGGGGACAGGACGACTTCACCGCATCGAGGGGAGGATGGACGGGGCCATGTACCGTAAAATCTTGGCCGATAACCTCCTTCCCTCAGCCAGGACACTGAAAATGGGTCGTGGATGGGTCTTCCAGCACGACAATGACCCAAAACATACGGCCAAGGTAACAAAGGAGTGGCTAAAGAAGAAGCACATTAAGGTGATGGAGTGGCCTAGCCAATCTCCGGACCTTAATCCCATAGAAAATCTGTTGAGGGAGCTGAAGCTTCGAGTTGCCAAGCATCAGCCTCGAAACCTTAAGGATTTGGAGAGGATCTGCAAAGAGGAGTGGACCAAAATCCCTCCTGAGATGTGCGCAAACCTGGTGACCAACTACAAGAAACGTCTGACCTCTGTGCTGGCCAACAAGGGTTTCTCCACCAAGTACTAAGTCATGTTTTGCAAGGGGATCAAATACTTATTTCACTCAATTAAATGCAAATCAATTCATAACTATTATATGATGTCAATTTCTTTTTTGTGATATTCTGTCTCACTGTAAAATAAACCTACCATTAAAATGATAGACCGTTCATTTCTTTGTAAGTGGGCAAACTTACAAAATCGACAAGGGATCAAATAATAATTTCCTTCACTGGATATATATGTATATATGTATAAATATATGTATATATATGTATATATGTATATATATATATGTGCATAAATATATACATATATATATATGTATATATATATATGTATATATATGTATATATATATATATATGTGTATATATATATGTATATATGTATATGTATATATATATATATTAATAGGAAACTTCACCAATATTAATATTAATAATATTTTATTTTTATTTTTTAACTTTATTCTATTTTATTCTATTTTTATCTATTTTTGTCTTATTTTTATTTTATAACTGCTGTCTGTTGTCGGGTATTGCACAAAAGATTTTCACATCACTGCTTTATACTTGTGTAAACTGTGGAGTGACAATAAACTTGACTTGACTTGACTTGACTTTACCCATGGTTCTCTCTTAGCCGAAATAACATTACACATTGGCGGTGAAGCTCCAGTTCCTTAAGTTCATCAATTATAATGACTAATAAACTAAACTAAATACGTATGTCTGGGGTCATTTTTAATAATCAATCGTGACGCAGCTGGTGACGCATACAGGAAGTACTCCGTAGGCTAGACCGTCCCATTTAACACGTTTTTGAAGCAGCCTTCGGAAGCGGCCTTCGGATGCAGCCTTCAAATGCGCCCTTAAGGCTGCAGCACCTGAAATGGAACACAGCATACGAGTCCAGCCACAACCACAAAAACCTAGATTGCTCATGCTGTTCAGTTGAAACGCACACACACTGCGTGTTGTGATTTCACTGATGGTGCACTGTGATATCACCCCACACCCCACTCCCACAACCCAGAAACATGGACCTTAACCACCGTAACCGTGACAGTACCCCCCCCTCAACGGGTGCCTCCTGGCGCCCCACTCGGCCTGTTGGGATGTTCCTGATGGAAGTCGCGGATGAGGGACAGATCCAGGACACTCCGCCGTGGAATCCAACTCCGCTCCTCCGGGCCATACCCTTCCCAATCCACCAGGTACTGGAAACTCCGGCCACGGCGACGGATGTCCAGGATCTTTCTCACCGTGTAGGCGGGATGGTCGTCGATGATCCTGGGGGGGGGGAGGGGGTGCGGTGGGAGGGCACAAGGGACTGGAAGAAACAGGTTTCAATAGGGAGACATGAAAGGTGGGATGAACCTTCATGGCTGGCGGCAATCTCAACCTTATTGAAACCGGATTGATGACCTTGTCCACCGTGTAAGGTCCCACGTAACGAGGCGCCAACTTCCGGGACTGTACCTGGAGTGGCAGGTCACGGGAGGAGAGCCAAACCTGTTGTCCAGCTCGATAGATGGGTGCCTGAACCCTCCGACGGTCTGCCAAACGCCGGTTCCGATCGGCCGTACGAAGGAGTGCCGACCGTGCGGTCCTCCAAATCCGGCGGCAGCGCTGGAGGTGGGCCTGTACCGACGGCACCGCAATCTCCTCCTCCTGGACGGGAAACAGAGGTGGTTGATAGCCCAGTGATGCCTGGAACGGCGACATCCCCGTGGCGTCGCTGATCAGGGAGTTGTGGGCGTACTCCACCCAAGGGAGGTGGGAACTCCATGAAGATGGATGGCGCACGGCGACGCAGCGGAGAGCCGCTTCCAGGTCCTGGTTGGCTCTCTCCGTTTGTCCATTGGACTGAGGATGGTATCCGGAGGAGAGGCTGGCGGTGGCCCCCAGAGCCTGGCAGAACGCCTTCCACAACTGCGACGCGAACTGTGGCCCCCGGTCGGACACTATGTCCAGGGGTATCCCGTGCAGACGAAATACCTGCAGCACCAGGAGGTCCGCCGTCTCCCTGGCCGAGGGAAGCTTGGGCAACGGCACAAAATGGACCGCTTTCGAAAACCGGTCGACGATGGTGAGGATGGTGGAGTTACCAGACGACGGCGGAAGACCGGTGACGAAATCCACGGCGATGTGCGACCAAGGCCGGCGAGGGATAGGCAGCGGCTGCAGCAACCCCGCAGGAGGTCGATGTGAGGCCTTGCTGCGTGCACAGACGGTGCAGGCCGTGACAAAGGCCTGGGTGTCCCGGGAGATGGAAGGCCACCAGAAGCTCCGTCTGAGGAAGGACAGGGTCCGCGCAAAGCCGGGATGGCAGGTCAGACGGGAGGAATGAGCCCACTGCAGCACCCGGGACCTAACTGGATCGGGTACAAACAGCCGGTTAGCGGGACCATTACCTGGATCTGGATGAGTAAGCTGAGCCGACCGGACGAGACCCTCGATCTCCCATGTGACTGCCCCAATCACGCACACCGGAGGCAGGATGGTCTCTGGCTCGACGAGATCCCTCTCGGCGTCCCACTGGCGAGAGAGAGAGTCGGGTTTCACATTCCGACATCCAGGCCGGTAGGTGAGCGTGAAGTTGAACCTCCCCAGGAACAACGCCCACCGCGCCTGTCGAGAGTTGAGCCGTCTGGCGGTGCGGAGGTAGGCCAAGTTCTTGTGGTCTGTCCAGACCACGAACGGTTGTTCGGCCCCCTCAAGCCAATGCCTCCACTCCTCCAAGGCCAGAACCACTGCCAAGAGCTCCCGATTCCCCACGTCGTAGTTCCTCTCCGCGGGCGACAACCGTTTCGAAAAAAAGCACAAGGGTGCGTCTTCCGATCCCCCGTGGAACGTTGAGAAAGAACGGCCCCCACACCGGAATCCGATGCGTCCACCTCCACCACAAACTGGCACGCCGGATCCGGATGCCTCAGAACCGGAGCCGAGGTGAACAGACGTTTCAGCTGCGCAAACGCCGCACCTGCCTCAGGAGTCCAGGAGAACGGAGAGAGCGTGGAGGTGAGCCGAGTAAGCGGAGCCGCGACGCTACAGAAATCCCGGATGAACCTGCGGTAAAAATTAGAAAAACCGAGGAACCACTGGAGTTGTCTCCGGGACGTAGGCGTCGGCCACTCCGCCACTGCCTTGACCTTAACGGGATCCGATCGAACTTGCCCCGGCTCGATTATGAACCCCAAAAAAGCCACCGACTTAGCGTGGAACTCGCACTTCTCCGCCTTGACGAACAGCTTGTTCTCCAACAGCCGCTGAAGTACCAACCGAACGTGCTGAACGTGCTCCTTCTGACTACCTGAAAAGATCAAAATATCATCCAGGTAGACAAAGACGAACAGGTTCAGCATGTCTCGGAGGACGTCGTTCACCAGAGCTTGGAAAACTGCCGGGGCGTTGGTGAGACCGAAGGGCATGACCCGGTACTCGAAGTGCCCCAAAGCAGTGTTGAACGCCGTCTTCCACTCGTCCCCCTCCCGGATCCGGACGAGATGGTAGGCATTGCGGAGGTCCAATTTGGAGAACACCGTCGCATGACGGAGCGGCTCGGAGGCTGGGTCGATGAGTGGCAAGGGGTACTTGTTCTTGACGGTGATATCGTTTAGACCCCGGAAATCGATACACGGCCTCAACGAGTTATCCTTTTTAGTAACAAAGAAAAACCCAGAACCTACAGGCGACGACGAGGGTCTGATCAGGCCCGCTGCCAGTGAGTCGTGAATGTAGGTCTCCATGGTCTGTCTCTCGGGCCGGGACAGATTGTAGAGTCGCCTAACCGGCAAAGACGCGCCGGGAAGGAGATTGATGGCGCAGTCGTATGGTCTGTGAGGAGGTAAGGAGACGGCCCGTTCCTTAGAGAACACCTCCCCGAGGTCGTGGTAAACATGGGGGACGGATGAGAGATCGGGAGGACTCGGGACCGGGCGGGTGGGTGGGCTGCGTGGGGCTAGAGCGGACCGGAGGCAGTTCGAGTGGCAGAACATGCTCCAACTTATCACGGAACCCGCCGCCCAATCGATGTGTGGATTGTGGATAGCCAACCACGGTCTACCCAATACCACCGGGGTGTGGGGGGAGGAGATGATGTGTAAGTGGATGGTCTCCCGGTGATTCCCTGACAGAACCAGAGTGAGAGGAACCGACCGTTGAGTGATCCGGGCCAACGGCTTGCCATCCAGCGAGTTCACCTCCAATGGTGGCTGTATCCGCTCGGTGGGAATACCGGCCCGTACGACCAGAGCGGCATCAATAAACTGGCATCCGCTCCGGAGTCCACCAACACCTCCACCGGAAGCCTCTCCTTCGCCCAAAGGAGTTGCGCGTGAAAATGGGAGCCTGCAAGTGGAGCTGGAGAGCGGGTCGCATTCTGGCACCTCAGGGACCCCGCCGTCACTGAGGGGCCCGATCTTTTGGCCGACGATGACAGTCGCGAAGGGTCCCAACCCCCCGCAGTAGAGACAAGCTCCGGTGTCCAGCCTCCGCTTCCGTTCCTGCTGGGAAAGGACCACCCGATCCAGCTGCATCGGCTCCTCCGCGAAGGAAGCGGTGGACCGAGAATATCTCCTTTCCTCCGCTGGGCGGGAGACGCTTCTGGAAGGACCCGGAGCGTCCCCCCACTGCATAGCTAGGTCTGACACCTGAATGGCCATCTGGATGGCCTCATCCACAGTGCCCTTCTCCGCCACCAACCGGCGAAACCGCAACAGGAGTTGTCCAGCCTGGGCGCCCCGTATGGGGTGGTCGTACACCCTCATCAACTCCATTTCAAGAGCCACGAAAGTCTCCACGAGAGGAGATCCTTGCGCACGGAGCGCATCGTACATAGCGAGGGGACCTCCCTCCAGCAGACTCACTATGTAAGCAATCCTCCCCGCTTCCCTCGTAAAGCGGGACGGCTGTGCTTCAAAGATGTTCTGTGCACTGACCCAAGAAGCTCCGGCAGGTGTCCGGATCCCCAGAGTACCTCGGCGGGGGCGGGATGTGTGGCTCCGCGGAACCAGCGAAAGCCGGAGTTTGTGAAACCACCGCCTCGAGGTGCGCTATGCGTGCGTCCTGGGACTCCGTGAGGTCCACCAGCCGGGTAATTGTCAGATGGGCTTCCGCAAGATGTTTCTCCCACTGCGCTCCGTAACGATGGATTCGCGCTGCACCCGATCTCCGTCGCCGGGGTCCATTATGGCTTGTTCGTTCTGTCACAATGGTGTGTGGTGAGGTTGGACCCAGAACGCAGGCGGAGACCAGAACAGGGAGAACAGGGGTTTTATTACGGCACAGAACACAATCGACAGTTATCTCCAGGACAGACGAGGGATCTGGGACTGGGAGGTCGAGGTGCGTCAAGCCGACAGGTAGCAGACGTAGGGATAGTTGGGACAGGCGATGGGTCGGGTTACCGGGAAGTCAAGGTGCGTCGAGCCGACAGGTAGCAGACGTAGGGATAGTTGGGACAGGCGATGGGTCGGGTTGCCGGGAAGTCCAGGTGCGTCGAGGTGCGTCGATCGTCTGGACGACGGGGGCTGGAACAGCAGACGAGCGGACTATCTCTCTGATAGTCCGTAGCAGGGTGGTCAGAACCAGGGATGAAGGTCACCTGGGGACTGGTAGCGTACCGGTTACACACAGTACGAACGAGCGGCGTCTCTCACTGACGCCGCGGTATAAATAGCCCCCAGGTGAGATCAATGGCAATTAGCCACGGTAATGGTTGGCAGGTGCGTGTGTGTGCGCCTCTAGCGCACGTGGCCTGGCAACGCCCCCTGTCAACTACCGTAACCGTGACAATTTGTGGGGACAGAAGGCAATTAATATTCATGTGCAGCATAACAGGCTTTTGTTTCCTTCTGTATTTTATTTGAAAACCACCACATCATACAATACAAATGCCAGAATACAAATGCCAGAACACACGGTGCAGTCATAAATACACTGGCTTTTCTCCTAGCCACCGAGAGACCTTTGAAATCTACCGCTGACAGGGTCCGACTTTGGCTACAGAGCAGTAGTTTGAAGAAGAGACACTTTCAATTTCATAGACGACATGTGCACCCTTGGATGAGATGCAAGTATTGAATATCGCTTTGGTGCAGGTGTGTGTGTGTGTGTGTGTGTCAATATTGCTCCAAGGAGAGTGGATAGTTCTGCTTGGGTACCATTGGATTGGTTATGTTCTGTGTTTTACTAATTCATTTAGTTCCTATTTTGGTGTCTCTGTCCCCATTTAAATATGCTTATTCTGGCTACTAGAGAAAACTTATGGGTGGTAACGTGCAAAAAAAAAGTTAGCAGACGATCCCACTGTCACTTTTAACTTTTGTCTTTTTGTTGTTCTCACGTCGTCATGCGTTCCCCTCACTGTGTACGCTTTCTAAAAAATGTATTATTATTAGAATGAATTAGCTATTTATATTGTACTGACTTCACGGGGAATAAATAATCATTTTTCAACGTTTGATTCTAAGTGACGTGCGTTTGTGCACTAAGTACGGCCCTAAATCAGAGGGGCCGGACATTTTGAAACCAGGTTAATTAAATAGACACTTCAGATTATTTATTGCCATCTAAGGCGGAGTCGAGGTGAGTGGGCGGGCTGACGTCTGAGGCCACCTAGCCACGCTAACAGGTGGCGAGGGTGGTTTGGAGCAGTTAATTTGATTGGAGACTCTGCTCTGGCAATCGTTTCTTTCGCCCGGTCACTCACTTTGTCTCACGGCCCTACACAGTTGAATCAATTGAGAACAAAATCAAGCTAAACCACTTCCAACGAGGTTTAGTAACCCTGGATGGAGTTTGCTCGTTCAATCTTCCTGCATCTTCAGAATGAAGTGTCCCGACGTTCTGAAGCAAAAAACGAATCCAAACTGAACTCTGCTATAATTTTTAGTTTTTTAGTTAGTTTTTGTGCAGGTGTGAATTTACATTGTCTTCCAGTATTGGAACAGTGGAACGTGGAGTACAGCAGCGGTGCTCAGATCTGAGAGGAATAAATCCGTTAGAGAAACTTCAGGCAAATACTTTCACCAACCTTGCTTTGACCTCGGCTTCGGCTGCCGTTCATTGTGTAGCTCGGAGTTCCGTATGTGGATATACTGTATGTCTGTACAGTACCCAGTCCATTTGGTTGGAAATATCTGCGCTTTTGTGGTCATATACCCTCTACTCGTTAGCAGTCGATGTCTTTTACCCATGACAACGGATACCTTTTGGAGTACAACTGCAATCTATAGCAACTACAGAACTAGTATGACAATAGGCTTACTGCTCTTAGCTGATGTCGCTTTGCGCAACGTCAGTGTATGAATGAGTGGGAAAAAAGAGGCTTTCATAATAGTGCCATTCATGCTGCCCTCGCAGCTAGACGAGCACCGTGGGCTATGAATGCTGTCCATAAGAGAGCTGACAGATGGACGTCTGAACGGCCCTGAGTCACTGATGATGAGGCAGGAGAAATGAATGCACAGGGCACGCAAAGTGGAGACGCCAAGCCGGTCACATATAGCGTCTGCAATTAGTCCTGATTGCTTGAGGAGCTGCACCTGTTATCGATTCACTCTTCACCGTCCTATTGGTCAATCCGCCCGCAAACGGCACAAGGGAAGCACACTGTGCTTCCCTTTTATCTTCTGTCCTAGAGTCATGGTAAGGGAATGGGGAGTAAGCATTATATTGTACTTGTAAAAACCTCTTGAATCTTGAATCTTGGTACTTTTGTTAGTGTGTGTTTGTTTTTACGTGCGGGAGTTATGGTTCGGCGGTGGGCCAGTCCGTGTGTTTTATAGTCCTATAATGCTTGCTCCAGAAAAGACAGTCTGTTTCGCCCCAAACTTTTGTAAGACACAGAGGGATTACGGACGGATCACTTCTCTGAGCATTACCAGGGCATTATTACTAGCAAAACCCTAAACATCCAGAGCTGACCTTATCAGACTCTCTGAGCTTATTGCACAACAGAGCTCTCTACGTTCACGTCTTTCATTCAGTTCCGGCAATCCAAACCTTGAGCGCGTGCGACTTGGTTGTTGGTCATTGTCCATTTCTCCTCTGCTTCTTCTGCTCTGTCGTCGTCCTCGTCGCTCGCTCCTCTGGCACCATGCGTTTGGTTGTACTCAAGATTCAAGATGTTTTTAAGAAGTTCCTAGGCGAAGTTGCTCCTCTATTTTTATTATTAGTATTATTTAGTATTCTGGCTCCTCCACCGTGTCTGAGCAGCCGAGGAACAAGAGCAAGAGGACAAGGGGATAAAGCAGGTCACAGCCACAGCTGTGTAATACCCTGAATATACATGGGCAGAGAAAGAGGTTTCTGGGTGTGTGGATGTAGTCACCCAGTAAGCACCATTACAATATGGGCCTTGGTGAAATATTACAATGTCGTGCACACACACACACACACACAAACACACACACACAGTAGCAACTGAGTTTTAACTTGTTTTTGTGATAAAATTCCCTATGGGCTTGTGTTTTTTTTTGTGCAATTATTTTTACTGGTACCCCATCACTAGGATAGGGAGAAAGGGAAAACGTAGGGGCTGTGAGAAGGATGGGAGAACATGGGAGATCATGAGAACTTGTTTAGTATTTATTAGAGCATAAAGGAACGTATCGATAAGTCCTGATTGATAAAAAAAACGTTTATTGTGCAATGGTCTTCAATGTCGGTGCTGCACATCAATGCCTTTGTTATGCAGAAATTTAAACTGTTTGCCGGAGTGTGTGCTGTTCTTATATTTCACTACTACCTTTAGAAGAAGTGATATATGGTAAGGAACCCAGAGGTACCCCCCCCCCCCCCCCCCCCCCCAACAAACACAGCGTGTGTAGGTGCAGCCTACACAAGCAGACAATCACACATGCGCATTCCATCAAAAGAAGCCAAAAACTGCAGAATTCCCCTTGGTGGGCCCTTTGTGTTGCTGTTTCTCATCTCAGTGTACAGAGCGAGCGCACACACGGCTCTGATCACAGGCAGCTGCCCCAACACCACCTGGCGAGATGCCTCCACACACGGTCAAAAACTGCATAATTTTGGACATCGATTTAAACATTGTCACAATTACACCACCTCCACCACCACCTCCACTTATTTTTTGTTGGTTATCACAATCTTTTTCTTCTTTCTACCCTTTAGTGTTATGTAGCCATGCTGTTTGTACGATCTCGGCTGTGTTTCTAGTCTCTAGTAAGAGTGAGTAGAGCGGATGACCCTCCACTTCTTCCTCAGGGTCCTCTGTGGTGTCTGTTGTGTATGAATGTTAATGAGCTTCTCCTGCGGTTCTACTATTGGAAGGCATGAGGGAGAGGGAGAGATGGAGAGATAGAGGGAGAGATGAGAGAGAGAGAGAGAGAGAGAGAGAGAGAGAGAGAGAGAGAGAGAGAGAGAGGGGAGAGAGAGAGAGAGAGAGAGAGAGAGAGAGAGAGAGAGAGAGCACACACTGGAGGGAGCGGTTGTACCACGGTAAAGTAGAGGAATCGAGGGGAAAACTGGATATGTAGTTAAATTCTGATTTAACACGGTTGAGAAGAGAGGAGGGCCAAAATACTACAACACATGAGGGAGGTGGTAGTTAGCCGGCTGCAGTGTGCAGAGCCGCTGCCATGCTCCCTGTGATACGATTGGAGTGGCAGGAGCCGGGGCAGGAGAGACGGTCGGGAGAGGACAGAGAAGTGTGAAGTGAAGGGTAATTTCTGTAATAGAGGTATAATACATTCTGAGCTACTGATTTAACACTTTTGCTATTGTGTGTTTGTTTTAAATTGGCCATTCAATTAATAGTACATTTCATATTTGAAATCGAATTTGGTAATTCACTGCACCTGTGCATCAGTCCATAAACTGGCAATCACTTCCAATCAAATCTTAAATCTTGGAATCTGATGATTATTTGTGTGGGTCGAAATGCAGATCTCCAGCAGCCATGTGTGAATGGGTTGAGTCATAATGAATTGAATGAGTGACACTGGATTTCATCACCCATGTTAACAGCTTTTTGGATGTTTTGCTCATACATATAGTCCAGAGGCTGTGGGCTGTATTGCACCCCTTTTTTCTGGAAAACATCTGTCCCTTTTTTAATGTCAGTCCATGTGCGTGTTCCTGATGTTGGAGAGGGATTTTACTTATACACTGTCCTCAGTCCCTCCAACCCACATCGCCAGCATTCGTTAATCAAAGGTTCTTCTTGGGAGGCCCAATAACCTTTTGCCTAGGAAGCAACTGCTCCCTCTAAACACTGAGACAAAGATCAATATTGAATTCCTCTCGATTGTAGTTGTCCGAAGCACACTCACAGGATGAACCGTGCAGGAAATAAACTGAGACACAAGCATTCTGAAGCAATGAGCAACCAGGCTGAAGACCGACAATGAAATGTTTTTTGTGCACACACAGATGGCAGCAGCTTGGGCTCTGATGTTGAGTGGTAATAGGTCTGATGAATAAAAGAGGCCAGACTGGACAACAATGCTCTCGGGACTTCTTGATGCAAGTGGAGGCTGGTGTTAACTTTGGCAGGGGGCCTTAATGTTTTGGACAGAGGCATGTTCCTCTTCCTAACACCACCCCCCTCCCCTTTCCTGACCACACAAGCTCATGGTAAATGATAAAGACCTTTTTGTAGGACACGGAGATGTGTAGGTGGCCAAAAGTGACGTAGTTGCATTACTTTCTTAGTTGCAACTTTTGAGATAGGTCCAGTATTGAGTGAGAACACGGTCTCAAAACGTCTGCATTGCAATGTGTTTGCCAACATTTAGGAAATGATCAATACAGAGACAATGCTACTTTATTCTTTACCTTTCGCCCATCCAGTCTATTTTGTATTGTGTCCAACAAAGTCTTGCTCAAGAAGTCTCGCTCTTTGTGGAAAACAGCTAAATATTCCGCACTGACATTTTTTGATAACACTAAGCTATCCAACTATCTCTCTCTCTCTCTCTCTCTCTCTCTCTCTCTCTCTCTCTCTCTCTCTCTCTCTCTCTCTCTCTCTCTCCTCTCTCTCTCTCTCTCTCTCTCTCTCTCTTTCTCTCTCGTTCCAAACCTTTTCTTCCTTCACCAACTCAACGACATTCACGATATTTCAGAGACTTGGTTAGACACAATGCAACACATCAGCTCAAGCCAAAGGTAAAGAATGACAAAACTCTCCCTTTAAGCTTCCTGTTCCTGATGTCTATCCATTAGGTCATGTTTTTGAAGCTTGGGCTCGCTCTTGTTGCCATCAACAAAGGGAATGGAATGAATGAACCGAGCAACAAAGGGATTTTACTGCACACACAGAGAGAAGCAGATGTATACAAAATAAACGCCCACAGTACAAGATACAAAATATTTGTTTTGGCCAATTGCAACAAGTATGTTGGAATGCTTACTCCCCATTCCCTCCCGCAGTATACATCTCCAAAACAAAACTATACAAAAAAATATAATATAGTATGTGGTAACATGTCACTTGATGTTTGTGCTACGAATGGACAGTGAAGAACAGTGAGCAACTCGTTATCCCTGTCATTTCCAGAAAATGATGTTACATTAACATAATTATCTGGACGTGACAGTACTCATCACAGACTTTTACGACCACCATCTTCAGGTTCCTGGTCTGTCAGGAGCCGTCCCTAGAGGGGGAGGGGGGGGGTACTGTCATGTCCAGAACATTATGATAAGTTAATTTAATTTGTTTTTGTCGTGTGCTTGTGGTGTTTCGTGATTTCCTGTTTTATTTTGAAAACTAACTTTTCCCCTCATATTTCCCCGCCTGTGTGATTGTCTGCTCTGCACCTGATTGTTTCCACCTGTTACCTTGTGTATAAATAGTCTGCGTCTTCCTTTGTTCTGTGCATGTTCATCTTGTTTCATGCCAGAGAACCATACACTTGGTTTCCAAGTCTTGCTACACCGTTGGTAGGTTTTTGTTATTTGGTGTTTTGCACTTTAGCTTGAAGCTTTTCCCTCATTTGAGTGTTTTTTGTGTTGTATTTTGTATTTCATCAGTAAAGACTCTTTATTTAGATATTTTTGTCTCGAGTCGTGCATTTGGGTTCGGGTCCCACACATTGTATCGCTCAGATCAGCGCTCAACTGATCTCCCATGGGGTGGGGGGGGGGGGGGGGACGACAGGAACGGGAATACAGTGCTGTGCTTGAATGAGATACGGGGGAGGCTAACCGTTCGCTTGTCAGAACAACAGAGGATTTTTGCCAGTGGGGGTTTAATTTTTACAAGGGCCCTAAACAAACCGTATGTTTATATGCACTTCAAGCGGTAGTCCCACAACACATCGTACATTGCATTTTAAACCATGCAAAGCCTGTACAATCCCCTTCTAATGGGAAACACAGGGTACAGTAGACGTTGCATACATCATACATGATATGATATATCAGTAATCATATATTGTACAGTATGTGTTACCACGGCATGAAGCTGAAATGGACATCGCACTGCATTCTGAAAGAGACCTGTTTTTATTGTGACTCATGGACACAAAGTGTCCATGAGTCACAGCGGGCATGCGTGTCATTTCAATGAACGATATTGATCGCATTGATGGGGCGTTTTCCCTCCACTGTGGCAAATCAAATCCCAGGAAGGTGGAGGCCTCCCAGATCATTGTCCATCATACGCCGATATCCTGTTTCACTTGGAAATGGGAGATTTGAACACATTTCACAGACCACACATTCCAAACGTTTTGCTTCTTTAGATGTTTGCTTGGATTTTTAGCTTTGCTTGTCCGAGTGCTGATGTTCATAGCAGTTTTCAGAATGGTAAGAGTAGCTATTTAATGGGCAATATAACATTTTATTTTCCAATTTATATGTTTTTGCATGATTATATTAACACATTTGCCATAATTGCACTACCGATCCTCTCCTATGAATGAGGCCATATGGAATTATTAATAGAATGCCTGTTGCTATTGCTAATCTTGCCATATAATGGGAAAGAAATTAATGAAGCTATGTTTTATATCTTAAACAGGAACTCACACTGTGTAGCATTTCCTGTGAAACTATGCCGTGTGGTGTGTTTGCAGAATTGATGTGTGTGTGTGTGTGTGTGTGTGTGTGTGTGTGCGCCTGTGTGCGTGTGTTCCTCTTCCAGGCGAGGACAAACAGAACCTTTTCCCTTGTGTGGTGTCAAACGGTTGGCTACATGTGAGCCTGTGAAGCCCTTTAAGGCTGGGATTTAATCTAACTTAAACTAGACTCGGTACTCTATAGAACATTATGTACAGTACATACTATATAGCAGTAGTAATAGCTATCATCGCAAATTATAGTAATTAATGTCATAGTAATCATTATCCTATGCCTTATTATCCTTTTTTAAGCAGTCGGCACATTGATATTAGTTTGTGTCGTCATGGTACTGGTGTACTTTTGAGTATGCATATTTCTTTGGTATGCAATATGATGCCTGATCCCTCCAGAACACATTCTGTAGGGTAATGCCTTTTTCTCTCCTTCAGCGTTCCATTTATTCAGCATTCTGTGTCGCATTAAAATTTGTGCAGGCACTTACACTCAAACAGAAAAATCGATCCATGCAAATGCGCACACACACACACACACACACATGCACAAGCACACACACACACACACACACACACACACACACACACACACACACACACACACACACACACACACACACACACACACACACACACACACACACACACACACACACACACACACACACACACACACACACACACACACACACACACACACACACACATACACACATACACACATTCACACACACTGTGTGATGACACTGCTCAGTGGAAGGGGTTCCAGAGCAGCCAATTGGCCCGACCACTGCAGTGTCAAAACTGTTGCTTTGGCTCACTTCTTCTTGCTCATTTTCCACTCCTGTCAAAATTGCTGACAAATGTACAGAAACAAATTTGGCCAAAGACTCTACTCTGACTCGGCTTACCTACTTATCCTGAATAATAGGCCATTAATGGGCTCAGTTTGGTTTTGTCAATGACAATACAGTATATCACCAGGAGCCCAGATACGCTGCATGCGTCCCTATCTTCCAACCAATGTTACATGGCCCCAAAGATAAGGAGCGGCCGTGTGCCGATCCGTATTCCCCTCATAGTCTCTTGTATCGACGCTATCGTTCCCGTAGAGAGAGGGTGTTCTGCCCACAACCCATTCTACACCAACATCCCTGGAGAAAATCCTCTTTGTTCCTTAGACAAATAAAAGTGTCTGTTAGGGGACCATTGTGTCAAGTGATGGCCCTTTTTTATCCGTCTGCTGTTTGAGGTCCAATAAAGGAGGAGAAGGAGGAGGAGGAGGAGGAGGAGGGCTATACTTCTGTGTGGATTGCACCCGGTGCCTTAAATGTCAAATATTTTAGAGAGATTTATGAGCACCCCAAGACAGGGCCGAAAATACACTTACAGAGGCTGTTAGAGATAGTAAAACCCACGGCTGACGTTCAGGCGCACACACATGGAAACACATACACACGCACACACACACACACCCACACACCCACCCACACACACACACACACACACACACACACACACACACACACACACACACACACACACACACACACACACACACACACACACACACACACACACACATACACACACACACATAGACACATGCACACACACTAATCAGTGTCAGTGAGGTTCCAGGGAGTGATGGTGGATGTACCTGTGCACCTCTCAGGGCAGTCAGCCAGAGCAAATGCTGTCATGTCAACTTCATTTGGTACTGGTCTTTTATCACGGTTTCTCTCCTGGCCCACGGTGGACGGCACCTCAGAACCCTGAGCCCTCAACTCCTCCTAAAGAAACCTGTAAAAAGAATAAACCTTCGGCAAGCAGTGCAATCGGTGCTCGCCGGGCAGCCGTTAAATACTATAAGCGTGGGTTGAGACTAGTTAAATAGACAAGGCACGATCCAATCTTTAAAACATAAGGACAGGTTTATTTGCCAACCGATATTGTTATTTGATTAATCAGATAACAACAACAAATTGGTCTTGGTCCCAAGTTTAAGGAAATGACAAAAATAGAGACAATGGTTCTTTTAGGATTGTGTATTTTAATTTAGAGTCCAACTTATTGTTTATCAGCCGCTATAAATAAGGAACAAAAAAGGCCTTTGTTTCTGACTCGCGGTCTTATGGTCTCTCTCTCTCTCTCTCTCTCTCTCTCTCTCTCTCT
The DNA here is from genome assembly GCA_027704905.1 of Muraenolepis orangiensis. Classification (NCBI taxonomy): domain Eukaryota; kingdom Metazoa; phylum Chordata; class Actinopteri; order Gadiformes; family Muraenolepididae; genus Muraenolepis; species Muraenolepis orangiensis. Next base: position 25,095,246 of record CM050999.1, read on the forward strand.
CTCTCTAACGCTCTCTCTATATCTCACATTCTCTCTCGCTCTCTATCTCTTTCTGTATATATACATATGTATATGTTAGTCAAGCATACGTATAAATACATTTAAAAACATAATATAATACAATATTTATCAAATAGTTTGAGCACACTGTGCATCCATAGCATTGGCCATCATAAAAACATTTCCTTTGCAGCCTCATTTTGTCCACGGAGGCTGATCATTGACATTCTTTTTGAATCTCAATCAAGATGACTTAAAACACATTTTTAATCTTCAGATATCGCATCATATTAAAGTTGCATTATCTCACTTTCTGGGCCCCCCGTTCTCCATTCTCCACACAAATTGCCGGGGTCTTCAATCTGATAACAATCGGATGGAAGGGAAGTGTGGATCCTGAGATGAGACACACACACACACACACTGTGTGTGTGTGTGTGTGTGTGTGTGTGTGTGTGTGTGTGTGTGTGTGTGTTTGTGTGGACCATGGATACACACATACAGTACACCCACACGGATGCATACACACACACCCACACACGCTTTCCGTGCCTCTCTATTTATTTGTTTGAGTCTCTCCTCTCTTCGGGGTCCCAAAGTCCCTGCGTTTAGCAGTCTGAAGACTGGACTCTGGCTCAGAGCGAAGCCTGAAGCCTGTTAAGCAGGCTCCTTAACAGCCATGACATATTACCCAAAGGAGTTCCTGTTTTCCTTTATTTCTCTTTAGCCGTTATTAGTTGGCGATGTCATTGCTTATCTCTGTGTTTTTTCCAGTTCTGTATAGAACACCTAGGAGCTTGAGTTGCAGCTTGTTTTTGTCTCCTTTCATCGAGTCTCTAATCAGTGCCTGCCTCTTGGCAGTGCAAGCTGGTTCTATAAAGGAAAGTGTGAGGTGTGTGTGTGTGTGTGTGTGTGTGTGTTTATGTCTTTGTACGTGTGTGTGTCTTGCTCCAGCCACCTCTATAGGGGACATTCATCGGTCGGGCACCTGGATCTGATTAGTGTTGGATGTAATGGAAATTCTAGTTTACAAAGAGCACAGACACACACACACACACACACAGACACTGCTATAATTAGAACTTCATTTGGATCATCAAAAAAAATAGCACACAACCATATGAATGAATGAATTTACTGTCCACGTATGAAAATCACTGTTTGTATCGATGAGATTCAGAATCACACATACAGAAGGTATGATACGGTGATGTTGATACTGCGACGGTGATGTTGATACTAGGATGTCTAGTGCGGTTATAATATATAATAATAATACATTTTATTTGTGGGGCACCTTTCAAGACACCCAAGGACACCCAAGGACACCTTACAGAGCATATATGCTACAGTAAAAACAGTGGACTTCACGAAGTGTCCGCAGGGTTTATAACAAGACAAACAACAGGGAGTAAACTTACAAGAAAGATGGTACAGTTTATAAGGGATATGCCAGTTTAAACAGATGGGTTTTTAGTTGTGTTGTGTTATAGAATCAGACTGTCGGATGTGTAGTGGCAGGGAGTTCCAGAGTCTGGGAGCCGAGCAACTGAAAGCTCGAGCACCCATGGTGCTGAGGCGTGAGCTAGGGACGGTGAGAAGTCCAACGGAGGAAGAGCGGAGGGTGCGGGAGGGGGTGTACTCCTGAAGGAGGTCAGTGATGTAGATGGGGGTTAGATTGGGGAGAGCTTTGTAGGTGAGTAAAATGTTGTTATAGTCAATCTGGTAGCGCACAGGAAGCCAGTGTAGTTGAATGAGAACAGGGGTGATGTGTTCAGATGAGTTAGTGCGGGTGATGATCCGGGCAGAGTTCTGAATCCAGGCAGAGTTCTGAATTATTTGCAGTGTGTTGAGGAGTTTGATGGGAAGGCCAGTCAGAAGTGCATTGCAGTAATCAATCCGGGACGTGACAAATGAGTGGACCAGGATTTCATTGCTGGATTGGACAGAGATGAGCGGACTCTGGAAATGTTCCGAAGATGGAAGAAGGCAGTGCAAGTGATGTTTTTAATGTGTGGTACAAATGAGAGGGAGCCGTCCAGAATGACACTGAGGCTTTTTACTTTGGAAGAGAATGGTATGGGGAAGCCGTCGATGATTATGTTTGGAGCTGAGGTGTTTGTGACTTGGTGAGGGTTGATTTGGAGCTGATGAGCAGGGCCTCAGTTTTGCTAGCGTTGAGCTTGAGGAAATGACTACTCATCCAGCTCCTGATGTCCTCAAGGCAGGTGGTGAGGGAGGTGGGGGGTAGGGCAGTGGTGGGTTTGGAGGAAATGTAGACCTATGTGTTGTCGGCGTAGCAGTGAAAGTGAACCCCATGGTGACGGAAGATTTTGCCCAGGGGGAGGAGATAGGTGATGAATAGGAGTGGACCCAGTACTGGCCCCTGGGGGACACCCAGTGAAACAGAACACCCTGACTTTTGGTTCCCGAGTTGTACAAACTGTTGTCTGTCAGTGAGGTATGATGTGAACCAGGAGAGTGCAACACCAGTGATCCCAATGCCAGCCAGGCGGACCAGGAGTAGTCAGTGGGAAATGGTGTCGAATGCGAACGCTGAGGTCGAGGAGGAAGAGGATGGTGAGAAGTCCAGAATCAGCTGCACGGAGGAGGTCGTTAGTGATTTTAACCAGGACTGTTTCAGTGCTGTATTTTTGGCGGAAACCGGATTGAAAGGGTTCATGGAGGTTGTTTATTTCCAGATGGGACTGAAGCTGTGCGGCAAGCACCCTCTCAAGGGTCTTGGAGATGAAGGGTAGGTTGGAGATGGGCCTGTAGAGGTTCAGATCGGCTGGGTCAGTACCGGGTTTTTTGAGGATGGGAGTGATTGCAGCCAGTTTGAGGGTGGGGGGTACAATTCCAGAGGTGAGGGAGGACTTAATTATGTCAGTGACCATGGGTGATATGGCTGGTAGACACCCTGGTCAAGCCTTGACCAGGGTGGTGGGAAGAGGATCAAGCTGACAGGTTGTGGTTTTGGCTTTACGGATGAGCTCTGAGATGGTGTATTCCGATGCTGGGGTGAAGTTGGAGAGGGAGCTGATAAGTGGTTGGCCAGTGGTAACCATCCAGAGTGGATCACTTGAGGAGGTGCATGATGAGGCCAGCTGTAGGTGAATGGTGTTAATTTTAGAGTGAAGAAATTGCAATCAGTGGAGATGTCTGGGGGGAGGGTTTGAGGAGGCTGAAGTAGGTGTCTGACTGTGGAGAAGAGAACTCTGTTGTTACCAGTGCTGATGAGGTTGGAGTTATAGGCATTGGAAAGTGTGTTTTTGTCGTGATGAAGGTGATCTGAGTACATTTGGGTGTGAACTGAGAGTCCGGTGTTTTTGCACAGCCGCTCCAGTCGGCGGCCTGTGGTTTTGAGATGACGGAGCTCAGATGTAAACCAGGGGGAGCGGAGTGGGTGAATGAAACTTTGCGAGTTTTCAAGGGAGCCAGGGCAGTGAGGGAAGAGGAGAGACAGTTTTTATAGTGATTCACTGAACTCTTTGACAGCAAGGTTAATGGGAGTGATGCCAGTGCAGCAGAGTAAGTCCAGTATGTGACCTTTGTCATGAGTTGGGAGGTTGACATCTACTCTTGGGTGACTTTAACATCCACATCGACGACCCATCCAATTGTTTTGCAAATGATTTCATCTCACTCCTAGGGGAGTGTAGGGGACATTGCACATACAGATGTTAGTAGTGATGAACATTCAGTGAGAAAAACAGTAGAGGGCTTTGGTGGTCTGTAGATGGAAATAATGATGGTGGGTTTGGAGCCAGTGAGTTTTACAGCTAGGCATTCAAAAGAGGAGTGATGGGGGACAGTGACTGCAGTGACTTTAATGATTTCACGGTACACAGCAAGCCCTCCCCCCCTCCCAGTGGCACGGGGTTTACTAATAAAAGCATACCCCGGAGGGACAGCTGCATTAAGCTGGGAGAAGTCATCAGACTGTTGCCAGGTCTCAGTGAGGCATAAAAAATCAAGCTTTTTGTCCATAATGAAGAAACAGAAAACCAGAAACCAGCAGGGCCTTATTGGTGAGGGACCTTATGTTAAAGATACATAGTTTCAGACAGGTAAGTTGTGCATATGTGAATGCTTTAAGCAGGGGGGATAACACACTGTGATTGACAGCATGGGTCATGCTGTCCCTCGTCCAAGACCCAGCTCTTCACGGCTCTGGCTCCACAGTGGTGGAATGAACTCCCGTCTCATGTCAGGACGGCAGAGTCCCTCGATGTTGTATATTCTAGCAATTGTATATCCTTAATGTTGATAACACGCTCTTATCACAGCTACTTAAGCAGGTGACCTGGCAGTACGAAATTGTGTTATTCATCTTGTTAATATGAATACTTGTGAACTGCTCTATTTTTATGTTTGCGTACCTCAGTGTTATGCTATTGTCTGCTTCAACAAATGTACATCTTGTAAGTCGCTTTGGATAAAAGCGTCTGCCAAATGCCCTAAATGTAAATGTAATGGGTGGTGTGAGGGGGGCGTGGCTCAGTGGACCAGAAAGAGCGGATTGTTTTGTTATTGATGTGGTTCGTGTACTCAAAGTTTGTGTATCTTGGTCGTTTGAGAATACTAGGGTGTTGGGTAAGCAGAGCTGGAGGGGTCCTGGAGTAAGACCGGAGACGTAGCAGCTCTTGCAGCGGCAGAGATGCGCTCATGACCGTGAGACACACAGAGAACTCCATATGAGCAGTTTAAAAATCCACATAAGAGTTCAAATACAAAAACAATGTAATCCAGCGATTTGATTATCCAAGTGGTTAAAATTACAGAGGTTTTCACCCAGGAGAGTTAGCAGAATGGCAGCGGACAAGTCTGAACAGGTGTGCTTTACAGGGCGTACCAGAGCAGGCTATCGCTCTCCGGTCAAGAGAGCACAGCACAGAGGAGCCCAAGTAGTCCAGTACAGGTGAGCCGTATACCGGCGAGGCTAGCTTCAAGCTACCGAGTGACAGCACAGTAGCATTAGCGCGTGTACAGACTGTTAAACGGCTAAAGTCATCGTCACAGTGTTAAATGGGACAAAAGGGTTTGTAACAGACGGGTTTAGAGTCTAGTTGTACAAGACAACATTCAACAGAACGAGATGAAAAGAACACAAAACAGCACAAACAACGGAGGAGGCGCGGCAGCAACTTGCCAGTGGTCCCTCAACTTGCCAGCATGTCTGTTTGTCTCCCGCCCCCCTCAGCGCACAGCAGGTCCGTGGCGGCGGTAGGTTATGATTTGAATCATCGAGCAGCAGCCTTTTTATAGGCTGCGACACGTGATCGTCGGCGATACGCTGCCGCGCGCTATGCTTAAGTTAGACTATCGTTGGGCATAAGTTGTGAACGCCAGCAAAACGCTATAACGCTATAAGTTACTAATACGTTATGTATACGTATGAAACATTTTTTGAAATTGATAGTTCAGCGTATGCCAGCATTTTAGTGACATTTTGATACGTTGGCATGGATAAATCATCAAGGTGTGACAAGGCCTTTATTAACCACTTCACAGCAGGTGTGTATTCTTCATGCACATGATTCATCTTTGCTGTGTGACGCTGACACATTAGTTCCCAATGAGTTGGTACTATATTAATAGTGGCCTTGAAACTAAGTATGGTTACCACTGATTTCTTTGGCAGAAGAGTTTTTCGAGAAGAAGAGCTTCCCGTGACTTTAATTAATGGGGGACTTCAACCACCATGCATATGACTCTCTCACGGGCGTATTTGATTTCATCACCAGAGCGCACACGTGGACCTCTCCCTCCTGTGTTTAAAACCCCAAACTTCAAAAGTATAAATTAAATTAAATTAATAAAACACAATTGTGTGCAGTACAACATCCCTTAAAACCTTTCTTACCACAAGCCAGGCTGAGACTTTTCTTTTATATGCTTGCTTTTTGGGACATGAGCTTATCAACAGCTGCAATATCTCACTTCCATTTCATAGCAACAGTTATGTGAAGAGGGAATTGCGTCAAGCTGTTTGTTGTTTTTAAATATGCACAAAAGTTTTTGCTCACTAAGCTGCTCACATGGCATCAATTCAGCAGTGCAATGCAATGCTGAGACCGTGCCGGTGGATGAAGACTGTGAGGATAACGGAAAGAAAACCTTCATAGGCTCCACTTCTCTTTCCTACAGTATTGCCGTTGATTTGAATGGATGTTATCTTATATTCGTAAATCTGGGTATGTAAATATAGACACAAATGATCTGAGCTTGACATGGCATTTCCCAGGTCCTGTTGGTTAACACCACAAGTTTCAGTCTGACCCATGAGTTAGTCATGTTAGTAATACACTATGCTAATGTGGGTGTGGAGGTCATGTGGGAAATTGAATACTCTTTTGTTTTTGAATGTATTAGCATTGATATCAACTGAGAAAAGGCAGCGGAAAAGGAGATTCATCATTGGAGTCTGGGACCCTAAATACAATATCCAAGTGGGTCTAAGATGAATTTACTGTGTGTTTGAGTACAAATCAATAATCAGGCAGTTGGATTACATTAATATTTGAGTTAAAAATAATAGATTCTGCAAAAATGGCTTTAATACATAAAAATAATAGTCGCGCTGCAAATATTGAATTCAGTAGGACATGGAAAAATACAAAAACAAATACATGGCATTTTTGGACATCTTTGTCATTAATGAACCAAATCCAAATGATCAACCCCAAAAATATTGTTTTTTTGGTTCGGAGTACAGGGTAATCTCACAAGGTGGTGTGCTTTCTGCCAGGCTCGCGTATTTAAAAAAAAAAAAGGCTGACAAGTCAAACAAAACAGGCCTTGCCCTCAACATTTGACAGGCAGTTGGGTATGTTTGTATACAAGTCATATTGTCATTATTGAAATTACATTCAAATATCTGGAACATCTGACCACCCCTGCACTACACCTTAACAATCAAAACTCAGTTTAATTTAGCAGTCTAATTTAGCAGTCTATAGTTCTATTTGGTCTTGAGGTGTATCAATAAAGTGACTCATTTTTGCATGAACACATTAAATCTACTGAACTACTGTTTCTGTTTGTGTCAAACGGTCTCAGTCCTAACATTCTCTATAATAAACTGTCCATATCTGTTTTATGCCTAGTATCCCTGCACATATAATGGTTGGAACACTTTAAATGGATTTGTCCACATTGTCACTGGTTGACCTTCCCTAAATAAACTCGGTTGATACTGGCAAAGCATTCCATGTGCTGCGCTATAGCATGTTGGAGTCCCAAGTTGATCATAAGTGAAAAATTTAGGGGCTCGCCTTTCTCTCCTTGGTAGATCATCTCTTTGCTCCCTTTCATCTCCACCTGAATCTGAGTATGGGGATGTTGAATTCTCATTCTGTGCTTCCTCAACAGGTTGAACATCTCCACACTCACAATTGACTTCTGGCAGCACATGTTCTTGCTGTATATCAGACTCTTTTGTGTTTGTTATAGGCATCTCTTTAACCACAGGCTCGTTTGTGCTCAACACTGGTGTGTTTTGTTCAGCACCATCTTGTGTGTTAGACTGCTCCATGGTTACATCAATAAAGGGTATTTGAGAGTGTTCTACTGGCTTGTAGTAGTACTCAAATTCCTCTTCCTCATCTTCCTGTTCCTGGGCTGTCTGTTCAGCAGCTGTCTCTGTCATCCGTCTGTCATCCTTTTGCTTGGATACTGTCTTTTGCTGAATTTCCAGAGGTAAGTGATCACAAGGTAGCAACAGATTGCGATGCATTGTTCTCGATCTTCCTCTTCCCTGCTCTGGTCTGACTTCATAAACTGGAATGTCAAGTCAAGTCATGTTAAGTCAAGTCAAGTTTATTGTCACTTCACAGTTTAAAGTATAAAGCAGTGGTGTGAAAATCTTATGTGCAATACCCGACGACAGACAGCAGTTATAAAATAAGATAAGAATTGCTAAAAATTGAATTGAATAAAGAAGTTAAAAAATAAAAATAAAAATGCAAGAATGCAAAGAATGTCTTCTCCGACTTGGCGGATTACATAGTGGATGTTCTCTTCCCAATGGTTACGAAGCTTTCCAGTGCCTCCTCTCGGTGTCAGGTTTCGAACAAGGACACGATCGGGGTACAACATGGAGCTTCTCACTTTTCCATCATAATGTCTTTTACTTCTTTCTCTTGACTTCTTTGCATTCTCCTGCACTATTTTGTACCCGTCCTGCATCTCCCTTTTCCATTTCTCCATGTATGTTCGATGGTCTGTTTTTCCTGTTTCAGATGTGAGACCAAACAGTAGGTCAATGGGTAACCTTGGGGATCTTCCAAACAGAAGGTAAAAAGGGGAGAAGCCTGTTACCTCACAACGTGTGCAGTTGTATGCATAGATCAGCTTGTTCAACGATTCCTTCCAGTTTGTCTTCTGTTTATCTGTAAGTGTCTTTAACATCTGTGGCAGTGTTTGATTGAAACGCTCAACTTGCCCATTTCCTTGAGAATTATATGGTGTGACCCAAGTACACCACAGTTATTTTTCAGCTGGGCAAAAATCAGGTTCTCAAATTCGCCGCCTTGGTCGTGATGTATATGTGTTGGTAGACCAAACTTGAGAGCATAATCATTGAATATGCGAACAGTAACAGTGTTGCCAGACATGGAAGTGATGGCGTAAGCCTGGGCAAAACGAGTGAAATGGTCAACGATTACCAGTGTGTACTCATAGCCACCGCTGCATTTCTCAAAATGAAGAAAATCTACACCAGTTCAAATTCAGTTCAATTTCGTGCTGTTAAAACTCAGAGTCCTACAGCCAACAAAGGCCACAGGCCATGATGGCATTCCCACTAGGTTCCTCAGAGATGCAGCCGTGGCTATTGCCCCCGTAGTGGCACACATAACAAACCTGTCCATCAGACAGGGCCACGTCCCACAGGAATTTAAGCTTGCGAGAGTAGTCCCTCTGTATAAAAAGGGCAGCAAGTTAGTCCCCGGGAACTACCGCCCCGTTTCCATCCTTTGTTCCATCTCAAAGGTTATAGAGAGACTAATCTACGAACAGGTAAATACATATTTGTTAAATCACAAGCTCCTGTTCGAATTCCAATCAGGCTTCAGAAGGTCCCATTCCACTGACACATGTCTACTGTACTTGACAGATTACATCAGACGTGAGGTGGACGCAGGCAACTACTGCGGCATGGTTATGCTGGACCTTCAGAAAGCGTTCGACACTGTGAATCATTCTATACTGCTGAACAAGCTGAGGGCAATCGGTTTTGACAGCACGTCTGTAAACTGGGTGAGATCTTACCTTGAGGGAAGAGAACAGGTGGTTGAGGTGAATGGTACCCTGTCCACTTCCCTTCCAGAGTGCGGGGTCCCCCAAGGGAGCATCCTAGGGCCTCTACTGTTTTTAATATACATTAACGACATGAACTCGGCATGTAAATTCAATCTGTTCTTGTTCGCGGACGACTCAGCTTTACATTTACATTTACATTTAGGGCATTTGGCAGACGCTTTTATCCAAAGCGACTTACAAGGTGTACATTTGTTGAAGCAGACAATAGCATAACACTGAGGCACACGAACATAAAAATAGAGCAGTTCACAAGTATTCATATTAACAAGATGAATAACACAATTTTGTACTGCCAGGTCAACTGCTTAAGTAGCTGTGATAAGAGCGTGTTATCAACATTAAGGATATACACTTGCTAGAATATACAACATGCTAAGAGCTATTAATGTCAGGACTTAAGCAAGTTAGGGGTTCACAAAGGAGAAGGAGGGTTCAAGGAGAGTCCAGGTGGACTCTGAACAGGTGGGTCTTGAGTCTCTTGCGGAAGCTGGCGAGGGACTCTGCCATCCTGACATGAGACGGGAGTTCATTCCACCACTGTGGAGCCAGAGCCGTGAAGAGCTGGGTCTTGGACGAGCGATGCTTGGTTGTCATCAGTGAAGGTCGAACAACTCAGCTCTCCTGGTCTCAGACAAGGACAAGTCCCAGGTTGAAAGAGCACTCAGCACAGAGCTTAGCAGCATCTGTCTTTGGCTCTCAGACAACAAATTGTCATTGCACCTCGGAAAAACTGAATCCATTCTTTTTGGATCAATTATCAACCTCAACAAGTCCCCGGGTTTCACCGTTAGAGTCGGTGACAATGTAGTCACAAGTAAGGAAGAGGTCACTTACTTGGGTTACATATTGGATAACAAACTAACGGGTGAAAAAATGGCGTTGACGGTGATCTCAAAGGTCAGCCAAAGAACAAAATTCTTGGGCAGGATATCTCCCTATGTCAACAGCAGTGCAATGAGGACCTTGGCCGGTGCTCTCATTCAGTGTCACTTTGACTATGCATGTACCTCGTGGTACAGGGGTATCTCCAAGTCACTAAAGACAAAGCTGCAGACCTCCCAAAACAAACTCGTGAGGCTTCTCCTAAAATTTAACCCCAGGTCTCATCTTACCTCCGCCCACTTCAGTAGCCTGGGATGGCTTAGAGTGGAGGAGAGAGTATCTCACCTCTCACTGTGTCTGGTCTTCAAGATCCTAGATGCTTCTGTTCCCAAATACTTGCTTGATTACCTGCCCAGAGTGAGGGATGCTCACAGGTACTCGACCAGGGGAAGTTTATATGATCTGGTTCCCCCTAGTTTCGGGACGCTTAAGGGGAAAAATTTGTTTGATCACGCAGCCACTACTCTGTGGAATGCCCTAATGCCCTAAAATCCCTAAATTCTCTCGCAAGATTTAAAAATGAGCTTAAATCATGGCTCCACCTTAACACTAACTGGTCTTAGTTAGATCCCTACCCCGGATAGCCCCCTCTGTTTTTTGGATTCTTCTCTCAGGGTACCTTCTTGTCCTATATATATATATTGGTTTATATATAAGGATCAAATCTTTGTTTCATGGTGTTTGTACAGTGTGTTTGTGTGTTGTTATATGTCTCAAGGTGGACCACAATGGAAACAAGCTACGGCTTTTTGTGTATAGTCCACGTTGGCGTTTTTTCTAATGAATGACACTGTTGTGACTTCTTTATTTAAACTGCCAATAAAGTATCCTATCCTATCCTAAATGGTTGAGTAGTGACAATGCTTTTGAGAGGTGCTCGTGATTCTTTGCATGGTGCTTTTTGCTTAAGGCAAGTACAAGTCTTCGCTACATAGTGTTCAATTCCTTTTTGCATGAATGGCCAAAATAATCTATATATAGTCTCTAATCAGCTTTTTGTCCCTCAGTTTACACTGCATTACCGGGCCAATGTTTTTGTCATCTTGCTGTGCTTTTCTTATTTCAGGAACTGAGAATGGTTTATACGTTGCTTCACTCACTGATGAACATTGGAGAGTGGCAAGTACTGGGCAGACCAACGATGAGCTTGAGTCTTGAGTCTAGTCTGCTTGGGCTGTAGCTGCCACACAGTCTGATGGGAGCTCTTCCAATTTTCCTGAGTGGAGGTGGAAATTTCGTTCAGAGGCTGTCAGTGTCCGGGAACAGTAGATGTTCACAGGGAATTTACCATCCTGTTGTTGGTATAGGACTGCCCCGAGGCCTTTGTTTGACGCATCTGTATGGAGGACAAATAGCAGTGAGAAGTCAGGGAACCTGAGGACTGGGGGCTCAACCAGACAGTCTATTAGCCGTTCCAGGATGCATTGATGTTCTTCAGTCCACACAATTGGTTTGTGTGACAGCATTCCTTCATTTTTTTCTGTTACATTGTTGTCTTCTGCTGTCCCTTTCAACAAGTCTTAAAGTTGACCAGCAATTCGGGAAAAGTTCTGAATGTATTGTCTGTAGTAGCGTAGCAAGCCCATGATAGCTCGAAGTTCTCCCACATTTTTCGGTCTCTTATCTTTCAATGCTCTCACAGCGATGGTGTCAGCTGGATTGATTTTGCAACCTTCGGCAGAAACAACTCTTCCCAGATATCGAACCTCACACTTGAAAAGTTCACACTTGCTGGGCTTCAATTTGATTCCATATATTCTCAACAGCTGTAGCACCTTTCTGACATTCACATGGTCCTCAACCTCAAAGATTGACTGTACACAATTGTGTCATCCAAATAGGGGATGCAGATGTTGTCCCGCACTTCTTCTAAACACTCCTCCATGCACCGTTGAAAGGCTGCTGGTGCATTCATCAGCCCAAATGGAAATTTTATCTTTTTCATACAGGCCCCACGGCATCACAAAGGCATTTAAAGGTCTGCTGTCTTCATCTATAAAACCATGATGGTAGGCCTTCCCTTGGTCTAACAATGAAAACCAAGTATGGCCGCCAAGACTGTCAAGAATGTCCTGCACTCGGGGTATCGGCTCTCTATCAGGGTGTGTATTTTAGTTTAACTCTCTGTAATCTATGCAAAGACGTAAGCTGCCATCTTTTTTTCTTACACAGACAACAGGTGAGGCATATGGTGATTTGGATTTATTTACCCATCCTTGTGCAATAAGGTTATATAGATAGTCTTTCATCTCCTTATATAGTGGCTTTGGCACAGACAGGTACGTTCGTGCTACAGGATCTGTGTCTGTAAGTGATATGCTCAACTTCAGCTTCTCGATACATCCAATATCATCATCTGACTTTGAAAAGGATGAACATTCCTCACAAAGCATGTCTTGCACCATTACTTTCTCGGTTTCACTTAGATGACTCAGATTAATTGGTGGATTCCATGGAATGTCAGCATCATGTTCACTCTTTGCATTCACTTGATTGACTGACACTGGATGATTCTGATTTGGTCTCTCTAACACTAGCTGGATACACAGCCTGGACTTGCTGCACTCTACCCACAACAGTTATTCCTGTCAACTCAATATTGTGATCGGTGGGGATTTGCACATCGAGAACAATGTAAGATGAAGCACCACTTTTAAGCATTACCAATATATCACAAAACTCAAGGCTTTATGTCAGGCTCAAGGAGGAGTGTAGTGTCTTTCTTCAGTGGCCATGTCTGTACTTTATAGTCAATTTGAACAGAGGAGTGTTTAGGCACCATGACTTTCCCTTTTGTGTTTTTTACCATATAGTCACATGACTGTTCTGTAGTCACTAGGTCAATGAAGGCTGTGACATTCTTTTTCTCAAGACTGGGAATAGCTGCTGTTAAAGTCTCATGCAACTGCTCTCTTCTTATAGCATCCATTTGTTCTCAAGTGCTGGTTTTCACTATTCATTATTATGACATCGTAGCCTAAAATTGGCTGTGAGAGACATCTGCCTTTCATTACTAGCATGGGGACCATAGGTTCTTTGGGATTAGCTCCTTCTGCAGCTAATCCAAAAGTTACCTAACTGTAGCCCTTGTAAGGCATGCTCTCTCCGTTAGCAGCAGTGATGTTCAAATTAATCAGTGCATCCAGTAACTCTGAAACATCTCTTAGCTTCTCGTGTGGCAAATTTCTCTTTTTCCATTTTTAATCAACAATGCAGATTTGGGAGCCTGTATCCCACAATGCTTTTGTTTTACGGTCTTGGATGTAGCACTCAACTATACACTATTTTTTTCCTACCAAAACCACTTGGTTTCCTTGGTTTCCTACCAAAACCACAACTTTGATGAGAGCAATGATTAACATGTGTGTGAGACGGCTGCTTGCATTTATTCTTATGTTTTCTTATGTTCAGCTTGACAGTTTTTAGAGCAGTACATGTCTTCTTTACACAATGAACATTTTCTGAATTTTGTTTTTTTAAATTTTTGGTCTGAATTTTGCACTCCTGCTTCTTCGCTTTTACAGCACTCGCCCGTATAGCCACGCCCCCTTATCGCATTCCTGTCTCCACATCACTCTCCCGTATAGCCACGCCCCCTTATCGCATTCCTGTCTCCACATCACTCTCCCGTATAGCCACGCCCCCTAATCACGTTCCACATGCCTGTCTCCTCACTCCCACTACACACTACTGGATAGCCACGCCCCCCTTGTTAAGTCTCACCCACAGCTGCATCGCATCACGGTTAATGTCCCTATTTAAGCCTACCCCTGGACACTCACAAGGGGCCAGATTGTTCAACGAACTATGCAGACATCCAGTGTCCTGTTCCTGTTCATGTTCATGTTCCTGATCCACGGCCTGTCCCCGATTACGCTTCCGCCTGTTCCTGCCTGGTTCGTCTGCCCTGCCTGGTTCCCAATCTGCTGCCTGTCCCTGACTACGCCTCTGCCTTTCCCTGCCCGGTTCCCGATCTACTGCCTGTCTCCGACTACGCCTCTGCCTGCCCCTATCGGTATGATATTTAAATGAATATCAAACTGTTCCATCTGACGTCTGTTCTCCCTGCTTTTGGGTCCCACCTACACACGGCCGTGACAATTACACTGTTGCGGGTTACTCCCTGTCCCGTGGGGGTAACCCTGTTAAATTTAAAGGAACATCTCTGTCCGTTTCCTCTCAGCCTGCAACCTCCGAGAAAATGTTCACTACTACCACACCTGTAGCAATGGGTGACAAGTCAATAATCCCAAGTCAATCATTTTTTCATTACGCTAATGCCCCCTTTCCATAATCCAAGTAGCCCAGCCCCACACTCAGCTGTCACAGCCAGCGTTCACCGGCGACAAATTCACTCTGGAATGATCAACTTAAGTATGTAGCTTACATTTTGGTTCTAATTTTGTATTTGTTGTTTGCTATTATATATATGTATTATATGTGTATGTATGTGGCAATTGATAAGCAAGTGACTCAAAATACTGAACTATTTTGTCAAAACTATGTAGTTGATCATAGTTTAATCGGCTAACGTTTGCCAGTGGATAGCCGAGCAAGTTACAGCCTAAGAGTTCATATTAACTTAACGGTTGGACGATGACTAAGTCGGTCACGTCAAAAAAAAAGCATGATTAATGTATAACTTTAATATTGAACTTTTATTTGAATAGTGGAGGTAAACTTTAATGTGAGTGGCGGCATTGTGCTTTTAAAGGCGGGCTCATGGCAAGACTGAATTCGGAATTAAACTTCATAACACACAAAAATAAGTTTAACTTGTAGTAGACTTAAACGTTGATATATTACATTACATTACAGACATTTAGCAGACGCTTTTATCCAAAGCAACTTACAATAGTGTGTTTCAACAAAGGAAGGTAAGAGAACAACTCGTCACCAGTAGTGCTCAGGTAGAAGTACAATAATTCAGGCAAAAGTGTAAGGGAAAAAGTACAATAAGTTGGCAAACAATATGCAACAATATCTAGAACAATATATACCTATCTATAATATGTAATCTACTTTTAACTGACTTAATTGACGCTACGAGGAAGGATCCGGGAAGTGTGTCCTGAAGAGATGGGTTGTGCCTGCGGCGGAAGATGGGGAGTGACTCTGCAGTCGTGACATCCGTGGGCAGTTTGTTCCACCAAATTGGGGCCAGGACGGAGAAGAGCCGTGACCGCGTAGATCGGCCACACGGGCCCCTAAGTGAGGGGGCAAGCAGACGGTACGAAGAAGCCGAGCGAAGTGGACGAGTTGAGATGTAGGCCTTGACCATTGCCTGGAGGTAGGATGGAGCAGTACCTTTTACTGCCTTGTAGGCTAGAGCCAAGGTCTTGAACTGGATGCGAGCAGCTACAGGTAGCCAGTGTAGAGTCCGAAGGAGGGTAGATGTGTGGGAGTACTTGGGGCGGTTGAACACCAGGTGAGTTGCAGCTTTCTGAATGAGCTCCAGGGGCGTGATGGCAAATGAGGGAGGCCAGCAAGGAGGGAGTTGCAGTAGTCCAGCCGGGAGATGATAAGAGCGTGGATGAGCACCTGTGCAGCCTTTTCAGTGAGAAAAGGTTGAATCCTCCTTATGTTGTAGAGGAGGAATCTGCAGGAGCATGTCACCGATGCAATGTTTGCCGAGAACGACAGTTCAGGGTCACACCCAGATTCCTTGCGGTCCGAGTAGGTGTCAAATAGATAAATAAATAAATAAATGAATAGTAACATTAATAAATACATAATAAAGAGAGAGCGAGAGAGAGAGAGAGAGAGAGAGAGAGAGAGAGAGAGAGAGAGAGAGAGAGAGAGAGAGAGAGAGAGAGAGAGAGAGAGAGAGAGAGAGAGAGAGAGAGAGAGAGAGAGAGAGAGAGAGAGAGAGAGAGAGAGAGAGAGAGAGAGAGAGAAACTATGGGTTTCCCATATTGCACTTACTGCTCTCTTGGCCATATTAACAATGTATCACCCTGAGCTGCCAAGGGATGCAAGAACCCAATTACGGACCAGAACAGTGTGTTCCGTAAATGAGCTATGTAATAGTCTCTATCATTACTTTGGCACTGTGTCAGCCCTGAGAAAGACACTGTGTCAGTTGAAGGACAAATTGGTAGATGGTTGTTTGGAACTTCAGGTTGGCATAGATGGTCTGCCACTGGCCAATTGGCCAATGGCCAATTGTGGGTATGCTAGTTGGTGTGCCAATGAAGGAGCCAGTAGTGATAGGAACATAACCCGGATTCCTCCCTCACTCTTCTGGAAGACTTTCAAAACTACAGGAAGGGTTGACTTATGAGGGGAAAAGGTTCAGTATGAGGCTGCATTCAGTCATATGTGACACACCTGCCTGTTATTTTATTAAACACATAAAATCCTTCAATGGCTACTATGGATGTGATAAATGCATACAGAACAGGGTATATATAAATAACCACATGACCTTCCCCCTCCTGAATAGTGTGAGTAGAACATATGAGGCCTTCTCAAGACAGGATGATGAAGAGCACCACCTGGGTCCGCATGGCTTTGTGGGTTTAGATGTTGGACTGGTCTCCCAGTTCCCACTTGACTACATGCATCTGGTGTGCTTGGGTGTTTTCAGGTGGCTCATACATCTCTGGCCCCTTAACTGTGAGACTTCCATCTAGAGACATTAACACCATCTCAGATAATCTGGTAAACATTAAACAGTATATCCCTCAGGAATTTGCACATAAGCCACGGCCACTCAAGGAAGTGGATAGGTGGAAGGCTACAAAGTTTCAGCAATTTCTCTTGTATACTGGACCTGTGGTGTTGCGTGACCTGTTGAACCCAGCCCTTTACTCCAATGTCATGCTGTTATCCACGGCCATTTCCATACTGGTGTCTCCTTCTCTGACTGCTGCACACAGCGATTTTGCAAACAGCCTGCTGCATGCATTTGTCAGCCATTTGGTGGTCTGTATGGAAAGGATCTGATTGTTTATAACATACATGGTTTAACTCATTATGGCAAATGATGCAAAATCAAGAGCTTTGTCTACAAACCGCCATATCCCCTTGCCCAAATTATTCAACGTCTGTCAGAGGAATGCTAATTTGACCATGAACCCCACCTGAAACCCCTGTTAAGAAAAAAACATTCTCGAGGTCCTGTACCTACTGGCAACAATAGTTAATCAATATGATGAAAATAAATTGGAAACATTTATAATTCAAACTAAATCAAAACACAACATATTTCTGATTTGGGGTAATGTGTGAAGCATTATAAATATCATTGAGTGCCAGGATGATATGTATGTGGCATACAAAAGATACAACGACACCATACCATTTTTTACGTATCCTATGGATTCAAGGTTCCTTAATATCAAATGTGTGTCAACATTGGAATGTGGCACTAAATTCACCAAACTGGCAAATATTGCCCAAAAATGTGTGGCTTTGGCCTACAGGTACAAGATGGTGATCCTTCCTTTGTGTGATACAAAGGATGTGATATGTGTGATATTTTTAACTATTTTTAACTTCTTTTTTGTATGTATTTCTTTTTATTTGTTACTTTTTGTATATCAATTATTTGGGGTCGTTTTCAGCGATAAAAACAAAGTGAATTTGGTGGCATCAAATTGGTACACCAATGGCAAATGCTGGTGGCCAAACTATGCTACCGATGACAAAATAAGAAAGGCCATCAGGCGTTTTGAGGAGCCGGACCCTGGATGGAAGAAGTTTAACGGGGGAAAAGAGGTAAAAATGTTTGGACCCAAATGCTGCACACAGGCAGAGACATTGTCGGGGACAGGCAGGTGATCAGAACCGGGGCTGGGTAGACGAACAAGGCAGGGACAGGCAGAGGCATAGACAGGGACAGTCGGTAGATCGGGAACCAAGCAGGGACAGGCAGAAGCATAGTCAGGGACAGGCGGCAGATCGGGAATCAGACAGAGACAGGCAGAAGCGTAGTCAGGGACAGGCAGGTGATCAGGAACCAGGCAGGGCATACGAACCGGCAGGGACAGGCAGAGGCATAGACGGGGACGGGCAGCAGATCGGGAACCAGGCAGGGACAGGCAGAGGCGTAGTCGGGGACAGGCAGCAGATCGGGAACCAGGCAGGGACAGGCAGGCAGATCGGGAATCAGGCAGGGCGGGCAGGTCTGGGGCAGGCAAGGTCAGCAACGGGAATCGGTCCGGGTACGCTGGAGAGTGTCATCAGGAACAATCTGGGCAAGTACGAGTGTGCGGGGGTAGGCTTAAATAGGCAGGTTAATTATAATGCGCAGCAGGTGTGGGGGAAATGAGAATGAGGGTTGACGCTGCCCTCTAGTGGAGGAAGGGTGAATAGCCATTGTGACACATTTCATCAAACTAGATGACTTCATTGAAGCCAAATTAAATAAAAAGAAAATTAAAGGAGTATCTTAATAATGGCACTGCTGGTTTCCAGTCAGCCTATGAGCAGCCTATGAACCTATGAGTCAGAAAGTGACTCTGAGCTGGTGGCCCACAAAACAAGGGCTGTTATTAGCCAACATTTGGAGACTCCTCTTCCTTTTTAACCACCACCCTGCTTCTGTAAATCTACATTTGATGGCTCCACTATTGGTGGCACTCCAGAGTGTTTTTTGAGTTTCATCATTCATATACACTTATATATGTTGGTAACCAGCTGCTGTGCCACTGCCAGTCCTGTTTCTCTGCCTCTCTTTTTCTCGCTTTCCCTTGATGTCCACCACCTTGATGTCCACCAATTGCTCTTTCACAGCAACTCCACCTGCAATGCATCCACCTTTCATGAGCCCAGGTTTCAGTTACCCTGAATTGGCCACATTTAATAGTTATAGTTTTTAGTGAAAATAATATCCTGAAGTTTACATGGAACTATTCTAATACATAATTCTCAAATCTAGGCCCACACACTACCAAAATCAATGGCAGCATGTAGTGTGTTTAATTTTTTTTAAGTAAACATATTTCCAATGCGGTTATTCACAGGAAATGTTGACCATACATTGGCATTAACTCCAGATTTCTAAAGACATGATTTCTTGAGTAAATACCAAAGTCTGGTCAACATTTCCTACAAATAGCCATATTGGAAATATGTTTACTGTCAAAAATGTTAACACGTTGAATACTAAATTCAATGCTGGACAAATGATAGGTGCAACCTGTGGAATACAAACACATATATACTGTATATTTCTTAAACCTGTCTTATATGTATTACAGTCATATTCTGTTTATATGTTTGTGTTACCAAATTCTTGTCTTTTTATTTATATTCGGCTGATGACCATTTATTTGCCTTTTGCCAAATAACAAGTGACGTTCGGGACCAAGGAGGCAGGGGTCATTTCATCCAATTAATGGGGCCCACAACACCAATAAATGACCAACATATATTCAGGCCCAAATTTAAGGTTTTCCTGATCCTTCAATGGGATCTTTTTCAGCCCAAACAAAGTATTGCAGAATCGCTGTATTGTGATACCATCATTATTGTGGGCCATGTATCGTGAAAGTATTGTATTTTGAGTTACTCTGCGATTCCAACCCCTATACAGCACACATTTCCCCGACACTAGTATATTTTGAATGGTTAGGCTAAGTTTAAATTTAGAAGTGATTAGAAGTGAATTATATTAACTGACGCATTATATGGACCATCAAATTTATTTTTTCTTTCCACTTTAATTCAGCTGCGGAGCTGCATGGCCTGTTGCTTCTCGAAAATATTAAGCAGCAGGTCAACCAATAAGCAGGAACTATAAATATACTGATGGCAAAAGTTGGGTCAGGCCTGCACGCTCCAAATTATGAGATGCCCGAAGATGCCTTAGGCCGAAGGTCAATGATGGATTTTGTTATTGTATCATCTGGCCTGAGGCCGCATGTTTTGGACACTTGGGTGAAGAGAGGGGCAGAACGGTCAACCGATCACCATCTGGTGGTGAGTTGGGTAAGATGGCGGGGGAAGACTCTGGACAGACCTGGTAAGCCCAAACGTGTAGTGCGGGTGAACTGGGAACGTCTGGTGGATGCCCCTGTCCGGGAGACCTTCAAGTGGTCATTGTTCAAAGCTTCTATTGCCGAAGCTGCGGTTGAGAGCTGTGGCCTCAAGGTCATTGGTGCCTCAAGGGGCGGCAACCCTCGGACTTTGTGGTGGACACAGGTGGTCAGGGAAGACGTCCGGCTGAAGAAGGAAGCCTTCCGGGCTATGTTAGCCTGTGAGACTCCGGACTCAGTTGCGAGGTATCGACAGGCCAAGAGGACGGCAGCCTCGGCTGTAGCAGAGGCAAAGCAGCGTGTGTGGGAGGAATTCGGAGAAGCCATGGAGAAGGACTTTCAGTCGGCACCTAAGCGTTTCTGGCAAACAATCCGGCGCCTCAGGAGGGGGAAGCGTGGATCCATCCAAGCTGTGTACAGTAAGGGTGGGACATTGCTGAACTCAACTGAGGAGGTGATCGGGCGGTGGAAAGAACACTTTGAGGAACTTCTTTACCAAACTACACCCTCAATGGTAGAGACAGAGCTGGAGGATGAAGGACGGCAAACATCAATCTCCCTGGAGGAAGTCACTACAGTAGTCAAACATCTCCGCAGTGGCAAAGCCCCAGGGGTTGACGAGATCCGTCCAGAAATGCTAAAGGCTCTGGGTGTTGAGGGGCTGTTGTGGATGACACGTCTTTTCAACATTGCGTGGAAGTCTGGGACAGTGCCTGAGGAGTGGCAAACGGGGGTGGTGGTACCCCTGTTCATAAAGGGTGACCAGAGGGTGTGTGCCAATTACAGGGGTATCACATTACTCAGCCTCCCTGGGAAAGTCTACTCCAAGGTGCTGGAAAGGAGGGTTCGGCCGATAGTCGAACCTCAGATTCAAGAGGAACAATGCGGATTCCGCCCTGGTCGTGGAACAACGGACCAGATTTTCACTCTTGCAAGGATCCTGGAGGGGGCTTGGGAGTATGCCCATCCCGTCTACATATGTTTTGTGGATTTGGAGAAGGCATATGATCGGGTCCCTCGGGAAATAATGTGGGGGGTGCTGCGGGAGTATGGGGTGCGGGTGTCACTGTTGAGGGCCATCCAATCTCTCTACAACCAAAGCAAGAGCTGTGTCCGGATTCTCTGTTCTCAGTGGGTGTTGGCCTCCGCCAGGGCTGCGCTTTGTAACCCATCCTGTTTTCTGTTTTTGTGATTTTCATGGACAGGATTTCAAGGCGTAGTCATGGAGGGGAGGGGTTTCAGTATGGTGGGCTCAGGATTGAATCGCTGCTGTTTGCAGATGATGTGGTCCTGTTTGCGTCATCAGTATGTGACCTTCAGCACTCACTGGATCGGTTTGCAATGGAATGTGAAGCGGCTGGGATGAGGATCAGCACCTCCAAATCTGAGGCCATGGTTCTTAGCAGGAAACCGGTGGATTGTCTACTCCAAGTAAGGAGGGAGTCTTTATCCCAAGTGAAGGAGTTCAAGTATCTCGGGGTCTTGTTCTCGAGTGAGGGGAGGATGGAGCGTGAGATTGACAGGAGAATAGGTGCAGCGGGAGCGGTATTGGGTGCACTTTGGCGCACCGTTGTAACCAAAAGAGAGCTGAGCCAGAAGGCAAAGCTCTCGATCTACCAATCAGTCTTCGTTCCTACCCTCACCTATGGCCATGAGCAATGGTTAATGACCGAAAGGACGAGATCGCGAATACAAGCGGCCAAAATGAGTTTCCTCAGGGGGGTGGCTGGTATCTCCCTGAGGGATAGGGTGAGAAGCTCAGTCACTCGTGAGAGACTCGGAGTAGAGCCGCTGCTCCTTCGCGTAGAAAGGAGCCAGTTGAGGTGGTTCAGGCATCTAGTAAGGATGCTTCCTGGTCGCCTCCCGATGGATGTTTTCCAGGCACATCCAACTGGGAAGAGACCACGGGGCAGACCAAGGTACAGGTGGGGTGATTACATCTCCACACTGGCCTGGGAACGCCTCGGGATCCCCCAGTCAGAGCTAGTCGATGTTGCCAGGGAGAGGGAAGTTTGGAGTCCCCTGCTGAAGCTGCTACCTCCGCGACCCGATTACGGATACGCGGGAGAAGATGGATGGATGGATGGATGGATTTCTGGCAGAGCCATTACACAGCTTCAGCAATAGCCCTCTTTAAGCTTCAGTTAGGGTAAGGATTGATATATGGGTCGAAACCACATATATCAATCATTTTCTTGTATCTGACCATTTCTGGCCCACTCAGATTGGTGTAATAATCAGAATATCGCACGTTTGTTGTGAGAGTTCTTACGACGGCAGGCATATTTTATGTATGTATACCCACCAACATGGTGGACACTCGTCCACCATAGTCACGTGGTTGCAAGTCAAGAATATGTTTTTGACAAACAAAAAAGTTGGTCGAAAATGGGTCTTGTCCAGGGCTGGACCTGACGTGACTTTTATCAGACAGCGAGGCCGCGAATTTTGATCGTTTAATATGTTAATATTAAACAATCAAAAATGTTTAATATTAATGTATTTATATATTTAATATACATAGTATTATTTCCATCTAATCTGGATATAATATTTTAACTTATGGTCAAATTAGAGTTGGTCGAAAATGGGTTACGTACACGCAACCAATATTCCAAAACATTTTTGAAAGTCATATTTATGTGGAAAAAAAACCCACTGTGATCATCAAGTTTTTTTCCTTCATGTGGATATTAGGGAGAGCCTGTTGTAACGAGAGGATTATGGGGCATTTGGAGTGTGGTGACGTAGGATGAGGAGGAATTGTAGTAGAATAACTCAATATTGGCAAGAGAAAGAAAGAAAAAAAGAGAGAGAGAAATGAAGAATCAAACAAACCCATCTCAATACATCAAACAGTCTAATTTTGGACTATAAAGGCCTGAATACACTTCAAACAACGATAATAACTTTCAGAAAAAAAGAACACCATGAACTGCATTTGGTGGCTTGCTGGCTGAGATACCTTGTTAGTGGACAGGGTGGAGGGTGAGCCAGCCCAGCGCTGATTGCAGCACACAATGCAAAGGGGTAGCGAGCCATGCTGGCTCTCTGGAACCATTTGTCTTCATCAGTTATATTCCTCTAAACCATTGCACCACATTGGTGGAATGAATTGCACTGAACACCGTCTACAGCATATAGATTACACACATTTCACAAATAAACTATCATATACGGCTTGTGCTTTAAAATGGTGGGAAGAAGGAGTGCACAGGAGACATAAGGGAATATCACTCCTACAAAGTTTACAACATGATACCACAGACATAAGTTGCTGATCACATATACAATCATTTTATGTTTATATAGGCAACATAACGCACAGTTTAGGTCAAATCTATGATATATAATATATGATCAAAAACAGGTGTCATATGTAAGGTATAATGAACACTGAACGAAAAGTTGTGAGAGCTAAATGGTTTTACGTGGCGGGCGAAGAAAGCAGATATAAAATATCAAAGTTTTGCCCTCAAAATCGGAATGTTATGAAGCAAGAGCTTTCTGTTGTCATGACAAGGAATAATTCTAGTCCCATTTACAACCAAGCCGGTTAGTCCTTGTATCAATTACAACAGGGTGAGCTAAGCAAAGGTTATGTTTCCATCGCTGTGACTAGTTGCAAAGTATTCAAATTTAACTTAAATTTTAGG
Organism: Muraenolepis orangiensis; assembly: GCA_027704905.1. NCBI lineage: Eukaryota > Metazoa > Chordata > Actinopteri > Gadiformes > Muraenolepididae > Muraenolepis > Muraenolepis orangiensis. The sequence goes on from CM050999.1 coordinate 25,119,091, forward strand.
TCAAAATCGTCTCACAGTTGCCTATGATTAGAACAGTGGTTAAACCTTGATCCAAACACTTGCCGGCCAATCGGAAAAAGATTAATTAGCCAGGCAGTGAGCGATCTAATTTGTGACAGAATCTTTGTCTAAATGGACGTGGGATAGTTAAGAGTAAAGAAGGGGAAAAGCAGCAGTTACAACATGCTGACCACGTCTTTTGTTGAAATGATCCTGTTTAGGCTTAAAATGATTCAGATTCCCCATAGAAACGGTGTGTGATTGGTAGAGACAGAGTTCCTGTGTATCCGATCAACATTGTTTTGTAGGGAATTGGCATTGAAAAGGCATGACAGTGGCAAGAAAGTACTTGTTTTCCCATTTAGGAAAAATGTAGACGATAAAATTGAACAATGAATCATTTAGTACAGAACCAGCAGAGTTGATGTCAACACATTCGGGGTTAAATGGTTTGGGCTAAGATGTATATTGTCTGTATACTGTATTGAATGTTCCTCTTAAAGATATAGTTCGCCGGTATTTTTCCTTTTACATTATTCCCAAAATTAGAAAATAAATAAAGCTAATCCATTTCAATTAGCAGTGTGTGTGTCTGTATGTAGATCTGTATGTTGATAAATGTTATCTCTTTCATTAAATTACAGAATAAATGATAGATTGACACTTTAGATTAAAAAAAAATCTCTGAAATAATATGAAATATCTGGTCCTTCCAAGGTTCTCTGTGTTATACTAATATTAGTTCCGTAATGTCGCGAATGCAGAACGATGCAGATCGATGTTTGTCGAAGATCGAAAGATCGAAAGTGCAGAATTAGCAGTATGGATGTTCGTGCTTGGCTTTGGCATGGTCATCAATATCAATTGGTAAGCTGTGAAAGGTTGGGGAGGGAATAACAGACAACTTAATTAATATGCTGGTCTTTGGAGGCCAGTGTAGCTCCATTTCCAATCAAACTTAACCGAGAAACAAACCAAAACCACCTCTCACATATCTTGTCTTATTCAAATTATTATTGTGCCTGATTGACCTATCACCTTGTTACCATCAATATGGTTTCAATGAGACAAAAGAGACTTTAATGAGCTTAAAATCTAGCTTAAAATCTTTTTGATGTATTCTGTTTATTACCAAGAGCGTTCCAATTAGCCGGGTTTCAATTAAGTAAATCAAACAAAGGTGTATGGTGTTAATTATCATTACATCACATTGTGTTGTTTTAAATAACAGAGTGAATGGTACACGCCCCTTGTGGGTCTGAGGGGATATTCCAACTTAAAATACAAGATGATGAAATGCTGCATCACCATTTCATCGTGGAGATATGATATTTTGCCCGGTTCAACTTTAAATGATTATTTATTATATATTACTAAGTAGCTGTCGCAATGGCAAGCAATGGTGTTTTGCATAAGAATACATAAAGAGAGAGAGTGAGAGAGACTATTAAAGTCAAATTCTGAGCTAGACCAGACAAATTGTCTGTCGAGTGCCACTTTGACGACAGGAGTCTTATGGATGTTCAATCAAATTTAATGAGTGAAGCCCTTGAATTTTACATAATAATTATACATTTGTGCTTTCTAGCATTTTCCTTTTTATCCATTATTAAATTATTCATGCTCGGATTTAAGAGCTCCATTAGCGGCATTAGACTTAAAACATGTAGCTGTTATTTAGCTACACAGTAAGGCTTTTTTTGTTCACACACAAACAAGGCTGTGAATATTAACTTTTTTCCGCTGAGAGGAGGCGGGACTATTAGGCTTTGCAGATGACGGGCAGCGAGGCAAGACCATTTATACGGGGTAATAATGGGACCACTTAAACATTTCCACAACATACGCACACAGATGGTGCATCAGCTCTGTCTGAAAAACATAATTTTCCGACCATCCGTCAGCCATTAACCCTGACCTCATGTTCCTCCTCCCCAGAGGAACTAAACCCTGCTGCTCTGTTGCGTATTCAAATCCCTACACCCCCCCCCCCTCCCGTTTCTAGAGGAGAGAAGGGAGGGGGGGGAGGCGGTCAAGACTGAAGTCGGCTCAGACTAAATTATTTTTTTTAACCGGTTTGATATCATCCAGCCGAGACTCATCGGGGAGACACCTCGTCATGTAGCTTAAGTTGGGCCCGACTCAAAAAGACGTGTCATGGGTAGTAGCCTTTAATGGTCAGTGGTAATGCATATTCCAGGCTATCCTATAAATTAGACATGATCGGCTCAGCTATACAGCCGTTTGGCTAAAATGCAGAGTGGTGCAAAAATGTATTCTGCCACACGGCGATGTTAAAAAGAGTAAAAAATTCTTGCTGGCACAATTTGTTCTCCGGGGATGAAGTGGGGGTAGATGAGCGGTTCTACAGGCTTTGAGTCGGTTGCTTGTTATACAAAAAAAAATGTTGCATTCAGATCCATAGGGGGCAGGGGTGGTATGGGGGGTGGGAGGGTGGTAAGATTTATAGGGACAAATAAAACAAACATCGCCAGTCGAAAGGCTTCTCTCGTCTACTCTTGACGGGTTGCCATAAATTCACGGCAAGCGGCCAGAGTGTCCGACTCTTTACAAAACAATCAATCCATTATTTGCTCGCTACAACGCACGCTCGATTCTCTTCCACTCCAATCCCCTAATCCAGTGGGACGCTTGGCTCGCGCTCGTGAAACTGTCCACCAATGTTTGTCATTTGGATAAATTTCATTAACGTGGGCGACATCGCGATTTTCGACTGAATTGCCGCGATGTCCGTCACGCTCCTCGCGACTTATATTACAGGGTAAACACACCGCTACCACTCCCAGTTAATAATAAAGGGGCTGTGGCGGCCAGGGGAGAGAGAGAAGCACATACAGATGGAAATAGAGAGAGGGAGAGAGAGAAATAGCAAGAGAGAGGTAGAGAGATAGATAGATCCAGATTACCACTTCTAATTTCCCTCCCATCATTAGAGTGCAGCCTCATCCCCCAGCCTCCAACCGCAGCCTTAATCCCCCAGCCTCCATCCCCAGCCTCCATCACCAGCCCTCATCTCAAGCCCCCATCCCAGCCTGCATCCCTTCTCCTCCCCCTCTTCCTCCTTCTCATCCACACAATCCTACAATTCTGTTCTTCATGCTAAAGTTAGCCAGAAAATGTGGGACGGACGCCCCTCACACACAGGAAACCCGGGGGGGTGGCGATTACTTTCACTCACCGACATCATTACCACACACACACACACACACACACAAACACACACACACACACACACACACACACACACACACTCATGCTTTCCTTACATCCACACAGAAGTGTGACAAAACCAAACCCAGCGCGGATGTTCGGCGAGCAGCAGATGGCTGCATTGGGACATGATGCCCTCGCCGTCTCCTCCTCGCCGTCTCCTCCTCGCCGTCTCGCCACACTGCGTCGCCTTGCCAACGCCCGTAGTGGTTGTGGTGGGGGCAGGTTGAGCCCCCCCCGATGAAGAAGCCTGATGCGTTGGATCAGCCCTAATGGCTTCAGGGAGGTCAGAGGTCGTAGGTCCAGAGGATGATAGGCCTATCATCAATCGTGCTTCAGGCTGGACAAGCCTGAGTGGACGGGACGTCCCGTGTCAGCCTGGTTCACCCGTGGACTGCTGCTCTTGCTGCTGACCCTTGAAGTGTTTCATTGTTGTTGTTCCTCCTGCTCTCACCTCACCTCTCTCTCTCTCTCTCTCTCTCTCTCTCTCTCTCTCTCTCTCTCTCTCTCTCTCTCTCTCTCTCTCTCTCTCTCTCTCTCTCTCTCTCTCTCACCTTCCTGGCTCTCTCTCCTTCCTCCAACTGGCTCTTTTGTGTCTTTATTTCTGTCTTTCTTTCTTTCTATTTATTTTTATGATTAAAATGTCATTTATTGGCTTAGCAAATGAGATCAAGCTTGGTTGCCAAGATTTGAATGTTGGGCAATTTTAGATATTTGCATAATAAGATTATTAATGACCCAAAAAAGGAAATGTCTATAAGTTTGCATCTAGTTGACTTATAAAGGCGATCCAAGAGCGATGTCCATGTTTGTTATGACCTGAACAAGAGCACTTCACTGGTCCCCCGCCCCCCCCCAAATTTAAACAACAAGCACTTCCTGAAAATGTTCTTTCTCTAGAAGATACAAGCTTGATACAAGCAAAAGAAAGAGAAGCTGCTCGGCTTCTTTCTCACTCAAAACCAGTTGACTGGACAGGCTATAATGCCTGTGAAGACAGAAAATCCAGAATCCAAAAGCCTAAAACTATTGTAGTGTTTAGGCCCCTTATCGATTCTCCACCTTCACACCCAGATACTGTGATCGCAACTCTTGTCTACATTGAGAAGTCACTGAAGAGCTTTGGCCTACGTTAGCATGAACCACACCTGCAGCTTTATCTGCAGCTCTACATCAGGGCTTGCCTAATCCAGTCGAGTGACCCAGTGCGATGGAAATCTGTCACTATCCATCCCAGCATGATGCACACTGATGTCATTCCTTGGCTGGATTGGAACCATAATAAATGCTTCTGGCATGGAAACACTACTTGCTGTGGCATTTCGTGGCATCACCAACATTCTCATTGGCGAATCCTGGACAAATGCACTGCGTGAATATCTGATGGTTGTTGCTGTCCATCTCCAAGGTATTCTGAAAGATGGACCACAGACTGATGCTGCTATCGTATAATTTCTGGACAAGGCACGTGACCACCCTATAGGAAGGCTCGAGGTGGATTGCCTGATTCGTCCCACCTTCATTGCTATTTGTTTCATTTGTGCAGAGAGAGAGGGAGACTTCTTCTTACAGCAGCACTGCCTCAAGCAGATGGTCCTGTACTTTTTTACATCTGGGCACCATAATTATGCATGGCACATCACCTGGTACATCACAAAGGATTCGAATGAATCTTCAACATGAGGCCAAGCAGGATCTTTTAGCTGGAACTCACGTCTGCCACCACTCTGATGGAGGAACTGCTGTACCTCCTGACCAGTTTGATGAACAGATATGAAAATATGTGTTGAGATTAGAGCATCTAAACCAATGAAGAGCAAGTTGCAGTGTGGATCAAGTCCCATTTGATTTGTTCCCATCTTTCCCAAACAGTGGAGAACATCTACACAAGTCAGGACATGCCACATCATTTTGAGGAGGAAGATGGAAACATATGGAGGAAGGTGAAAGGATGGATTCAAGGGTGTGTGAGAAAATCATGGAGGAGTTTCAGAAGGGGTTCCAGACTCTGTGAATATGCAGAATACTTGGTGAACAGCACACACTTGGTGAATCAGATTGGTGAACAGCACAGCAAAGCATCTCTTCCAGGAGGCTTCCATAGCACCATTGAGAAGACACCATGGAGGTGATGAAGAAAGCCCATTTACTAAATGGAGGCCCCCGTTCCACCATCACCACGCCTGAGGAATGGTAACAAGTCTGTCCTTGTAAAGAAATTAGGAGTACCTGAAGAAAATGCTTGTCTTCCAAATGTTATTGATGCAAGTCAGCTGCTCAACCACAATGTCTGGTCTGTGGCTACTACACCTGGGGATATTGCCTTTGGCATCAATTCATGCCTTGCCAATGCCAATGCCAATGCCGAGAAGACGAGCAGGAGTTGGTGCAACTGAGTACAAGCTGACAATCAACACACCCCTTCCTGGTCGAGAAGCTGTGATGAAGAACACATCAAGTCGATGAATAACGCTCGCCACTAGATCTACAGACTGATTTCAATGTGATGCTGCATATGCTGCTTGCTCATCTCCAGGTCATGTTGTGGAAGGCTGCAGATTTGAGGGAGCCACCTGCAGAGACCAGAGACATCACTCAATTTGTGTGGGAGGTTGCTAAAGGTGGGGCTGTCATGCCCGCTTTCCACCAAGGAAGTGGCTCCAGTTAATTTGCTGGACTTCACCAGCTGCAGCTGCAGTGCATTGAAGGCCGGAAGCCAACAAAAACTGCAGCTGCCTTGCTGCAAGTTGCACTGACTATTGCTAGTGTGAAGGAGGTGAGGTCTGCTGCTGCAACCGATTCAAAATACATGAAGACAAAGAAGATGAGGAGGCTGAAGGGAATGAGACGAGAGATGATAAAGACAGTGAAGGTATTTGAGTGTGAGGTTGTGGTTGTTCTAAATTAACTTTAAGTAAACTTAATGCTGTTTCCTGTATTCTGTCATGTGTTAGCTTACTATCCTAGTTGTCTTGATATCCATCCATCCATCATCTGCTTATCCGTGGTCGGGTCGCGGAGGTAGCAGCTTCAGGAGGGGATTCCAAACTTCCCTCTCACTGGCAACATCGACCAGCTCTGACTTGGGGATTCCGATGCGATCCCAGGCCAGCGTGGAGATGTAATCACCCCACCTGTACCATGGTCTGCCCCGTGGTCTCTTGCCAGCTGGATGTGCCTGGAAAACCTCCCTCTGGAGGCGACCAGGATGCACCCTTACTAGATGCCTGAACCACCTCAACTGGCTCCTTTCTACGTGAAGGAGCAGCGGCTCTACTCCAAGTCTCTAACGAGTGACTGAGCTTCTCACCCTATCCCTAATGGAGATACCAGCCAATCTCCTGAGGAAACTCATTTCGGCCCCTTGAATTTGCAATCTTGTTCTTTTGGGTCATTACCCATTGTTCATGACCATAGGTGAGGGAAGGAACCAAGACTGACTGGTAGATTGAGAGCTTTGCCATTTTGCTCAGCTCTCTTTTGGTTACAACAGTGTGGCAAAGGGCACCTAATGCACTCAATTTCCTCTAATTGGAAACGGAGTGCAAAGCCGTTGGAGGACATAAGTGTGTGGCTAGGGCCCACCAGTGTGTCTGTCTGTTTGTCTCTGTGTGGTAATGGTGACATTGGTAACGGTGACCCGTCTTTGTTGCACACCGATCCATGGGGGCAAACAAAGGCTTGTGCGTCTGTGATGCCTGCAATGTGAACACATGATATTCTGGTTTTAACAGCTGGCCAATCATTCTTAGCAGTGTCCAGGAGAAACACCTTGGAGGAAAGGTTAAAAATATTACAACCAATCATAATTGTTATACTCATTCTGCTGTTAGCTAAGTTCCAACTACGTTTTGAGTCAGCTTTCCACTTTTTTCCTCACTTTCCGTCTCTTTGGCTTTTAACCTAAAAGCTTGGCAGCAAATATGATCAGCCTGGATGGAGAGGAACGGGGCTGGGTGAGATAACACAGAGGCTCTGGATGTGTGGAAATGCTGTCCGGCACACTGCACTGTTTTACTGTACTGTAGCGTCCGTCAAGTCTTGACAGAAAGTATGTTTTTTAACATTGATGTTTTTAAGTTTGTTGTCCAACTATCAAAATATTGTCATCAAAAATGTTACATTTTTTTCCGGCATTTTACGAAAAAAAAGGTAATATGTTGATATGTATTTTGGCAAAGTTTTGGAGCAGGATTTGTCATTAAATAGTCCAAACTCCAACCAATGTTTAGTAGCTGGCCAAGGTAGGCGAGTTTCCTGCACGTTTGACAAGTGAATTAAAAGAGTATAAAAAAAAAAACACAACTCAAGAGCAGCGTATGTGGTTTGAATAGTGGTTTAAAGATATTTGAAAGATATTGGATATTCAGCTGTAATTTCCACTCTGAATTTGTGCTGTGATGCGGTGAAGTAATGCCGTGATCACCGATTTGAGTCTTGTGTCCTGTGGTGTATACCTGCCCAGGAGACAGTACGAGTCCTGTATGTCTAGTGGTGTATACCTGCCTAGTAGATGGGATGAGTCCCGTGTGTCTAGCGGTGTATACCTGCCCAGGAGATGGTATGAGTCCTGTGTCACAATTGTTAATCACCCTGCCTCCCCCAGAGTGCAGCATCAACCCTCATTATATCTCACCCACACCTTTAGCACATTATAATCAACGTTCCAATTACAGCCTACCCCCACACACTCATACTTTGCCAGATTGTTCCCGATGATTCAGACTCTCCAGCGTTTACCCGGACTGATTCCCTATCTGGGGCCTGTCCCTGACTATGCCTCTGCCTGTCCCTGCCTGGTTTGTTTGCCCTGCCCGGTTCCTGATCACATGCTCGACCTCGACTACGTCCCTGCCTGCCCCTGTCTGTGTGGATATTTACAATAAATATCACAAACTTTCCTTGGTGTCCCGTGTGCTGCATTTGGGTCCTAACTTTATATTTGACAGAACAATCTGGCCACAATGGACCCAGCACACAGGGCTGAGGACGCCCTCGCTCATCATGGCGGACACCTGTCGGCATAAACTCAGTTAGCCGGTTACGGCTGTAACCCGTTCATCACAAACTCGATCCTATTTGCCCTGCAGCCGCACACCTTCGCCTCTGAGGCTGCGAAGGTGGTGTTTACCATCAACCACCTGACCGGTAAAGCGCGGTTGTGGGGAACAGTGGGAACACCGCCGTCGTGCAAATTTATGTATGTACTGCGGCCGGGCGGGTCATTTTGGCTTTCAATGCCCGTTAAAAGGCAGGGCTCATCAGTAATGGGGAATATACAGGTGGGCCAGACCTCCAGACTTTTCCCCAACCAGAGACCTCTGTGCGATGCCTGACTGATGTTAGCTGATGGTTCTCATACCAGGGAGCAATGATCTACACTAAGCTGGATTTGTGTAACGCCTACCATTTTGTCCGGATCCAGGAGGGGGATGAGTGGAAGACGGCCTTTTACACGTCCACCATTACGAGTATTTGGTGATGCCGTTTGGTCCTACCAACGCCCCAGCAGTGTTCCAGGCATTGGCTAATGACGTGTTAAGGGACATGTTGAACAAGCACGTGTTTTTGTACCTGGACGACATCCTAATCTTCTTGAAGAACAGGAGGTAGCATGTACACCACGTCGAGGCAGTCCTCCAGCACCTCCTCGAGAACTCCATTTTCGTCAAGACAGAGAACCTGCGAGTTCTATACCTCTTCTGTCTCTTTCCTGGGGTATATTGTGGGACAGTGGAGCATGACGATGGACCCCACCTAGTTTTACGCGGTTACATCCTGGCCTGCTCCTGATTCCCGCAAGCAGCTGTAACGCTTCCTTGGTTTCTCCAACTTTTATCGGAGGTTCCTCCCTACAGCACGGTAGCTGCTCCGCTCTCCGTTCTGGTGGTCCCCCTTGGCTGAGGAGGCCTTCCAGGGACTCAAGGCCAGGTTTACCTCTGCTCCCTTCCTCCAAGTACCAGACCCTGAGAGACAGTTTGTGGTGGAGGTGGACATCTCCGACGTGGGGGTAGGAGCCATCCTGTCACAGCGTTCTGCCGACGACCAGAAGCGCCACCCTTGTGATTTTTTTCTCTCTGCGACTAACAGCAGAGAAGAGGAACAACGACATCGGGAATTGGGAGCTAATAGTGGTGAAGTTGGCCTTGGAGGAGTGGCACCACTGGCTTGAAGGGAACAAGCTACCCTTCTGGGTTTGCATCCAGTCCACCAGAAGACTGTACTCCCGACAGGCCAGGCCTCTTCTTCACGAGGTTCAACTTCTCCCTCTCCTACCATCCCGGTTCCCATAACGCCAAGGCTGACGCCATGTCACACCAGTTTGTGGAGGGGGGGAGTCACCAAGGGTCCTGACACTATCATCCCTGCTCCGCGGTTGATGGTCCCCCCTTGTCTGGGAGATTGAGAAAAGGTCACGGCCGGCCTGGTGGGTCAGCCCGGTCTGAGCACCTGCCCTCCTAATTGTCTGTTTGTTCTCCAGTCTTTGATGTCTGACGTCCTCATTTGGGCCCACAACTCCCGGCTCTCATGCCACCCCGGGATTATTCTATTCTATTTTTATTCTATTTTTATTCTATTTTTATCTATTTTTATCTTATTTTTGCTAACTGCTGTCTGTCGTCGGGTATTGCACATACAATTTTCACACCACTGCTTTATACTTATGTAAACTGTGAAGTGACAATAAACTTGACTTGACTTGACAGGTTGCAAACCTGTCCGGTTTGCAACTAGCACAAGCCCTCTAATCAGGCTTCTGCTGGTCTCCTGCAACCTCTGCCTGTTCCCCATCGTCCCTGGTCCCACATATCCCTGGACATCGTTACCAGTCTGCCACTGTCCAAGGGACGCACCGCAATCCTGATGGTGGTGGATCACTTCAGCAAGATGGCCCACTTCATCCCCTGGCCAAACTCCACTCGGCCAAGGAGACAGCAGAACTGGTCCTGAGTCATGTTTTATGGTTACATGGTCTCATCAAGGTCCAGGCCTTCCTCCGTCGCTGCCGTCAGACCTGGACCCAAGCCAGAGCTTCAGTCCTCCACTCGGCCAACTGGTACGCCTCAACTGCCAACCGCTGTTGCCCCAAGGGCCCCAGCTACCAGGCGGGCCAGAAGGTTTGGCTGTCCACTCGGGACATACCATTGCGGGAGTAGTCCAATAATTTGGCGCTCAGATTTATTGGCCCCTTCGAAGTCCTGAAGGTCGTCAACCCGGTGGCAGTTAGATTTAAACTGCCCCAGTCCATGCAGATTCACCCAACCTACCTTTTCCACCTCCACCACTAAACAGATAGTCATTGCGGCCCAGTTTACTCCGTCCACCGCATACTGCATTCCCGTCGTCGTGGGAGAGGCCTCCAGTACCTGGTCAATTGGAGGAGGTATGGCCCGGAGGAGAGATTGTGGGCACCGGCTCTGCATATTCTGGACAGGGACCTCATCAGGCGTTTCCATCAATGCCACCACGACCAGCCGTCCTGGTCAACCGCTTTAGCAGCCAGCACCACCACTTTCCTCGGGTTATCAGACTCATCCAATGAGGACGGGGAGGGGCCTTCCTCAGATGAAAGCGGGAAGGAAGGAGGTAGACATGAATGTCTCTGACGAAGACTCTCCAGTGCTTACCCGGACTGATTCCTGTTGCCGACCCTGCCTGCCCCGGACCTGCCCGCCTCGCCTGTCTCCCGATCACCTGCTCGACCTCGACTCCGTCTCTGCCTGCCCCTGTCTGTGTGGATATTTACAATAAATATCACCAACTGTCCTTTGTGTCCCGTATGCTGCATTTAGGTCCTAACTGAATCTGTGTGTCTAGCGGTGTTTACCTGCCCCAGAAGACGGTATGAGTCCTGTTTGTCTAGTGGTGTATACCTGCCCAGGAGACGGTAGGGGTCCAGTGTGTCTAGCGGTGTATAGCCTACCTGACCTGGAGACAGAGCTTCCAAGCAAAGCCGTCTGGCAGCAGGTCTCCTCTCTATAGACCTATCGTTTGGAAAATTTTGATTCACAATTGGCAATTTACAAAGTACCCTGCCCTATGTGACCAGCCGAGCTCTGGTGTGGGTGTAACGCAGAGAGAGAGAGAGAGAGAGAGGAGAGAGAGAGAGAGAGAGAGAGAGAGAGAGAGAGAGAGAGAGAGAGAGAGAGAGAGAGAGAGAGAGAGAGAGAGAGAGAGAGAGAGAGAGAGAGTATAAACATTTGTTCTGTATGTTGGGCCTGGCTGTGAATAAATATGGCCATCTATCAGCTTCTTATCACACACACACACACATGCACACACGCACACACACACACACACACACACACACACACACACACACACACACACACACACACACACACATGTGTGTGTCATGGAGAGAGTGCTCATGCGTCCATATAAATCTGAACATGAATGACCTAATTGGGGCTAGTGTTTAATAACCACGGAGGGGGGAGGGGGGGGTGCAATCGATCAAATGGATGCTGGCCAGGCACGGGGAAGGGGGGGAGGCAAGAGGAAGACAGCAAGGGGGAGAGCCAATCCTTCACCTGTTATTCCACATAACCGTTTCCAATTTGCCCAGAGAAAATACACACACACGCACACACGCACACACACACACACACACACACACACACCCACACACACCCACACACACACACACACACCTCACGCTGATACAAATGGAGACGACAGGATAGGTGCTAAATCCACTCGTAGGGAAACACTGCAGGGCCTTGTTCATGTGTGTGCGTATGTGTGTGTGCATGTTATTTATATACGCCGGTGGATTGAACAGCTCCAATCTGGATGCCTCAGGCCATGGTTGGTGGCCACCATGATGTTAGGTTGCCAAGGAGATGTGTATTGAGGTTCGGGGGACGACTGATCCAACACATGGTTCTGCATACGGCCCACAACCTCTGCTGGTGAGCCTGGCCGTGTGGTTGCTTCAGTGGTTTGTGTCGCACGCTTTCCTCTTCTGTGATGTAGGCCCGGTCTCGGAATGCGTCACATGTTATTATTATGTTTCGCATTGCGATGAATGTTGATGTGTGTAACGCGCATCCATATGCATTTTTCCAAATCCTGTTTCCATGGCGATGTTGCATGACAACGCAGTTTGCCCTGGAAATGATCAGGATTTCAAGGTTCTGTGTCATTTCTCTGTCCTGGGGGTCCAGCTGGACTCCTTGTTGGTGGTGTCTGAGAGAAGGATGCTGCGCAAGCTGCGTAGTATCCTTGACAACAACTCTCACCCTCTCCATCAGGTGCTGACCTCATATAGAAGCACCTTTAGCAACAGACTCATTCCACCCAGGTGCACCACAGAACGCCATAGGAAGTCCTTTCTTGGCTGCACTGTAAATTCTATTCAAATCCTAATCACTTTTCACATGTCACTTTTCAGTTGAGTTATTTATTAATATATTATTACTGCCAATTTGCACTATACGTATTGTTGTGTATTGTATATACCTACGTATTACTGTAATAATACTGTAAATTTATCTTCATTTATCAATACATTTAGATTTCATTTAGAATTATTTTAACTATATTTTTGTTTACAATAGTTTTATTTAGTTAGTTGTTGTTTTGTTTTTTAGCTTAGGTATTAGTATTTTTGTGTGTGCATTTATTCCCCCTGTGTCAAATGTTGCACCTTAATTTCCCTCGGGATTAATAAAGTAATCTGAATCTGAATCTGAATCTGAATTTGGTGATTTCCGGCGCGTGTGGGTGCGTGTGTGCGCGAGCGTGTATGTGTGTGTGTGTGTGTGTGTGTGTGTGTGTGTGTGAAAGAATCTGAGCTCAGCCTTGTCTATCGGTGATGGAGGTCTTACAGTCGTTTTTGATGTTGTTGTTTTTGTTGTTGTTGCTACATGGCATAAGCCCATTATAACCGCACACCTGAGAGCCAAATGGACACGTGGCAGGAGACCTGATCAAAGGTGGTGGAGATAATTGACCCCATCTAGATTGTGCTTACTCATGTCAGCTCATTTCCTGGGTTCTGATTGGATGCCCGGCGCCTCCGACCTCCCAGCGGGATTGGGTCATCAATCTCTATAAAATCTATTGATCTATTGTTTTATTCGGTGACTCAAACAAGGCAAGACCGTTTTTTGTGTTATTCATGCATGATTTACCCCGTGCTTTACTTTCATATTTCAAAGACAGAATTAGTTTATAAATCCGTAATGATACGCTTATCTATTTTGTTGGTAGCAGTGGTCTGGATCTGGATCTGGATGAATACTGAGCAGAAGCCAGAGGTATCACGCTCAATGGGGGATGAATGATCCCTGCTAAATGTCTCTTAACATTTGCCGGAAGCACTCCACGGACTCTGCGATGACAGCTTCTTCTGGTAGCAAGTTCCACTCTGATAGTTCTTGGAAAGAATGTGTATTTAACAGTGTCGATAGAAGCGAATATTCGCTCAAAGTTCAAAGAGTTAGTTTTGCGGGTTGTACTTTTAACAGGCTCTAGGTACATCGATGCATCAAGGGCTGGGATGTTATGGACAATCTTGAAGAGAACTAACTGAGATACAAGAATACAATATATTTTTTATTGGCCAATTGGTACATTGGAATGCTTACTCCCCATTCCCTCCCGCAGTATACAGCTCCAAAACAAACAATAACAATAAAATTAATATATACAATAAAAATAAAAACAGAAAAAGAGCAGCAATGTGACTGTTAAATGATATATACATTTAAAAAGCTTTAAAAGCATTTAAAGTGCCAGTAATGCAGCAGCATCATGAATACAGTGCAGTAACTGTGATGAGCCCAGAATGTCCAGCAAAGTATGTAAGTGTAATGTTAACGACAATGTTATGAAAGTGAAAGTGGCAGCACTCCTTGCAGTTCAGTTGGCGCACTGCTTGTGGATAAAAACTATCCTTAAACCTGGTAGACCTTGTACGAATGCTGCGCAACCGGCGACCAGACTGCGCAGCCGGCGACCAGACGTAAAAGTGCGGAAAAAAAGTAAAAGGTACAAGTAAACTAAGTAAACTAAGTAAACTAAATAAACTGCGGGAGCGTCTGCTCGGCTCATCACTGAGCCGATCGCTGCCTTTCACTCCAGTTCAAATGCTCAACTTCAGTTGAGCATTTTGGTGACACTGCTGTCCCACTTATAATCAGAATAGATGTATCTAGCACCTCTTTGTTTGTACTGATTCCAGAGCATCATTGTCTTTATTAGTGTAGGGTTCCCAAACCAGCCGATCCCCTTTCCTAAATATAGGTGTAACGTTTGTCTGGAGCCAATCATCTGGGAGATTTCCTGTTTGTAGTGACTGGTTCAATATGCACTTGAGCAGTGGGCCTAGTTGGGGGGCCAGCATTTTGAGGATGCGATTGGGTAGACCATCTGGGCCTCTAGCCTTGTCAGTCTTAATATTTGCCAGTAGTTTGGTCACCCCTTCAGTGGTGATGATCAGGTCTTCTATCTGCGGGGCTGGATCTCCCGATATGGATGGCTGGCTACCATCATTCTTAATGAATACAGATTTGAATATCTTATTAATTAGTTCAGCCTTGTCTTTGCTGCTACTGTAGAGTTCTTCACCCGAAATTCCAATGTTGTCGGCTCCACACTCTTTAACATATATCCAGAATGGTCTGGTGTTGTTTCAGCAAGACTCTGGGTGAGCGTTTGCTCGATATTTTCCCAGTGTGCACTGGGAAGGTTATTCTGAACCAATTTCTTATGTTTGCGAAAGGTTTCCCAGTCGCAACTTTTGCCTTTGCACTTGGCTTTGTTGTATAACTTATTTTTATTTTTTATTTGACGTTTCATGCAGTGAGTGAGCCAGGGCAGTTTGTGCCGTGTGGTGAACTTAGTTGGGATATGCTTAACCATCTGTGAAAACAGTTTGTCACAGAGCATATTCCAGTTGTCATTCACAGTTAGCTTTTGTTCTGTTCTAACAAATTCTTTGCTGAACACTTTCAGCTCAGTTTGGATGGCATCCCAGTCTGCTAAAGAACATTTGTAAGTCTTCCTCTGATCTTTTTTCATATATACAGGATGGATACTAGGGTCCATCATGACAGCACAGTAATCAGATATGCCTGGTATTGTTTGCACATTTTGCACAAGCATTAGATTTGAAGTGAATATCAAATCTCATATGTTCTGCTTTCGAGTAGGCTCCAGTTGTACTTGTGTTAGTGAATATTCTTTGGATATATCAAAAACATGTTGGTTTAAACTTTAGAGCTATGTTGTCTCCCCCGGGTTGTTTATTTTCCCAGTCTATTCCAGGTGCATTGAAGTCGCTATCTAGGATTATTGGTTTGTCTGATGCATTACCAGGCAAAAGAGCTACCAATGTAGAATGTTTTGCTCGCCTGGGAATCCTTGAAAGAGACCCACATGATTTCAATTTCTGTGTCTGTGGTCACAATCATTGTTGCTGTAAAGCCTTCCTTTATGCCGATAAAGACTCCACTATTAACCTTACAACCCTATTTATATTCCTAAAAATTGTATAGTGTTTGGGGAATATTGCACCATTCTTTATGGTTTCATCTAAACATGACTTGTTCCCAATTATGCAATCTGGCTAGGTGTCATCTGGTTAGGGGTCTTGCCCTTCACATTACCACAGTTGATCAAAATTGTACGCTATTGATGGTACCTATTGAGACCGACGTTGGGGGCGAGATCATTGAGATCCTTCTGCTGAAGACCGACGTCGGGGTCGAGATCCTGAGAACCCGGGGCTCTCGATCGGTCATCCGGTGCCTCCCCTCAGAGGGGGGATACTGTTGTGCCCCCACACTGTAATCGATCCCAGGTATTGCCTGGGATCGATTGCCTGCTGGATTGCCTGCTGCCGAAATATCGGCAGCAGATTAAATGCGCAACCAGAGGAGAAAGCACTTTAGACCACTGCTGCACGACCCTCAGCAATGCCTACCACGGCGCCTCCCGAGCTGCGCTAGGTCACTCAGACCATGACATCGTCCACTTGATACAGGCAGATACTAAATCTCTATAGGCCAGTGGTCAGGTCTTTCAAGTTGTGGACTAGCGAGGCCCAGGAGAAAACCATGTTGGATAATATTGGATAATAATATATACACCATGTTGGGTTTTCAATGGCCGATAGAGGCTGCAGGCGGTGATCTAGATGTGTATGCAGACATTGTGATGTCCTTCATTAGCCACTGTGAGAATGTTTGTGTACCTTCTCGCTCCAGAGTTCATTACAATAATGAAAAACTTTTTGTTATTCTTTTTATTGTGACTATCTTTGTTCAGAAAGTTAGCAGCACGTTCATTTATGACTTTTGCACACTTCTGGAGATCAGATCGACAGTCGCTCACCACCTACCGGAGTTTTTTCATTTGTTCGACTCGGTAGTATCCCCGACCATCTTGGACACGATTACATGCAAGCATCGCCGGAAGAAGCGAGGGAAGCGAGCCGGCGTGCTAGTCAGGCTGAGATGTCGATCCGATCGCCCCCCACTACCCACCATTCTACTGGCAAATGTACAGTCTCTGGACAATAAGTTAAGCGAGCTACAGGCTCGTATTCAATTCCACAGGGAAATTAAGGACTGTATCATCTGCCTTACGGATACTGGACCTCCTGTCGGACCGCCGCCAGGTGGTGAGGATGGGCAGCACCACCTCAGAGCCACTGACCCGCAACACGGGAGCCCCCCAGGGATGCGTGCTGAGCCTTTTCCTCTACTCCATCTACACCCACGACTGCATGGCTATGCACAGCTCCAACGTCATCATCAAGTTTGTTGACAACACGACAGTGATGGGCCTGATCGCACAGGGAGGAGGTTGGATCGCTGGAGCAGTGGTGCCAGGAGAACAGCCTCGCCCTCAACGTCAAGAAGACAAAGCAGCTGATCATGGACTACAGGAAGCAGAGAGGAGAGCATGGCCCTATCTCCATCGACGGTGTTGCAGTAGAGAGGGTCAGCAGCTTCAAGTTCCTCGGTGTACACATCTCCGAGGACCTCACATGGTCCAAACACACCACACACGTGGTGAAAAGGGCCCAACAACGCCTGTCAGGCGTCTGAGGAAATTCAGCATGGGCCCCCGCATCCTGAGAACATTCTACACCGGCACCATCGACAGTGTTCTTACAGGGTGTATCACCGCCTGGTATGGGAACTGCACTCGAAGCGCAGAGCACTTCAAAGGATGGTACGGACGGCCCAGTATATTGTTGGAGGTGAGCTCCCCTCCCCCCTGGATATTTACAACCAGCGGTGCGTGGCCAAGGCCAAACGCATCATAAAAGACTATGCCCACCCCAGCCACGAACTGTATTCACTTTTACCGTATTCACTTTTAGGCAGGCGATACCACAGTATCAAGTGCCGTACAAATAGACTCAGAGATAGCTTCCACAGTCAGGCCATCAGGCTGCTGAACAAGGGCTTATAGCATATAACAATGTATATTTTATTGATTTATATATACATATTGCTCTTTTTCTGTGCCGATATATTGCATTTTATAAATTGCATTTTTATTTTATATATTTAACTTTATACAGTTGTTGTTTTTTAACTTATTTTATTCTATTCTGTTTTTATTTTATTTTAGTTTATTTTTATAACTGCTGTCTGTCGTCGGGTAATGCACATAAGATTTTCACTCACTGCTTTATACTTGTGTAAACTGTGAAGTGACAACACACAACCTCACTAGAGACATTCCATGTTTCAGCCTGCTTCAAGACCTCTACGATCATTCCTGTCCCAAAGAAAACAAAGATCACCAGCCCCAAGACTACCATCCCGTCGCAATGACCTCTGTAGCCATGAAGTCATTTGAGCGCCTGGTGTAAACCCACCTCAAAGCCATCACTGAACCCTTACTGGACCCCCTACAGTTTGCTTACAGAGCCAACAGGTCTGAAGACAATGCTGTGAACATGGCCCTCCACTTCACCCTGCAGCATTTGGACGCCGCAGGCACCTTTACCAGGATCCTGTTTGTGGACTTCAGCTCTGCGTTCAACACCATCCTCCCGCTCACACTGGAGCATGTGCTCTCCCAGCTGGGAGTGCCTGACTGTACCGGTGGATGGAGGTGGATCACTGACTTCGTTACGAACAGGAAACAGCATGTTTTTGCAAAACCATCTCTGGCTCCAGGTCCACCAGCACAGGCTCCCCACAAGGCTGCATTCTTTCTCCCCTACTCTTCTCCCTGTACACTAACAGCTGCACCTCCAGCCACGAGTCTGTCAAGCTCCTGAAGTTCGTGGACGACACCACCCTCATCGGACTCATCTCTGGGGGTGACGAGATTAAAGAACACTCAAGAAAAACAGTCCAGTAAACATCCAGGGTCTATATTGGCTGAGAGTGTTTGCACGAACGAGAGAGAGAGAGAGAGAGAGAGAGAGAGAGAGAGAGAGAGAGAGAGAGAGAGAGAGAGAGAGAGAGAGAGAGAGAGTGAGAGGCGACTGACCGGTGGCCGGCTGTCCGTCCGTCCTCTGATGTCGTCCCTGTGGAAGACGGCTAATGCCCAGAACAAAAGTCCATGGTCCAGCCGCTTCACATGTGATTACAGCGTCACTTACGCTCTAATTACCTATATTATATTTGCAGGAGGGTCGCTTAATTGATTTGACCCAAATAAAGAATCTCAGTTCAAAGTGAGATTGCTTAAGACAGTGGTTCCCAAACTGTGGGGTGCACCCACTAAGGGCAGGGGGGGGCATGAGGCTAAATATAAATTATGCGAGAGGTGACATGTTCCTATTTAGATTTACCATTACCATTACATAAATGATATAGGAGTGCACAAGCAAATGATGTGTCTGAGAGTATCTTTATGTGGGCGCATGCAGGTTGGGGGGGTGGGGCGGAGGCTGACATTTTTGTATCCACCTCAAAGAGAAATACTCTGGATGAAAGAGTGAAGTAAACATACCAATATTGAGATATGGTTGTCCTAAAACTCACATCATCTTACCGTTATCTGTGGAAACAAATGTTTAAAATAAATTCCAAAGGCAGTTTCAAAGCTATTCAATTATGAGAAATGGATCATATCCTTGTTATTTACAAATTGCAATTTTGGCATGTGCATGCCATGCCTTTCATCATGCATTTCATTATGAATTTAATCATTGTTTTCAATGCAAATCCCAGTTTTTTTTGGTATAACTTTGAATGCATGATGACACATTCTGTGTGCCGTGTCCTTCAAAAACAGCAATGCAGGACAGCTGTTAAAGCGATACAGCATTTAAACTGTTATTGGCTGCATATACCCAATTGTTTATCTCTCTCAAGATGGCTCCCTACACACACATCTGTGTTAAATCAATCATATGCTAATAGGGTGGGGAGTTGTTAATTGGTAGTATGCGGTTCAGCCTTCACGGCAGACAGGTCTAACGATGAAGGAGAGCTTGAGGATTGTAAAAACAAAATCACCTCCTCGAAGAATAATAACAACCTCCTCACCCTAAAAAAACTAAAAAAGGGTCTTGTTTGGCTTTTCGTTCCCGGTTGACGCCCCCTATTGTTCAGCTTATGCAAATGCATGTAAGCTAGATAAATTATATGGTTGTTTTTTTTAAGAGAGGTACCAGTGATGAGAGTCGGTGATGGAGTGGTCGCAGTGGAAGTCGGGGATTCCTATGAATTTCATTTGGAAGCCACTAAAGTCTCCTGGATCGTAAATTGTGGGGACAGATATAAACGTATGTGTGTGTCTGTGTGTTCCTCTATGCATGTGTGCTAATGGGAAATAATTATTTAGCTCAGAAGGCGCAAAATATTCGAGTCGTCACAATTGATGTCACCACAGTTATTTGCATATAGAGCCTGAAAAAAAGGAAAAATGATTGGGTATTTAATTTATAATGGATTCATAAATTATAACTCCACGTGGCTTATATATATTGTAGGCATATGGCAGCGGTTGCCTGGCGTACGTCACGTGATATGTGATAATGTATGGAGATAATAAAAGGCTGGAATTGAGATGATAACTGTTTCAGTTTGAGTGTCTTCTCTTTCCAGATCAGCACTTGAGGAGCGTGACGGACATCGCGGCAATTCAGTCGAAAGACGGCGATGTCGCCCACGTTAAAAGATAGCCGAACTTGAGTTTGTAGAATGTCCAAAAGACATAAACATTGGCGGACAGTTTCACGAGCGCGAGCCAAGCGTCCCACCGGATTGGTGGATTGGAGTGGAAGACAATTGCATGCGTTGTGGCGAGCAAATAATGGATTGATTGTTTTGTAAAGAGTCGGACCCTCTGGCCACCTGCCGTGAATTTATGGCAACCCGTCAAGAGTAGACGAGAGAAGCGTTTCGACTGGCAATGTTTGTTTTATGGGATTTGTCCCAATAAATCTTACCACCCTCCCACCCCCCATACCACCCCTGCCCCCTATGGATCTGAATGCAACATTTTTTTTTGTAGAACAAGCAGCAGACTCAAAGCCTGTAGAACCGCTCATCCGCCCCTACTTCATCCCTGGAGAACAAATTGTGCCTGCTAAGCCTGCTTGACTTGGAACAAAGTTTTCTATAGCGCCTCCCAGAGGGGAGGAGGGCAAACAGTCCATGATTGTGGTGAGAGGGGTCCACTATTTTTTGTGCCTTCCTCAGACAGCTTTTGTGGTGGCTAGTGTTTATTGCAGGGAGGGGTAATCCAACAATGCGTTGGGCGGTTTCCCCCACCCTCTGCAGTGCTTTCTGATCGGAAACAGTGCAGTTCATGAGTTCACCAAGTTTGAAGATGAGTTTGGAGGGGATGATGGTGTTAAATGCTGAGCTAAAGTCTATGAACAGCATTCTCACGTGGGTGTTGCTCTCATCCAGGTGGGAGAGAGGGGAGTGAAGAGCTGAGGAAATGGCGTCCTCTGTGCTCCTGTTCTCACGGTAGGCAAATTAGTATTTATACAGAGAGGGTGACAGGCCAGATTTTAGGTAAGCCAGGACCAACCTCTCAAAGCACTTCATGATGATGGGGGTGAGTGCAACAGGGCTGAAGTCATTGAGGCTCACTGCAGAGGAGTGTTTTGGCACTGGCACAATGGATGTGGTTTTAAAGCACACTGGGAAAACTGCCTGAGCTAGTGACATGTTGAAAATGTCAGTAAGGACCTCGGTCAGCTGCTCAGCGCAGTTCCTGAGCACGCGACTGGGGATGCCATCAGGACCAGCTGCTTTATGCGCATTTGTTCTGCTCAGTGCCGCACGCACGTCTGTGGGGGTTAGGGTGAGGGGTTGGTGGTCAGCGGGGAGAGTAGCCCTGGTGGGCAGTTCGGGGTTGTTCCGGTCGTAGTGAGCAAAAAAATGATTGAATTTGTCAGGGAGGGATGAGTCAGTGATTTGGGGGGAGTTGTTGGAGGGTTTATAAACCATGATGGCCTGGATGCCCTGCCACATGCGTCGGGGATCGGAGTTGTTGAAGTGGTCTTCAACCCTTTACTTGTTTGAGCTTGGTCCGCTTGATTCCCTTTTTCAGATTAGCCCTGGCTAAACAGTAGGCCAGTGCATCGCCCGACCTAAAAGCAGGAGTAGGCGGACCTCTCTGTTCATCCACGGCTTCTGGTTGGGGAATGTTGTGATCTGTTTGAGGATGGTGACAGTGTCAATGCTGAAGTTGATGTAATCCAAAACAGAGGAGGGGTAGGAATCAATGTCGGTAGGAGGAGGAGATGTCCAAGAAGGAAATCTCAGCTGCCACCATTCATTCCACCCAGCTCCACACCAGCAGTCGGGGGGGAAAAGAGATCCGCCATGCGAGAAAACAACAAAAGGAGGCGACGGCAGGCAGAAGGTCAGAGAAAAGGAAACTAAACAAAGAATAGAAAAGAAAGAAAGAACAAGACATTTCATAAGAGAACCTTGACACGGGAAATGGTTGTTCAGAAGAGCTCTTTCATAGAAATGTACCAATCACAAGTGCAATTCTGCTTTCTTGAAGGAAAAAGGGAAGGCTGCTTGAAGATTATATTATATTATATTATATTTGGTTCTCTCTACTAGTACTGCACATCACATTATGCAGTTTATTTTTTACCTTAAAAAAACTTTTCAAAAAGTAGTAGTGTTCTCTGTCTCCAGAGTACAGTACAATTGTATAACACCTCACAGTTTAACAATTTAAGGATGCATTGCCCAGGATTAAAAATGTGCAAATAACAATTACCATGGTGCAATGCCCATACAACTGCCAGACTGATGTGCTTAACACTCACTCAGTAGGCTAACTCACCAGTGAGCAGAAAGCAGTGGTGTGGTTTTCTATATGAACAATAAAGAATAAAAATAACCTTTCACAAACAGGTCTTTCATAACAGCTTTCAATTGTAAGGAAGACATAAAAACTATTATTGGCAGTCACACCACTCTCACTGATATAATATCAATCCATCAATATAGTGTGCCGTGACCGTGACATATGAGTCAGTGGTGCAAGACGTCCAGCCATCAACTGTAATTGCAACTCTTTGGGCATTGCTAAGCAAGTCAACTACCTCTCTTCTCACTTTGTCATACAGAGCAGGGATTTGTTTCTATTTGTTCTATTTTGTTGTTGGAGGGTTTATAAACCATGATGGCCTGGATGCCCTGCCACATGCGTCGGGGATCGGAGTTGTTGAAGTGGTCTTCAACCCTTTACTTGTTTGAGCTTGGTCCGCTTGATTCCCTTTTTCAGATTAGCCCTGGCTAAACAGTAGGCCAGTGCATCGCCCGACCTAAAAGCAGGAGTAGGCGGACCTCTCTGTTCATCCACGGCTTCTGGTTGGGGAATGTTGTGATCTGTTTGAGGATGGTGACAGTGTCAATGCTGAAGTTGATGTAATCCAAAACAGAGGAGGGGTAGGAATCAATGTCGGTAGGAGGAGGAGATGTCCAAGAAGGAAATCTCAGCTGCCACCATTCATTCCACCCAGCTCCACACCAGCAGTCGGGGGGGAAAAGAGATCCGCCATGCGAGAAAACAACAAAAGGAGGCGACGGCAGGCAGAAGGTCAGAGAAAAGGAAACTAAACAAAGAATAGAAAAGAAAGAAAGAACAAGACATTTCATAAGAGAACCTTGACACGGGAAATGGTTGTTCAGAAGAGCTCTTTCATAGAAATGTACCAATCACAAGTGCAATTCTGCTTTCTTGAAGGAAAAAGGGAAGGCTGCTTGAAGATTATATTATATTATATTATATTTGGTTCTCTCTACTAGTACTGCACATCACATTATGCTGTTTATTTTTTACCTTAAAAAAACTTTTCAAAAAGTAGTAGTGTTCTCTGTCTCCAGAGTACAGTACAATTATATAACACCTCACAGTTTAACAATTTAAGGATGCATTGCCCAGGATTAAAAATGTGCAAATAACAATTACCATGGTGCAATGCCCATACAACTGCCAGACTGATGTGCTTAACACTCACTCAGTAGGCTAACTCACCAGTGAGCAGAAAGCAGTGGTGTGGTTTTCTATATGAACAATAAAGAATAAAAATAACCTTTCACAAACAGGTCTTTCATAACAGCTTTCAATTGTAAGGAAGACATAAACACTATTATTGGCAGTCACACCACTCTCACTGATATAATATCAATCCATCAATATAGTGTGCCGTGACCGTGACATATGAGTCAGTGGTGCAAGACGTCCAGCCATCAACTGTAATTGCAACTCTTTGGGCATTGCTAAGCAAGTCAACTACCTCTCTTCTCACTTTGTCATACAGAGCAGGGATTTGTTTCTAGGTAAAGAACCTCCTATTGGGTATATGGTACCCAATAGGAATAAAAAAAAATTCACCCAATAGTGAAAGAAAGTGAAGCGCTGGGCTTCCAGCTGGTGTTTCTGAGCAGAAGGAGGGGCTGGCCAGGGGGGAGGGAGGTTTCAATGCACACAAGAAGACACATGTTTTAACAGCAATGTAACCATTGACTTTCCCCACACATCACTTTCCTATTGAGAATTAAAGTAGTTAAACAAAACAAAAAGATTCATGACAATGGCCTGCTGGGCCGTGACCAGGAGACTGGCTTTAACAAAAATCGATATTTATGAACTACAGAATTTCACCACTCGCCGAATCAAACATATTTAGCATTTTTATAGTGCTCGTTATGTGATCAGCTAATGCTCTCGTGTCAATCAGAAATCCTTACTTACGAAGGACAAAAACAGCCGTTCCACTGGCATTCTGAAGGGAACTCCTTAAAGACCGTCTCAATGCCGCGTTCAAGACAACCCCTAAGTCGTATATTTCCGACAAAAAAAATGTTCCGACCTCAAAGCGTTCCAGGTGCATGACGCAAAGCGTAAACAGAAAGCATAGCTTAGTTTTACTCTCGGCAATACAGCATCCTTGCAAACAACAATATAACTGTTGAGAAGATACAATAACTTTCAGAGATTGTTTACAATAACCAGCAAGCATTTGCAACATTTGACACCAATATACCTGCATAACTGGTTTTACTATGTGATAGCATGTCTTATTTTAATTAAATTCAGGTAAATATACTTTATGTTATCTTTCACTTTACAGCAAACTATTCACAGCGCACGACTCCCTAAAGTCGGGGTACTCTGATTTGGCCAGTGGAGTTCACAAGTAGAAAGTTCAACTTTAGGTGATGTTCCATTGCACCTTTTCAATTCATCGACTGCACTGAAGGCGCATGGTGATATATCGGGTAATTACTGCATGGTATTCTTAACTGGTTTCTTTCTTCATGATTAAAGACGTTTTGGTTTTTTTTGGTGGAAAGTACGGCTTTCCTTAAAATGGGGATGTCCATGCAGTAGAAAATTAGCAAAACTTAATCCTGGTTAAATGGAGGGGAGTTGTTCATTTGCATATACTAGCCACATTGTAGTGTTACGAAGCTGGCTGCAAATGATTCCTTGAAGTAAGAAATAATTAACAGAGAATATTATAAGAGTAAACGTACAGTAAATATGAATTCATATTTCCAGCACCGCGATAGCGAGGACAGTGGTTTGGCATGGAATTACCCAGAACCATTGATTAGCTGGTTCTGGCTCCGCTGGAGGGAAGAATAACAAACCTTGGATCCGCTCAGCCACCATCCCCAACACCCACGAAACAGACCACACCAAGGTAGCTGGGTGCTAGTTCACACACATCTACCGCCTAGATGAGTATGGAAGAAGGGCCGCATTGTTTACCGGCCCGAGATGGAAGGGCGAGATCAACTGTTCCATCAACACTCCAACACATAGTGGAGAGAGAGAGAAAGAGAGAGAGAGAGCAATTGAGAGAGTGACATACCTGTTAGGATACTTTGTCCAACACTGAGAGACATCGTTAGTGTGTCCTTGAGCGAACGATTCCCGCTGTCACACAAATTAACACTCCGGCGACCGCATACCACAGGTGTCCACGAGATCCGAGTCTGAATCACTCTCACCTGATTCGCGGCTCTGCATCTTTCCCTGCAGGTTTGTCTCCGGAAGAATCCTCTGGTTAGTTTAGGAGGATCCAGCACACATGAGTCCTACCTACCTAGACGGAAAACACAGTCCTGTCAAACTGCTGATATACTTCAATCCCATCCGTAGCGGTGTCCAGGTCTTCCTCTGCGCACAATTCGTTTCATGTTAGCCCCATCCATCCATCGTCTCCCGCTTATCCGTAATCAGGTCGCGGAGGTAGCAGCTTCAGCAGGGGACTCCAAACTTCCCTCTCCCTGCCTGTCGTTTCATGTTAGACTTATTGAAAGCTAACGAATAGACATACGTATTGTTCATTTCAGACCAAAAAAAGTCCACCTTAATGATTGTTAGTAGACCTCTGCTGGCCAACTCTATTCACCGGCACTTCCCTTGCACGCATATCCGCTATATAAGTAGTTGGAAATTTCTTCACCTCACTCCCTTTCGAAGAAATCCTTTACTCCAAAAAACACACTTTCTGATTGGTGTGTGTCTTCAAATGAATAGTTCAACCGGTTCAATCGGTCCACCAGCACAGGCTCCCCACAAGGCTGCATTCTTTCTCCCCTACTCTTCTCCCTGTACACTAACAGCTGCACCTCCAGCCACGAGTCTGTCAAGCTCCTGAAGTTCGTGGACGACACCACCCTCATCGGACTCATCTCTGGGGGTGACGAGATTAAAGAACACTCAAGAAAAACAGTCCAGTAAACATCCAGGGTCTATATTGGCTGAGAGTGTTTGCACGAACGAGAGAGAGAGAGAGAGAGAGAGAGAGAGAGAGAGAGAGAGAGAGAGAGAGAGAGAGAGAGAGAGAGAGAGAGAGAGAGAGAGAGAGAGAGAGAGAGAGAGAGAGAGAGAGAGAGAGAGAGAGAGAGAGAGTGAGAGGCGACTGACCGGTGGCCGGCTGTCCGTCCGTCCTCTGATGTCGTCCCTGTGGAAGACGGCTAATGCCCAGAACAAAAGTCCATGGTCCAGCCGCTTCACATGTGATTACAGCGTCACTTACGCTCTAATTACCTATATTATATTTGCAGGAGGGTCGCTTAATTGATTTGACCCAAATAAAGAATCTCAGTTCAAAGTGAGATTGCTTAAGACAGTGGTTCCCAAACTGTGGGGTGCACCCACTAAGGGCAGGGGGGGGCATGAGGCTAAATATAAATTATGCGAGAGGTGACATGTTCCTATTTAGATTTACCATTACCATTACATAAATGATATAGGAGTGCACAAGCAAATGATGTGTCTGAGAGTATCTTTATGTGGGCGCATGCAGGTTGGGGGGGTGGGGCGGAGGCTGACATTTTTGTATCCACCTCAAAGAGAAATACTCTGGATGAAAGAGTGAAGTAAACATACCAATATTGAGATATGGTTGTCCTAAAACTCACATCATCTTACCGTTATCTGTGCAAACAAATGTTTAAAATAAATTCCAAAGGCAGTTTCAAAGTTATTCAATTATGAGAAATGGATCATATCCTTGTTATTTACAAATTGCAATTTTGGCATGTGCATGGCATGCCTTTCATCATGCATTTCATTATGAATTTAATCATTGTTTTCAATGTAAATCCCAGTTTTTTTTGGTATAACTTTGAATGCATGATGACACATTCTGTGTGCCGTGTCCTTCAAAAACAGCAATGCAGGACAGCTGTTAAAGCGATACAGCATTTAAACTGTTATTGGCTGCATATACCCAATTGCTTATCTCTCTCAAGATGGCTCCCTACACACACATCTGTGTTAAATCAATCATATGCTAATAGGGTGGGGAGTTGTTAATTGGTAGTATGCGGTTCAGCCTTCACGGCAGACAGGTCTAACGATGAAGGAGAGCTTGAGGATTGTAAAAACAAAATCACCTCCTCGAAGAATAATAACAACCTCCTCACCCTAAAAAAACTAAAAAAGGGTCTTGTTTGGCTTTTCGTTCCCGGTTGACGCCCCCTATTGTTCAGCTTATGCAAATGCATGTAAGCTAGATAAATTATATGGTTGTTTTTTTTAAGAGAGGTACCAGTGATGAGAGTCGGTGATGGAGTGGTCGCAGTGGAAGTCGGGGATTCCTATGAATTTCATTTGGAAGCCACTAAAGTCTCCTGGATCGTAAATTGTGGGGACAGATATAAACGTATGTGTGTGTCTGTGTGTTCCTCTATGCATGTGTGCTAATGGGAAATAATTATTTAGCTCAGACGGCGCAAAATATTCGAGTCGTCACAATTGATGTCACCACAGTTATTTGCATATAGAGCCTGAAAAAAAGGAAAAATGATTGGGTATTTAATTTATAATGGATTCATAAATTATAACTCCACGTGGCTTATATATATTGTAGGCATATGGCAGCGGTTGCCTGGCGTACGTCACGTGATATGTGATAATGTATGGAGATAATAAAAGGCTGGAATTGAGATGATAACTGTTTCAGTTTGAGTGTCTTCTCTTTCCAGATCAGCACTTGAGGAGCGTGACGGACATCGCGGCAATTCAGTCGAAAGACGGCGATGTCGCCCACGTTAAAAGATAGCCGAACTTGAGTTTGTAGAATGTCCAAAAGACATAAACATTGGCGGACAGTTTCACGAGCGCGAGCCAAGCGTCCCACCGGATTGGTGGATTGGAGTGGAAGAGAATTGCATGCGTTGTGGCGAGCAAATAATGGATTGATTGTTTTGTAAAGAGTCGGACCCTCTGGCCACCTGCCGTGAATTTATGGCAACCCGTCAAGAGTAGACGAGAGAAGCGTTTCGACTGGCAATGTTTGTTTTATGGGATTTGTCCCAATAAATCTTACAATAAATCTCGCACGTCTGTGGGGGTTAGGGTGAGGGGTTGGTGGTCAGCGGGGAGAGTAGCCCTGGTGGGCAGTTCGGGGTTGTTCCGGTCGTAGTGAGCAAAAAAATGATTGAATTTGTCAGGGAGGGATGAGTCAGTGATTTGGGGGGAGTTGTTGGAGGGTTTATAAACCATGATGGCCTGGATGCCCTGCCACATGCGTCGGGGATCGGAGTTGTTGAAGTGGTCTTCAACCCTTTACTTGTTTGAGCTTGGTCCGCTTGATTCCCTTTTTCAGATTAGCCCTGGCTAAACAGTAGGCCAGTGCATCGCCCGACCTAAAAGCAGGAGTAGGCGGACCTCTCTGTTCATCCACGGCTTCTGGTTGGGGAATGTTGTGATCTGTTTGAGGATGGTGACAGTGTCAATGCTGAAGTTGATGTAATCCAAAACAGAGGAGGGGTAGGAATCAATGTCGGTAGGAGGAGGAGATGTCCAAGAAGGAAATCTCAGCTGCCACCATTCATTCCACCCAGCTCCACACCAGCAGTCGGGGGGGAAAAGAGATCCGCCATGCGAGAAAACAACAAAAGGAGGCGACGGCAGGCAGAAGGTCAGAGAAAAGGAAACTAAACAAAGAATAGAAAAGAAAGAAAGAACAAGACATTTCATAAGAGAACCTTGACACGGGAAATGGTTGTTCAGAAGAGCTCTTTCATAGAAATGTACCAATCACAAGTGCAATTCTGCTTTCTTGAAGGAAAAAGGGAAGGCTGCTTGAAGATTATATTATATTATATTATATTTGGTTCTCTCTACTAGTACTGCACATCACATTATGCTGTTTATTTTTTACCTTCAAAAAACTTTTCAAAAAGTAGTAGTGTTCTCTGTCTCCAGAGTACAGTACAATTGTATAACACCTCACAGTTTAACAATTTAAGGATGCATTGCCCAGGATTAAAAATGTGCAAATAACAATTACCATGGTGCAATGCCCATACAACTGCCAGACTGATGTGCTTAACACTCACTCAGTAGGCTAACTCACCAGTGAGCAGAAAGCAGTGGTGTGGTTTTCTATATGAACAATAAAGAATAAAAATAACCTTTCACAAACAGGTCTTTCATAACAGCTTTCAATTGTAAGGAAGACATAAACACTATTATTGGCAGTCACACCACTCTCACTGATATAATATCAATCCATCAATATAGTGTGCCGTGACCGTGACATATGAGTCAGTGGTGCAAGACGTCCAGCCATCAACTGTAATTGCAACTCTTTGGGCATTGCTAAGCAAGTCAACTACCTCTCTTCTCACTTTGTCATACAGAGCAGGGATTTGTTTCTAGGTAAAGAACCTCCTATTGGGTATATGGTACCCAATAGGAATAAAAAAAAATTCACCCAATAGTGAAAGAAAGTGAAGCGCTGGGCTTCCAGCTGGTGTTTCTGAGCAGAAGGAGGGGCTGGCCAGGGGGGAGGGAGGTTTCAATGCACACAAGAAGACACATGTTTTAACAGCAATGTAACCATTGACTTTCCCCACACATCACTTTCCTATTGAGAATTAAAGTAGTTAAACAAAACAAAAAGATTCATGACAATGGCCTGCTGGGCCGTGACCAGGAGACTGGCTTTAACAAAAATCGATATTTATGAACTACAGAATTTCACCACTCGCCGAATCAAACATATTTAGCATTTTTATAGTGCTCGTTATGTGATCAGCTAATGCTCTCGTGTCAATCAGAAATCCTTACTTACGAAGGACAAAAACAGCCGTTTCACTGGCATTCTGAAGGGAACTCCTTAAAGACCGTCTCAATGCCGCGTTCAAGACAACCCCTAAGTCGTATATTTCCGACAAAAAAAATGTTCCGACCTCAAAGCGTTCCAGGTGCATGACGCAAAGCGTAAACAGAAAGCATAGCTTAGTTTTACTCTCGGCAATACAGCATCCTTGCAAACAACAATATAACTGTTGAGAAGATACAATAACTTTCAGAGATTGTTTACAATAACCAGCAAGCATTTGCAACATTTGACACCAATATACCTGCATAACTGGTTTTACTATGTGATAGCATGTCTTATTTTAATTAAATTCAGGTAAATATACTTTATGTTATCTTTCACTTTACAGCAAACTATTCACAGCGCACGACTCCCTAAAGTCGGGGTACTCTGATTTGGCCAGTGGAGTTCACAAGTAGAAAGTTCAACTTTAGGTGATGTTCCATTGCACCTTTTCAATTCATCGACTGCACTGAAGGCGCATGGTGATATATCGGGTAATTACTGCATGGTATTCTTAACTGGTTTCTTTCTTCATGATTAAAGACGTTTTGGTTTTTTTTGGTGGAAAGTACGGCTTTCCTTAAAATGGGGATGTCCATGCAGTAGAAAATTAGCAAAACTTAATCCTGGTTAAATGGAGGGGAGTTGTTCATTTGCATATACTAGCCACATTGTAGTGTTACGAAGCTGGCTGCAAATGATTCCTTGAAGTAAGAAATAATTAACAGAGAATATTATAAGAGTAAACGTACAGTAAATATGAATTCATATTTCCAGCACCGCGATAGCGAGGACAGTGGTTTGGCATGGAATTACCCAGAACCATTGATTAGCTGGTTCTGGCTCCGCTGGAGGGAAGAATAACAAACCTTGGATCCGCTCAGCCACCATCCCCAACACCCACGAAACAGACCACACCAAGGTAGCTGGGTGCTAGTTCACACACATCTACCGCCTAGATGAGTATGGAAGAAGGGCCGCATTGTTTACCGGCCCGAGATGGAAGGGCGAGATCAACTGTTCCATCAACACTCCAACACATAGTGGAGAGAGAGAGAAAGAGAGAGAGAGAGCAATTGAGAGAGTGACATACCTGTTAGGATACTTTGTCCAACACTGAGAGACATCGTTAGTGTGTCCTTGAGCGAACGATTCCCGCTGTCACACAAATTAACACTCCGGCGACCGCATACCACAGGTGTCCACGAGATCCGAGTCTGAATCACTCTCACCTGATTCGCGGCTCTGCATCTTTCCCTGCAGGTTTGTCTCCGGAAGAATCCTCTGGTTAGTTTAGGAGGATCCAGCACACATGAGTCCTACCTACCTAGACGGAAAACACAGTCCTGTCAAACTGCTGATATACTTCAATCCCATCCGTAGCGGTGTCCAGGTCTTCCTCTGCGCACAATTCGTTTCATGTTAGCCCCATCCATCCATCGTCTCCCGCTTATCCGTAATCAGGTCGCGGAGGTAGCAGCTTCAGCAGGGGACTCCAAACTTCCCTCTCCCTGCCTGTCGTTTCATGTTAGACTTATTGAAAGCTAACGAATAGACATACGTATTGTTCATTTCAGACCAAAAAAAGTCCACCTTAATGATTGTTAGTAGACCTCTGCTGGCCAACTTTATTCTACTGACCCAATGTGTGATGGGCACCGGCACTTCCCTTGCACGCATATCCGCTATATAAGTAGTTGGAAATTTCTTCACCTCACTCCCTTTCGAAGAAATCCTTTACTCCAAAAAACACACTTTCTGATTGGTGTGTGTCTTCAAATGAATAGTTCAACCGGTTCAATCGGCTTCCTTTTCCTATCCAGATCATTCAAACGCGAAAAGAAGACGGATTCTCAGAGTCCTTCCATCCTGGAACTGAGCAGAAAAGCTTCTGATGTCCGTCAATTCTTCAGGCTTTTTTTGGTATATTCCACCGTGAAAGACACACACACACACACACACCACACACACACACACACACACACACACACACACATACATTAACACACACACACACACTAAGTTTCTTGATCTTAAGCCTACATTAGAACACGCAACGAAGGCTCTCAGCGTTACGATAAAAAAGAACAGAAAGAAAGATCGAGTGCGAAATTGAGGTGCAGCAACCGGTGCAACAGCGAAGAGTCTATCGTCCTCCTCGTCGTCGCACACTCTGGTATACGGACGCTGCGTGCGCCACACACACAGTAATTAATTAATTACTTCATGGTTGTTATTGCAAATGCAAATGTAGACATGAGTGTACTTTGTCTGTCGGTGTATTCCCATAACAGCCTACTGTGGGTTTGTAGAATATTTTTGGAAGGAGGCGTGGCTAGCTAGCTGTCAATCAAGCACAACAAAGACACTCCCACGCAGTGCTGATCAGCAAAACAACTAACATGTCAAACAGTTATGAACGTTTATTTGTACTCAAATTTCCGTAGGCCTATATGTGAACTGCAATAAGCCACTTCACTTCACTTCACTTCACATTCATACCAACTGTAGGCCTATGCATTTAAAAAAATGTTGGACTCGTTGTCAGAGGCTTTAATGTCAAAGTCTTCCCATTCAGCCCATCCGCCAGTGAACCAGATTCTTCTCTCCACTCTTGAGGGGATGGGTGTCTCGGGCTGACCACTCTCTTTGTTTGCATCCTACCTGACCTCCTACCGGGTGACACTGAGAGGGTTGGTCTTGGGTCCTCTTCTCCTCTCTACACAACATTGCTTGGTTTTGTTATTCACTACCTTCATTTCTCTCTCCCCCTCTGACACACAAGTGGAGAGGTGCATTGCCGCGTGCCTGGCAGACATCTTGGCATGGATGCACTACCTCAACCTGGACCAGACCTAGCTGGTGTTCTTCCCAGGAAAGGGCTGTACACACCAAGACCTGGCCGTTACCATTGATGATGCTGTGGTGAAACCTACTCGAACTGTGAGGAATCTGGATGGAACCTGGATGACCAACTGTCGTTCTCTGCAAACATTGCAATCGGTGACACACTCCTGAAGATTCCTCCTCTACAACATCAGGAGGATCATCTCTCATCATCCTAGACTAGTGCAACTCCCTTCTTGCTGGTTCCCCAGTGACTGCCATCAGACCTCTGGAGTTTGTTCGGAAAGCTGTAGCTCGTCTGGTGTTCAACTGACCCAAGTTCTCCCACATATCTACCCTTCTCGGGCCGACATGTGGCCATACGGTGGACACACAGCAGAGAACAAGGGGGCATGGCGACGCCATTCACCACAGGCGAGGTGCATTAACAAGGAAATAAAATGGACTGACGTACGGGTAGGTCTACGTCCACTGTCAGCAGTTTGATGTTCGCATGTCAAATGTCTTAAGCAGAGACGCCCGACCTCCCCCTTGACCCTCCAAAATATATGAGAGAGAGAAAGAGAGAAAGAGAGAGGTGAATTATTCTTCTTTCTCTATATATCTTGCTCTCTGTTGACCCCATCTCTGTTTGCTCTTTGTATGATATGAATCTCTCTCTCTCTCTCTCTCTCTCTCTCGCTCTCTCTCTCTCTCTCTCTCTCTCTCTCTCTCTCTCTCTCTCTCTCTCTCTCTCTCTCTCTCTCTCTCTCTCTCTCTCTCTCTCTCTCTCTCTCTCTCTATCGCTCTCTCTCTGCCCCCCCCCCCACACACACACACACACCAAGTTCACTAGCACACACATACACACACTGTGTGTCTATGTTTGTTTAGTATTAACCGGCAGTATAGATTCCCGTCCGCCCATGTCAGAGGCAGCAGGTACCTAATGGTTCTGGCCCTCTTCCAGTGGCCAGAGACAAAGAAGAGCAGACCAGCATCCCACGATGGGAGGAAGAGGAAGGCAAGGCGAGAGAAAATATTGAAAGAGTGCAAAGGAGAGAGAAAGGTGGGAGGGAGGGGGGTTGAAAGAGTGATGCTCTGAAAGGCGTCATTAGATTGGCTGGATTGGTTGCGGCCTCCTTACGGGCCCCACGGGGGCCTTACAGGCCCCAGTGTGCCACACACAATGTGCTTGGAATGTATTTCAGGACCAAAAATAAATAAACAATATGATTCTAAATAATTAAAACAAAGAACACCACGAGAATGAATCCAGTCCAAATCAGCGGAAGGACCGAACAGCAGCGGCCGACTGTCAGGCGTTACATCCAGGGACCCCGATTACTTTGGACACAGCTGGTGGAAGGGGGAAGACAGAGGAGGGGAGGGGTGGAGAGAGACAAATTGACCACTAGGGGGAGAGCACATGAGTCGACCGTCTGGCTCTGAACTACAATTTACTCCTTTTCATCACATTTCTGCAGAAAAAAAATGCGTCTTGGCCCAGGCAATGTTTAATGGGTATGCGTGGAAGCTTCTGGCTTAGTTTTGGAAACAAACAAAACAATTCCTCAAAACAATACATGGTAAAAAAACTGAACAAAAGAGAGTGCTCCACACACAGGTGGGATCAATTGATTGTCTGTAATAGTTTGAGGCGGGTAATGCAGACATCTGGCAGAGAAGCAGCGAGCCTCGCCAGACCTTGCAGCTACTCAAGTTTGCGTTTCGCAAATGAATAGCAGTCCTGATTTCTACACACACATACACACAGCGTGCCTTTGCATATGTTCAACTCCAGCCGGTCGGACTATATAACAAAGGGACACTTTCTGCTCTCTTCTCTCTCGCCAAATTTGGTTGGAAGTGAGGCAAAAACATTTCCACTGAAAGAAGCCTTCCGTGCAAATTTCTCTTTGTTATTCAGACTTTTTTTACATAAAATGGTTTTGATTGCTCCGTTGTTTGCAAAACTTTCCTAGGGTGCAACCAATGATTTTGAGGTTCTGCAGGCTGCGATACTTGCCTCACGCTCATCACAAACCAAAACTCCCTCCCCAAGTGCTGATTGGTCCATTAATTTCTTCCTTATTTTTGGGAGAGAATCAAACCTGGGGTCGCTACACGCTGTATTGCTGACACGTTCTGAGCACTAGCCGGTTGAGCCAACCCTATTTTTTTACTTAAAGTGATTTAACATGTTGGGTGGCAGACTTTTGGCCTCATCTCATCACCTGATTGGATCAACTTTTAACGGCTTACAAAATCCCTTTATTGTGGCCTTGAACTTTCCTCTCCTTTCCTTTCAGCGCTTTTAGAAGTCAGCCTGTCTTTGGATTTGATTGGAGTCTCCTGTGGTAAGACAAGCGTCACACAAGCTGAATAAAATATTAAAAAATAAAAGCTCTGTGAGAACACTCGTCTTCGTGAATATATCTACGATGAGTGGCACAGCCAAAAGCAAAAAGATGATTATTTTGAATTAGCTTCGACAGCGAGTGATAAAAAAAGGCTTATCACTTAACACACGTTCAATTAAATGCACAGACAAGTCAATGGGGCGTCGTGACCTCGCTGGAGGCGACTGCTCAATAGATGACCTCACCCTCCTCTTCCTCCCTCTCAAGCCTCATGACAGAGGCCCCCAAGGCCCAGTTTAGCAGGATTAACGGAGCCCTTAATGGGAGGGGTAAACCGATGGTAAGGAAGCGCGCCTTGAGAGACAGCCCACCTTCAGACCCTGAACCGGGATGAGGAGCGCCTTCTGAATTGCTGCCCTTTTAAAAAGACCACAAGAGGCCGTCAAGCCCGCGTGGTGGAGGCAGCGGAGGCTGCAGCTCCCTCTCCTGGATGCCCTGCAAACAGCTAGTTTAGAGTCGGCCATTGCTTTGTTTTTGTGGCGAGGGAATGGCTTACAGATGGAAGCATCCTTCCTCTTGGCACTCGCGTCTCGCGTTATCTCCATTGGTTGCTCAGATTGTTTGCTTGTTCGCTCTATTATCACCTTATTGTACTATTGTACTAGTTCTGCGTTTGGAGGTTCTCGAGCTTAACACTCTCCTATTTTTGGTTTTCCCTTTCCCAAAGGGGAAAAAAAAGCCTTCCTACCCGGATGGTGACACTGAGCACAGGGGGAGCTATTGATCAGCACTCTGCTTGAGTGTCGGTTAGATTGAATCACCTGACCCTGGGCTGTGGTCCCGTCACATCGGATCCACAGGAGGAGGAGGAGGAGGAAGAGGAGGAGGAGGAAGAGGAGGGGAGAATGGGGTAGCTTTCATTATCGTCTGCCAGCAACCGAACAGCAAGCTAAAAGACACAGAGCCGAAGGAAACTGTGGGATATTCAATTCACCGGGTGGGTTCACGGCTTGTCAAGTGAGCAATACGATGGCCTACATTCATCGTCGTGAACAAAGTCATTAATCTCTCGGA
The DNA here is from genome assembly GCA_027704905.1 of Muraenolepis orangiensis. Taxonomy (NCBI): domain Eukaryota; kingdom Metazoa; phylum Chordata; class Actinopteri; order Gadiformes; family Muraenolepididae; genus Muraenolepis; species Muraenolepis orangiensis. The sequence goes on from CM050999.1 coordinate 25,155,628, forward strand.
GAAGTTAGGAAAGAGGGTCACCGCCGTTCTTCACCTAAAAACATCACGGCTGACTCATCAATATTAAAGATGAGTGTGGTGGAAAGGGCGTGGCTAAGCGGTTATGGTAGTTATAACATCCTCTTGCATTTATGATACAGCGATCAACCCATGAGCTTTATACAGGCTAGAAATGATTTTCCCCGTTTCCTTAATCTATGGTAAAAAAAAAAGATGAACTCGTTCATCTTGTCTAATAATCCTTGTTAGCCTAAATGATGGCCAAATTACTTCTATAAAACAGATCAATGCTATGGAGAATTGTTTTCAAACTTAATTTCTCAGCCAGAATGTGTGATATTATCCTGTTATTGAGAATCAAATTGCTTTTATGTAACACTTTTCAAGGCAAGATAGCCCCTCAACACACACACACACACACACACACACACACACACACACACACACACACACACACACACACACACACACACACACACACACACACACACACACACATACACACACACACACAGCATGGAGACACCTGTCAGCCGGTCGTCTTGCTCACTCCTCCACTCTCATGTTTTTCTGAGCTACTGCCAACTGAATTCTCTTCAATAATGATTTAATAAATATGCAGAATATGGAGACAGACACATGGCACATATCAATATATTAAGTTGGTTTATGTGTTGTTGACTTTATCGACCCAAAACTCACCAATAAATAAAGGCTCAAAGCTTGCTCTTGGTGTTGCAAAATGCAATCTCCATAATAAGATTTTATGAAAAATGTCACCAAAAAACGAAAATTAAAAAAAAGCCGGACATAGACACAAAGTGCTAAGCCAGGGGGAAGATGGACAAAATGGGCGCCAGCCCTCCTGCCAGAAACTCCATTGATTTCTGCTGCAGCTCCCCAGGGCATGAAGAGCCAGGTCAGCGTCTGGGGAGGGGGGGGTCACAGTTGAAGGACCTGCGTGCATACTTGGTTCTCCTGCAGTTCCACACGTTCATGCCACACTGAACCAGGAAGCCCAATAGCAGCTAGAGCTGAGCTGGAGCTAATTCCCCTGTTAGTCCATCATCATTGTGCTAAGCCCACATTAGAAAGAAAAGGGGGTGTGGGTGTGGGTTAACCCCTGAGTCGAGTCTTGGCCGGCCATTGTTTATATCCCCACGGAGCTGTCAAATGTCCATCGTGCGCGTGTGTCGGGTCGTTGGCGACCACAGTGTGTTGTGTCCGTTTCACTTGGTTTGCCTGCACGTCCCTTTCTGTTCCCTTTCTGTTCCCTTTTGGTTCCATTTCTGTTCCCTTTCTGTTCCCTTTTGGTTTCTTGGTCTTGAATGAAAACACCTTGACCTTGTTGATTTCAATCCCTGTCATTTGATGAAGTCTGTTCAATTAGCGGCAGAGCATATCAGCACAGCAGTGCGTGCCGTCCAGACACTTACCTACTTGAGGGACTCTAGGTGTCAATCAAGCGGCATGTCGACAAAGCGTGGCTTGAGTGATTACTTCAGAGAGGTTATGGATCAATCAATCGGTGGGAGGGCGCATTGATCGCCCCGCCACAATCCATCGGCCTATCAGCTCCTTGCTCTAGCGGTAGGCCTATACACCCACCAATCCTCTTGAGGCTCCAGGGTTTCAAAAAATAATAATAATATGGACCAAAACGCTCTTGATTGAGTAGGATATTTGTCTCGACTTAAGTGTGACCGGGTGGTAAACAAAGGCTTTGGAGGGACTCTGTGGAGATATAAACAACGGCCGGCCAAGACTAGGCTCAGGGGTTAACCCACACCCCCTCTTCTGTCTAATTTGAAGGTAAAAAAAGGTAGAAAGTAGTTCACTTTTACAGCGCTTGAAAATAAATTGACAGAAAATAAAATAAATAAGCAAGTTGTAATGGACGCATGTTTAAAGCGCTGGGGCATCGTGAACAAAGTCATTCATCTCTCTGAGAACCTAAGTTAGTAAAGAGGGTCACCGCCGCTCTTCACCCAAAAACACCATAGCTGACTCATCAATATTAAAGATGAGTGTGGTGGAAAGGGGCGTGGCTAAGCGGTGCGCTGGTAACGGGGAAAGCGGGAGCGGCAAACTGGGGATGACGCACCTGTATATAATGTACGTGATTGCTCTGTCTTACATGTTCTGACGGTTCCTTTCTTTCTGGGTCCCCTGACAGTGAGAGCGGACGGAGTACGAGTGGAGGAGGAGACGCCGTCTGGTACACGTATCCGTGCTGCATTGTGGCTTATTATTTAAACGTGTCTATTTTGTGTCCTGTGGTCCACGGGTATACAAAAGGACTCGGTCCATAAAACTCTCCTGAGCGTGGTGTCTTCTGATTCCCCGTGGTAGCGTTGTCTGCTACACGTGGTGCCTGGACAGGGCCCTGAAGACACCATGGAACGTGAGGCAGGGAGAGTCTCCCCTCGGACAAGCGCTCCGCTTGATCGCGGAGGTTCAGGAACCGTCAGAACATATAAACAAGGGCAATCACGTACTTTATAAACAGGTGCGTCATCCCTGTGAGTTCGCCGCTCCCGCTTCCCCCGTTACCAGGGCACCGCACACCCCTTTCCCCCACAATGAGGTATCATTTTCAATTGTTCATCTTCCCTCGTAGTGTTATAATGTCCTCTTGCATTTATGATACAGCGATCAACCCATGAGCTTTATACAGGCTACAAATTATTTACCCTGTTTCCTTAATCTATGGAAAAAAAAACAAGAAGAAGGAAAACATTAAGAGAATATAATTTGCAAAGGCGCCCGAACATTAATCAGCTGAGCTGCGTGAGTGGGCTGCTTCGACGAGCCACTTGCACCACGGCGTTAAAAGTGTGAATCTGATTTATTCCAGAGGTCAAGCGGCATGACGAATGCATGCCAAGAAACGGCCACACCTATCTGTAGGCACACACACACGCACACACTCACACGCATACACAACATGAGACATTGTGCCGATAAACTGTGCTTGTTACACTCTTGCTACACACAATATATATGTTTGTGGCGGCACGTGGGGGTGTTTGTTTATAATACAATGTGGATCTATTGAAGCCCGATAACGCCACCTTGGGAATTGCACCCAATAAGGCACTCCTAATTCCTAATACTGAGAAGCAGGAGACGCGGTTCCAATAAATCAAATGTTTTATTTCACAGATTCAAATAAATTAATACACAATTTTACACACACAGTTCTAAATAGGCCACCACCAGCAGAATCACCAAATATACCCAAAGCTGGGTTTCCACTAAATATCAGGTGTGAGAGACCAACAAAAGTTGAAATAAAGACTGCAATCAAGCAACAGAAGAGTGGCAAGGCAGCTGGCCCTGATATTATTCCATCAGAAGCCCTTAAAGCAGATGCAAATACATCAAAATACATGCTCTACGACTTGTTTGGAAGGATTTGGGAAGAGGAAAAGACACCTAGAGAATGGGCAGAGGGACACATTGTGAAACTCCCAAAGAAAGGTGGCTTACGACAGTGTATGAACTACAGAGGGATCGCCCTACTTTCCGTACCCGGAAAAGTTCTCAACCGGATCATCCTCAACCGCCTCCAGGAATCTGTAGACAAGAGGCTCAGGGACCAGCAGGCCGGGTTCAGGAGAGACCACTCGGTCATGTACGGATCACATAGCAACACTTCACATCATAATTGAACAGTCAACCCTATAGAGCCTAATGGAACACTACGGAATCCCCATCAAACTAATAAACATCATCAAAAACTCATATGACGGAACCACATGCAAGATCATGAATGCAGGCCAGTTATCAAAGAGGTTCGATGTCAATACAGGGGGCAAGCAGGGTTGTCTACTTTCACCATTCCTTTTCCTTCTTGCATTCGACTGGATCATGAAGGAAACAACCAAAGGGGAGATAAATGGGATCCAGTGGACAATGTGGGAACAGTTAGACAACCTCGACTTTGCGGATGACATTGCCCTTCTCTCTCACACACATATGCAAATGCAGAAGAAGACAGACAGACTCACACAAGCAGCAGAAAAATTGGGACCTAGGAAGTGTGATGGACACCACAGGAGGGACAGACACGGACATAAAGAGCAGGATCAACAAAGCCAGGGTTATTTTTAACATCCTCAGGAAGATCTGGAGCTCCAAAACCATCTCAACTAACACCAAACTACGCATCTTCAACTATACTCCAATGTGAAACAGGTGATGCTGTGTGGTTCAGAAACATTGCGAACAACAAAACAAAGAATCAGACTGCAAACATTCATCAAGAACTGCCTTAGGAGGATCCTGAACATCTGGTGGAGGGACAAAGTCAGGAATGTGGACCTGTGGGTGAGAACTGGACAGGATCCCATTGACCTACAGATCCTAAAAAGAAAGTGGAGCTGGATAGGACACACTCTCAGGAAATCAGCCAACAACATCACCCGACAAGTCCTAAAGTGGAACCCACAAGGGAAGAGTCGCCCCAAGAACAGTTGGAGGAGGGATGTCCAGGCAGAGATGTCTTTGAGTCGGCAAAACTGGGGAGACCTTGAAAAACTTGCCCCCAACCGAGTGAGATGGAAGACATTCCTCAATGGCCTATGCTCCCTGGGGGAGCCAAGGGCTTAACTAACTAAAATACACAATTAAAACATAATACACACTAAAATATAAAGGGGGAAATCTAAATTAAGGGATTCTGAGGCTTACCGGTGGATAGAGGTGACGATGGGGGTAGAGGGATCCCGACAGAGTAAACTAAGGCACCAGTGAACACTTAACACTCACACAAAGGAACACCAAAATCTGGGGGAGCACATCACGACACAAAAAGGGGGAGGCCCCCAACCAATCAATGGGGGAAACAAATCATACACAAACCAGCACATGAGATTAGTGTAAAGAAAATAAGAAATCAACGATACTACCATATATTATTAAAATATTGACTGAAATAAACAAAACAAGTTTAGAGCAACAAGGTTGAAAACAACTGAACAAAAGAAACAATACTACTACCAACTACCAATACTAAATTAACTAAACAAAACCAACTTAACTCCACAGGGTCAATGAAATATTATACAAAGTAAACAGGGATTAATACAACAGTCCACTATAATAGTAATGTTTTAAATATGGCCAAATATGGTAAAAATGCACAGTGACACAAAAAGGCACACACACAACGCAGGCCAAGAGCAACACCAGCCAGGCAGCATTATAGCAGTGGAGGCTAAGCAAAGTCAGGCAGGGAAGACACTCGTGGGGGCTAAACACCCGCTGAGGCAAATCAGCAGTCTTCCAGCGCAAATCAGCAGGCTTCCAGCGCAGCGCCAAGGCAAGGTTAAGTTTATAATACTTAATATTATTCAGGCAATAAGAGAGACTGAGAGAGTTAAGGTGAACTTAAACTAAGCTTCATTCTATGGCTGCAGCAGACATGGGCTGTGGGATCCCTGCAAGGGTCTTCAACCAACACGATACATTTATTATTTAAACTTCTTGTCCTGCTAAGCATTCAAACTAACGGCAGCCACAGCAAACTCACTGGTGCCAGCAGCGAAAGCATGTCATCGGAAAACAGAAGTGGCCTTGGTGCCAAAGAGCAAGAGGGAGCAAGAGCGACACTGACCCCTCTTTATAAAGGTTTTCCCCATGTGGTGATAGAGCTCAACAGTTTATCCTGCTACATATGGCGTCTTTGGGGATGCACGCCTGCGTGTGTTGTGTGTGTGTGTGTGTGTGTGCGTGCGTGTGTGTGTGTGTGTGCGTGTGTATATAGTGGCCTCGCATCTATATTGTTTGCACGTTTGGTGTAAAAGTATAATGACTGCGCAAAGCACAAACTCCTGAAAGTCTTGATGTCCTCTCCCCGTCACAGGTGAATGATTTAGTCGTGCATCACAACATTAAGCCTCACGGCAGCACCGGTTACTGGCACACATCCCCTAATGATCAGCAGACAGCAATCCGTACGCGATGGCAAAACCCTCAGCAGCAAAACAAATCAACAACAGCTCTCTCCCGATATATGTTAAATCTATGCAAATTTGCAGCAGGCGGCACATAGGCTCTCTTCATTTTTTGGTTCCTACTCCCGTTTTCCAAGTGGCTTCGCTGCGAGCTTAGAAGATGATTGCTCCGTGTAGGAATAGAAAGAAGATAAATCAGCCCTGTGACTAAACATCTAGAATACATACACGACGACATTCATATATTATATATATTATCATTTTTTTGGCTGACCTCCCCCCCTCCCCCAACCCACTTCCATGCCCCCTGTCCCCGTCCCCGTCCCGCCACGGCCCACCGCACGGCCCCGCCCCGCCCCACATACCCGTAACACAGTTTTCCCTTTAACGGATAAAACACGTTTTATCGTCCAGTTGCGCTGTCATTACTCACGGGCCATGCCGCTGCTGCTGCTGCCGTGTGTGTGTGTGTGTGTGTGTGTGTGTGTGTGTGTGTGTGTGTGTGTGTGTGTGTGTGTGTGTGTGTGTGTGTGTGTGTGTGTGTTTGTGTGTGAGTGTGTGCGTCTTCTTGTGCCTCGATGTTGCGGCTACATTGAAGACAATTACTGCTCCTCCACTCTCTCTCTCTCTCTCTCTCTCTCTCTCTCTCTCTCTCTCTCTCTCTCTCTCTCTCTCTCTCTCTCTCTCTCTCTCTCTCTCTCTCTCTCTCTCTCTCTCTGTCTTTACTCTCAGTCATCCTTCTCTCGCCGTCTCTCTCCCTCTTCATCCCCTTGTCATCAGTCGTGTTAACGGCCCATCTCCTCGCTTGCCAACTCCTCCAACTCCTCTTCTGTATTATCTTACTCTATAATTGCTCCCCCCCCCCTTTATTCATGTCTTCTACTGCCATCACAGGGCTCATCTCTTCTCGTGTCCCAGATGTCACGACGAGAGTAGTTGGAGAGCCGAGATTGGTCTGCAAGTGTGGTGATTTCAATCGAAAACCAGAATCTAAAGCCTCTTTGTCGTTGATTTGTTCACCAGCCACCCAAACACACACCAAAACTCCCGATGTGTGTCTTCTGACTCAATCAGCACATACACACAAAACACACTTTCACGTTCATGCCTGATTACCCGCACAACTGACGCAACAGTCTGGATGTTGCCCCAGAAGAACTTGGCTGATAAACCAAGGATTCAGCCAACTGCAGCATTGTATATACATCACTTGTATATACATTTACATTTATATATATTTTTTCCTGCTTTCAATAATTGCATACCCCTGATCACTACCTGTTAAATACTCACTTACCTGTATATACATATACCTATTATTATGTATATATATTATATATATCCCATTTAATACCTAGACTGTCTTTTAACCTGCACATTTAAACTGTAAATTATATTATATACCATGCACTTTACTGCAACATTTGCACGGGGTTAGATGCTCTGTACTGTACTTGTGCTGTACAGTGACAATCCATTTTAATCTAATCTAATCTAATCTAATCTAATCTAAGGGTGGGTGGGTACGCCTGTTGCTGTAAAATGGTAAATGTTTGCCACCTACTGATGGACCAAAAAAAGATGAGCAGGATTGATTCTTCATGTTTTTAGTCCAGTTCCCTTTACCAACGTGTTGGCACTGCTACAATAAAAGCAGTAGAATAATAATGTTTTGTTTTTCAACAAAAAAGAGTCAACAATAGACCCTCACAACTGTGAACTAATGACCAGAATGGGCCAGCTGTGGATTGTTTTCACAGTTTATGTACATCTGCTATTTTATTATAGTCAATCAACCGATTCATCTGCTAAATGTAACATTGTGAAAGCGATGAATTTAACAACGTGATACAGCTGAGTGAGATGATTTTAACAACGCAAATCTTATTCATTTAACAACGTGAAACCGATACATGATTTAACTGCTGAGTCAGATGAATTTAAAAAGCGCAAATTTGACTCCTCAGTCCGATTTACATTCATCAGATCACCAAACTCATCGGTTTCATCAGTATTATTGGATTTGTCAGAGTTATCACGTTCTAACTCTGTTTCAAATCTGGTGGTCGCCAAGAAGAAGTCTGTGCTGTTAACAAGTCAGTCATCCCAGATAAATACCCACTGCCCACAGAGGAGGAACTGACCACCCAGTTTTACGGCTCTACCACCAGTACACAAGGAAACTGGACTCAGCTCTGGTTCAACACCTACCATCCTCGACGAACGTCTGGGCCGGGTGCTCAGCATGCTTGCCGAACACAACCTCACCCTGAACATGGAGAAATGTGTCTTCTCCGTGACCGCCGTCGACTTTGTGGGGTTTTGCCTGACTGCAGAGGGCCTCAGCCCAATTCTAGATATTGTGATAAATTGTTTGCCAACTTATTGTACTTTTACCTGAACTTATTGTACTTCTACCTGAGCACTGGTTCGGTTATTGGAGACTTTTTAGGAATGAAATGCACTTTTGACTTCTTGTGACGAGTTGTTCTCTTACCTTCCTTTGTTGAAACACACTGTTTCAACAAGTTGCTTTGGATAAAAGCGTCTGCTAAATGACTGCAATGTAATGTAAAGACACATTACGACAGAATACGACAGGAAAAGACACCACTCATCAAGGCCTTAGACTGGGTCAGACTATGTTGGGCTAACAGGGACCACAAGCTGCTGTCGTTCTGTTCGTTCTGTCTACACCTATGCAGGTTACTGAGCAACTGGGGCCAGCAACATTCGCCCAGCATCACAGCAGGCCTGAGGGTTTGTACTGATCCAGGCTATGGGGTGGACAATCTGGACTTTCCAGCTGAGCAGCCCCCAGCTCCTGTTGACCACCCGGCCGAACGCCAAGCCGAACTGACCGCTAAGCCGGCCTGGGCCCGGCCGTGGCCGAGTAACCTCAAAGACTACACAACTTTAGTATTGAGTTTTCATAGTAGTACATAGCATGTTGGCTTCTATACTCTTCTAAGTTTAGTTCCCTGTGTTCCAAGAGACTGTTAATCTTCAGTGCCTTTGTTGTTTGTTTGTTGTTTTCTATGGGGGGGGGAAACCTGACTAAGCCTTCAGACAGTCGCACATTCTAACTTGGTGTCCAAGTATGGTTATTATCAGCATATAACAATCAGATTCACCAAACCCATCGGTTTCATCACCATGCGTTCAAACGTATGGGTCAAATGCGCAAAATTCAGGCCTACATATCAGAAATCTAAATAAAATCATACAATTACAAATTAATTCAATATACAATTCATATATTTATTCACTATTATTATTATTTTTTGTATTAAAAAAGGTATTTTTTAACAACTATTTATTTAATAATCTTTGAAACAGCCTAGATGACAGTTTAAGCTCCCATGGCATTTGATATGTTAATCTAATCAATGGCATGAAATAGTCTTAGCCTAGGGAGCCTTAAGGTTTCAATTGCTGTCCTGAAACCTATTGAAAAATCACGGGCAACCACGGGTTGCCCGTGATGGTCAACGTGATGGTCAACCCGTTGGTCAGCGCAATTCATCAGCAGTACCAACCCAACCATACAGCTAAATCAGCTTTGGTAAACAACATTAAACTCAAGAGGTCAACAAAGCCTAGTGCACGTACAGCACCTTCCAGGAGTCCAATCCCGATTGAAAACTCTTCCAACTTTAGTTATAAACTTTTTTAGATGTTCAAGTTTACGGCAGCAAATTCGATCACTAACCTGAGGTGACATGTTCCAATTAATTGAATAAATTGAAAACGACAATGACAAAAATGATTCCTTTTAGAAATGTGGCGTGGCACAATTTATTGATTAAAGTTATGCATAGTCTTCCAACTTGATCATTGTACATTACATGTGTTGAACCATGTGACATTATTATTAGAACACCAGGCTTGGCAGAACACCCAGCAGTAGCAGAGGGGGGCGCACAGCGGGGCCTGAAGCCAATACACACAGGGTGACACTGGGTGGACACGACAGCAGCATGGGTAGGGGGGAGGGAGAGAGAGAAGGGGGAGGGAGGGGATAAATACCAACCATGAGACTTACTTATTATTTTGTTTATTAATAAATAAACAGAGAAAGAGAGAGAGAGAAAATTAAATAGACAGAGACAAAAATAAATAGACAGAGACAGACACAGACCTAAATAGACAGAGTCAGACATAAATAGACAGAGAGAGAGACATAATTAAAGAGACATCGACAGAAGGAGAGACACAGAGACATAATTAAATCGACAGAGACATATATATATAGATAGAGAGAGACAGAGTTAATAGACAGAGACTGAATTAAATAGACTGAGAGAGAGACATCATTAAACACAGAGAAAGAGAGACAGAGACAGAGACATAATTAAATAGACAGAGACAGAGAGAGACAGAGAGAGACAGACATACAGACAGAGAGAGACAGACAATGACAGTAATAAATAGACAGAGAGAGAGAGAGAGAGAGAGAGAGAGAGAGAGAGAGAGAGAGAGAGAGAGAGAGAGAGAGAGAGAGAGAGAGAGAGAGAGAGAGAGAGAGAGAGAGAGAGAGAGAGAGAGACAGAGGCAGAGAGGGGGAGAAGGAGCGTTACTGAGATAGCTGAGGTTGGCCTGCAGATTGTGGAGGTGAGAGACGACCTGTCTGCTGAAGGTGGAGAGGCTGCCAGCCTGCGACGTTGTAGAGAACTGCAGGTTGATGCTTGAGTTGGCAGGTTGATGCCCGAGTTGGCAGGTTGATGCCCGAGTTGGCCTTGCGCTCAGCTGCAGCTCACCGCCATGATGTCATCATCTGTGTTGCTCTCTCCTGGCCCACTGTAGCCTTCCAGGACCAGGGACCCTGCTGGGGGGTATACAAGCAAATCACACACACACACACACACATCAGTAGGGAATTCATACTGCGGGAGGTAATGGGAAGAAAGCATTCCATTGTACACACACACACACACACACGCACACACACACACACAAACTGGAATGGACTGGACACCTGGACTGGAAACCATAAAGTGCTTTCCTGACAGAGATATTCTACCAGAAGAAAACTCATTCATGAACTCATGTGTGGATGAAGCTTTCACAAGGGGAATAAAATACGTATTTCTGCAGTGGACAGCCTACACAAGACTTTTTTTTACAATTTGCTACCACTGGCCGAGTTTGTGTTCCCCAATTACATGCTTACAGATCCCTGCCTCCAGCCACACGATTGGTCGAAACAAATATGAGGCGAAAGAAAGTGAAACGCTCCCTTCACCCAGATCTGAGCTTGTCTGTGTGACAGTCTGAGATATTCATCTAAAGTCTGGTTGGTATTTCTTTCTTCCCCTGACTCATCTTACTTCTTAGGGGAGTCAAAGAAGCCTGTGTCCCCGGAGCCCAGGTCATGGACTGGGTCCTCTGGTGGTCCGTGGTGGCCCTTCTCAGAGCCGTTGTGCACCAGGACGTGGGCGCGGCTGTCCACGGGGGTCCGCAGACAGGTGGTCCGCAGACAGGTGGTCCGCACTCGCTTGCTGGCCTCCTGGGACATGAGCTGGGTGACCAACGCCTACTTAAATGCCACCACTGGAAAGCCGATGATGGGGGGGGGGGGGGGGGGATCAGCCAGGATGAGTCAGAACCACGTGCAGAGAGGGAGTCGGAAGGAGGAGTACAAAGAACAATAAATAAGCCTGCTTTTTTCTAATTACGGCATATGCAGAAAACCTTTAAAAACTCAACAGTGTTCATATATACAGTGTATGACTGAGGAACCAAAGTTCAACACATTGACCCAAACGTGCTTGCATTACAACGCTGAGAACTAAGCATGGCTTAGGAGGGTAGTTGTAGTGGGAGCTTGAACAGGGTTCAATCTCCAATGATCTGCAGCCTTACCTTGTAAACCCCAATCTGCCCCCGTGTTTTGCGTGTTCTGCTTGCATGTTTGTGTCGCTTACATGTCTTCAGTGCATCGTCTGCTCTGGACAGGTAGAGGCTGAACAAGTCCCCTTCTCCGCCTTCCTCGGCCGCTCAATAAGAGGTCTCCAGGTCCACTAAGCCTTCCTCCAACTCCTCCTCCTCCTCCTCCTGCTGCTGCTGCTCCTCCTGCTCCTCCCCGGCCTTGGCTCCTTCAGAGGAACTAGCAGCCAGCGTGGAGCTCTGGGGCACGCGTCGAGGCGTCACGGAGCTCTCTGAGCTCTAAGCCGGACAAAACAACAGCAGATGGGGATCAATCTCAGAGAAAAATGTGTAAGCGGTTATCTCTAGAAGCCGTAGTCAGGAGGGGGCGTTTCAGTTCATGACAAACAAGCAGCACCACAGATAAAAAAAATAAAACGTCCCCACGGAGTAATCAAAACCATTTCATCCAAAATAACTATATAATGATGATGATATGACGATGACCATATACTACATGAATAAAAATGTTAAAACATTTGAAAGGCTTTTCTCAGAGTACAATGCTTTTGCTTCAGGTTCAACATCATTTGTCAAGAGCACACACACCTCTCTGATTGGCTGGAGTTAGGGCCAGACAATCAGAGAAGTCACCTGCTGCCCAGCCACGGTCGGACAGCGACAATTACGAACAGGGCGATGAAGACACAGTGAGTGACCTACCGATGGTCTTGTCTTTGTTCACTTTCCATGACAGCGGCACCATTGTTCACTTGGTTAGATCCAGGTTCTGGTAGAAGAAAAACATTGCCCCCCTCCCTTGTCCCCCTTTAGCGTAGAAGACAAGGATCACCTTGAGCTCAAGGATCACAGGGTTGTCGGTCTGCTTCAGAGAGTAGAGGACCAGTCGTCTCTGGTAGTCCTCCAGCCTCTGCAGGGAAGAGAGGAGAGAGGTCAATAAGCACACATCAGAGTTCTGTCTGAAACTTTTACATTTTACATTTAGGGCATTTGGCAGACGCTTTTATCCAAAGCGACTTACAAGGTGTACATTAGTTGAAGCAGACAATAGCATAACGCTGAGGTACGTGAACATAAAAATAGAGCAGTTCACAAGTATTCATATTAACAAGATGAATAACACAATTTCGTACTGCCAGGTCACCTGCTTAAGTAGCTGTGATAAGAGCGTGTTATCAACATTAAGGATATACACTTGCTAACATATACAACATGCTAAGAGCTATTAATGTCAGGACTTAAGCAAGTTTCACAAAGGAGAAGGAGGGTTCAAGGAGAGTCCAGGTGGACACTGAACCGAGTCCCTTTGTTAACAAATGGAGGCTGTCCAGGAGAGGACCAGAACACCGCAAAGGACAAAGGGAAGAGGACAAGAAACAAGGGCAGAAGACAGATGAAGGGGAGCCACTGAAACCAGCGCCCTACCTGATTTTCCTGGGACTCACCGCCTGGCTGACGTGGTTTAGGATCTTCTGACAGCAGGCCTCACTGGCCTGCTTCACCTTGTCCTTCTCCGCCTCATTGTCTGAAAAGATGTGGCAGCTAAAAAGCACAGATCAAGTGTGGTCCTTCTACCGCCGGGAGGGCGGGGGAGATATTTCCTCCTCCTCCCCCCCCCCCTATTAGCACACCATTGCTCAGAGAAATTATGATAAAGCACAGCAAGCTCCACAAGCCTATAATAGCCCGTTATAGTTTATTGTTGGAGCATTCTCGCAGTGTGAGACCAAACCCCGGCAGAGATGAAAATTATGGTCTCAAATAATAGGGGCGGGGAGACATTTCCCAAAATGTGCATTACTGCATCAGGACCATTCAATTCTAATCTCTCTATTTGTCTCTGTAACTTACAAGATAAAATATACAATATATTTTTATTGGCCAATTGCAACAGGTACATTGGAATGCTTACTCCCCATTCCCTCCTGCAGTATACATCTCCAAAACAATACCATGAAAATAATATTTACAAAAAAAATAACCAAAAAAAGACTGATAAATTACATTTACATGGGTTGAGTGTACATGTTTTTTTTTTTACAAAAATATTTAAAAGCATTTAAAGTGCCAGTAGTGCAACAGCATCATGAATACAGTGCAGTAACTATGATGATTCCAGAAAGTCCAGCAAAGTATGTAAGTGTGGTTATGAAAGTGAAAGTGGCAGCACTCCTTGCAGTTCAGTAGGCGCAATGCCTTTGGATAAAAACTATCCTTAAACCTGGTAGTCCTTGTACGGATGCTACGCAACCGGCAACCAGATGGAAGGGGGGAGAATAATTGGTGCCCAGCGTGGTTGCAGTCCTTCATGATGGACATGGCCTTCTTCCGACATCTGGTCCTACAGATCTCCTCAATGCATGGAAGTGCACACCCGATGATCTTCTCTGCGATCCTCACGACCCTCGGATGGCTTTCTTGTCCTGTGCAGGGGTGTTGCCGTACCACACAGTGACGCCACTCGTCAGGACGCTCTCTACAGTGCCACGGTAGATGTTCACTAGCCACCTATTCCGCTTTGGAATTAGGCACCACAGAGCATAGAGGTGCTGGTGTGCCTACTTCATCATGACCTCCGTGTTGCGGGTCCATGCCAGGTCATCGAAAATCTGTAGCCCAAGGAAACACAATCATGTGTGTACAGCGAGTACAGCCGGGGACTGAGGCAGCAGCCTTGGGGAGCTCCGGTGTTGAAGAGTGGATGAGATATTGTTCCTAATCTTCACCACTTTACCCTATCAACAGAAAGTAGACGTTTAGAATTGTTTTAAACATTCAAAAAATGTATTGACTTGTATTTATTTTGGACACTAACAGTGCACAGTGATGCCACAGTTGCATATGCATTCCATTGTGCAACAACAGCCGCAAACAACCAGGTTGTACCTGTCGTTCTCCCTCTCCTCTTCTTGCAGTTGGTGCATAGAGATCAAAGTGCGAGGCAGGGTAGGCAATCCCGTCCAGGGGTTCCAACTGGACGCTTTCGCTCAGTCTGAAGCCTGAGCCGTAGTGGGTGGGGATCCCACCTTAGACACATGGAACCACGGTTCAATCACAGAAAGCTCAAAAGTTATACCAAGAAGACGCACCGCTTTGTTTCTTTGTTTCTTTGTTTCTTTGTTTCTTTCTGGACGGCTCACCGATATCTACGTCTCTGCTCATGTCCGGGCTGCAGCTGGAGCTGTTGGGGGTGAGGTGGTGAGGGACGAGGAGTGCGCAAGCTCCGAGCCTTCGCAGGATTGGCTGCCCCGCCTCCGGGTGCTCAGTGACCCCCAGCCTAGGCTGAGAGAGCTGCTTCTGTGGCCGGGGGGGGCCCTTCCAAAGCCTTGCCCACTGCATTGGTGGAGAGAGAAAACCTTGTCACTAAAGGTTTGGGCAATGGTAAATGCACTGCATTTTATATAGCGCTTTTATCCAAAGTGACTTACAAGTCATGCCTCACATTCACCCATTCATACACACATTCATCAGCCATGCAAGGAGATAGCCAGCACATCAGGAGCAGTTAGGGTCAGGGTGTCATGCTCAAGGACACCTCAACAGTTTTTGCGAGGAGGAGCTGGGGGATTGAACCAGCAACCTTCCGGTTGTGAGGCGACCGCTCTACCTCCTAAGCCACTGCCGCCCCGGCTTTTTATGTATTGGATGGATTTATTCAAATTCTTATTTATTTGATTGTACAAACACATTTTCTAACCCTTCTTCTAATTCTTTGTTTATTCCCTCAGGAGCCAACAACTCATGAGGACAGGAAACAGTGAGAATATTTCAGGGTTCATCAGCGGACGGTTCCTTCATGAGCGAGTCCTCGTCTCTGAAACCAATCCAAGGTACCAGGCCATGTTTAAATCCCTGTAAAATGGACTGCTGGGGGGGGGGGGGGGGGGGGGGGGTAGGGAAAGGGAGGATCCATGTCTCGGACGTGTGTTCTTGTGTTGTTCGCGTGAGGTGCGAGTGATACACACACACACACACACACACACACACGCACGTTTTCGGTTTCGGCCATCTATTCGGGTTCACTGCTATTGGTGGTTTCGTCCCACTCAATGCTGTCGTCGCTGTGCGTCGGGAAAGGCAGGGACACCAAGGCCCCCGAAGGCCTCAACCTCAGTCCCTGAAAGCGGCGGCACTCGGGGCAGATGCGGATGTGGCTGCAGCCCCGCGCCACCAGCGCCGCCTCCTGGGCCAGTCTGTGGGAGAGCGGGGGCTCGGCCAGCGGGCCCGTGCCCCCGCAAAGATTGCCGTTGCTGAGGCCGGCGGTGGCAGCCTGCGCCCGCCGCTCCTCCAGGGGTAGGGGCGGCGGCCGCAGGATGGAGGCCCCCCGCCGCCGCCTCACCTGCAGGCTGTCGCGACACAGGACGATCCCCTGCACCTCCCGCAGCATCTCCTCACACAGGGACTGCTGCACACACACACACACACACACACACACACACACAGGAAGAGAGGTAGATAGGTGGAATAGAGAGAGAGGGAGAGAGAGATGCTGGCTAAAGTAAGATGAATGATTTGATCCTGTTAAATACAACTTTGTAAAAACAGGACATGAAAAGGACACAAAAACGAGTGACTGGGATAATACGCTACGTTTGCATTTTGGAAATTGGATGAAAACACACCATGTGGTAGATACAGAAACATATATAACATATAGTATAGAGTTGTGCAGATAGAATTCCATTTGTAATTGTAGCTTAGAACAACGTTAAACATTTACACACACACAATGAAATTTGAAACATTGAAACAGACAACATAATGTGAGATTTATGTGAGATACTAGTAGTATGGCGCCGTACGAGATGGCTGCCGTGTCGCGAGCTCCCGCACGACGACGCAGTTTTTTGTTATTTATTCTTTTTATTGCAACTTTTTTAGTTCAGGATGTTAGCAGCAAGTTCACTTATAACTTCTGCACACTTTGGGAGATCAGATCGACAGTCGCTCGCCGCCTACCGGAGTTTTTTCATTCTTTCGACTCGGACGTCCCGCCCGAAGTCACAGCTGGACTATCTCCGTCCATTTTGGGCACGATTACGCGCAAGCGTCGCCGGAGGAAGCGAGGGAAGCGAGCCGGCGTGCTAGTCAGGCTGAGATGTCGATCCGATCGCCCCCCACTACCCACCATTCTACTGGCTAATGTACAGTCTCTGGACAATAAGTTAAGCGAACTACAGGCTCGTATTCAATTCCACCGGGAAACTAGGGACAATTGTATTATCTGCCTTACGGAGACATGGATGTCGGAGGGGGTTACCGACGCAGCTATCGAGCCGACGGGATTTTCCGTTCACCGGGCGGACAGAACAAAGGCTCTCTCCGGTAAAGATCGCGGAGGGGGGGTATGTCTCATGATAAACAGATCTTGGTGCAACCAAAGTCATGTACATCCCCTCAAGTCTTTCTGTTCCCCGGACCTGGAGTACCTGATGCTTATGTGCCGTCCATACTGGCTACCTCGGGAGTTTACAGCGGTAACCGTGACCGCTGTTTACATTCCCCCACAAGCCAACACGGACACAGCGCTGAAGGAACTGTACGGGGCTATCAGCGAACAGGAGTCGGCCCACCCCGAGGCTGCTCTCATCGTAGCGGGGGACTTCAACAAGGCGAACCTGAAGAAGGTTCTCCCGAAGTTCTACCAACACATAAAGAGCAACACACGGGGCGAGCGGATCCTCGACCACTGCTACACTCCCTTCCGTGATGGCTACAAGGCCCTCCTCCGCCCACCGTTCGGCAAATCAGATCACCGCTCTATCCAGCTGCTCCCCGCCTATAGGCAGAGACTGAAGCAGCAACCGATCGCTGTGAGGGAGGTCCAATGTTGGTCGGACCAATCAGATTCTACGCTGCAGGATTGTTTTGATCACGCTGACTGGCACATGTTCCGCGTTGCCTCGGACAATAACATCAACGAGTACGCGTCGTCGGTCACCGGGTTCATCAAGAAGTGCATAGATGACGTTGTTCCGACCAAGTCGGTTCGGATATATCCCAACCAGAAACCGTGGATTAACGGCGATGTTCGCGCTGCCCTACATGCGCGTAACGCCGCCTTTGGTTCCGGGAATACGGAGGAATATACGAGAGCCCGTTACGACCTCCGTAAGACCATCGTCACTGCCAAGCGGGAGTATAAGGACAGAGTGGAAGATAAATTCAAGAAACACGATGCGAGGGGTATGTGGCAGGGGCTGCAGAATATAACGAACTTCAGAGGGAGAACCAGTTGTGTAGAGAACTCCTCCACCTCCCTCCCAGGAGAGCTAAATACATTTTTTGCTCGGTTCGACGTAAACGGCAGCCCGCCGAAGCCAGCACCGACTGGGGAGACCAGCCAGCTGCGCATCTCGGAGGCGGATGTGCGCCGCACCTTTAAGCGGCTGAACATCCGTAAGGCGGCAGGCCCCGACGACATCCCGGGCCGCGTCCTCAGAGCATGCGCAGACCAGTTGGCAGGAGTCTTTGCAGACATCTTCAACCTCTCCCTGTCCCAGGCTGTTGTCCCCGCGGTCTTCAAGATATCCACCATCGTGCCTGTCCCCAAACAAACCAAGGTAACATGCCTGAATGACTACAGACCTGTGGCCCTCACCTCGATCGTTAGCAAATGCTTCGAGAGGTTGGTCAAGGACTTTATTTGCTCCGTGTTACCTACCACGCTGGACCCATGGCAATTTGCATATCGTCAAAATAGATCCACGGACGACGCAATTGCCATGGCCCTCCACACTGCCCTTTCCCACTTGGAGGGGAAGAACTGTTATGTGCGAATGCTGTTTGTGGACTACAGCTCAGCATTCAACACAATAGTTCCTGCCAAGCTCGACACCAAGCTGAGAGGCCTAGGCGTACCCCCATCCATGTGCAGCTGGATACTGAACCTCCTGTCGGACCGCCGCCAGGTGGTGAGGATGGGCAGCACCACATCAGAGCCACTGACCCTCAACACGGGAGCCCCCCAGGGATGCGTGCTGAGCCCTCTCCTCTACTCCCTCTACACCCACGACTGCATGGCTATGCACAGCTCCAACGTCATCGTCAAGTTTGCTGACGACACGACAGTGATGGGCCTGATCGCCGGCGACGACGAGACAGCCTACAGGGAGGAGGTCGGATCGCTGGAGCAGTGGTGCCAGGAGAACAGCCTCGCCCTCAACGTCAAGAAGACCAAGGAGCTGATCGTGGACTTCAGGAGGCAGAGGGGAGAGCACAGCCCTATCTCCATCGACGGCGTTGCAGTAGAGAGGGTCAGCAGCTTCAAGTTCCTCGGCGTGCACATCTCCGAGGACCTCACATGGTCCACGCACACCACACACGTGGTGAAAAAGGCCCAACAACGCCTGTATTTTCTCAGGCGTCTGAAGAAATTCAGCATGGGCCCCCGCATCCTGAGAACATTCTACAACGGCACCATCGAGAGTGTTCTGACAGGGTGTATCACCGCCTGGTACGGGAACTGCACGGCACTCGAGCGCAGAGCGCTTCAAAGGGTGGTGCGGACGGCCCAGTATATCGTTGGAGGTGAGCTCCCCTCCCTCCTGGACATTTACAACCAGCGGTGCGTGGCCAAGGCCAAAAGAATTATAAAAGACATTGCCCACCCCAGCCACGAACTTTACTCACTATTACCGTCAGGCAGGCGATACCGCAGTATCAAGTGTCGTACAAATAGGCTTAGAGATAGCTTCCACAGTCAGGCCATCAGGCTGCTGAACAAGGGCGTATAACATATAACAATGTATATTTTATTACATTGATTTATATATATATATTGCTCTTTTCTGTGCTGATTTTTGCATTTTATAAATTGCATTTTTTTATTTTTATTTTATATTCCTTCTATTTTTTATTCTATTTTTTATTCTATTTTTATCTATTTTTATCTATTTTTATTTTATCTTATTCTATAACTGCTGTCTGTCGTCGGGTATTGCACACAAGAATTTCACATCACTGCTTTATACTAAACTGTAAACTGTGAAGTGACAATAAACTTGACTTGACTTGACTTGACTTGACTTGATTTAGAAAGTTGCATTGAGTATGAATCACAGTAGACCAATAGGAAAGACAATGATATTTTTCAAAGAAATTAATTGCTACAATAACATGAGCAGAAGTAGAACCTTTGGACACTATTAAGTCATGACAACAACTTTTAAAGGAAGACGTTGAAATCAGCACCTTTTCCCTAGTTCATGACCAGTGCCTACATGTAAGTAGAGGTATAAGCTTTTGTTTTGTGCTAGTTTCCTCCAGAGTTTCTGCCGGAGATGGGGGTGCCGCTTGCAACAGCAACATGGCCCATCATATAGATTCTTTAGTTAAAAGACTTATAAGCGAGTGCCCCCCCCTGGCTGTGGACACCAGGGCAGTGAGAGAGAGAGAACGCAGATTGAAGTTAGATAGCCCTCCCTCACCTCAGTCATGGGCGTCTGCCACATCATCCACATAAACTCCAGCAGCGCCATAAAGATGGCTACCAACAGGCCGCAGACCAGCACCACGAAGATGCCGCCAATGTTCTCCATGCCCAACCCTAGGGAGGGGGGAGGAGAGAGAGAGAGAGAGAGAGAGAGAGAGAGAGAGAGAGAGAGAGAGAGAGAGAGAGAGAGAGAGAGAGAGAGAGAGTGAGGGTTTGGTGAGAGACAACCCAACAACAACTACCACAACAACATTAACAACAACCGGATGGACTGGAAGGAATGGGCGGTAGTAGCTCAGGAGGTAGAGCTGTTCCCTGGCAACCGGAAGGTTGCTGGTTGGATCAACCGGCTCCTCCTTCTAGCCAAGTCTCAAGGTGTCCCTGAGAAAGACACCTTAATAGAGATGGGGACACACTTTCTGGGACACGGTTCACTTGATTCAGTTCACAAAAGATTTGTGTCTTCTGAGTCGTTCGCAAACTACTGTGTACTGTGTCTCTTCCGGTTTGTCCGGTGATTGAAAATAATTCCTATTATTTACGCTAAATGAATAGGCTAGTTTTAAGCCGTTAGCTCAATAAATCGTACAAAATAATATTTGTTATTAAATAGCCTACGTAGTCTTGCAACATTGTAGGCCGAGCTAGGCTTGTTTGTTAAAAAACACAAACAGCCCATCCGTCAGTGACGGAGTTGGTAAGTGAGTCAGTGAACTGAACTAGTGAACTAGTGAACCAGTGAACAAGTAAAGAACTAGTTCAGTTCACTGACTCACTTACAGATTCCGTCACTCCCTTGGCTCTGGCGTGTCTCGACTCTCTTTCTTCCGAAATTGTAGCAAAGCACAACACAAAAAAATATAAACATTTAAAAGATATTCAAAATATTAAAATTATTTTCGCACTATACCACAGAAATTCAAGTAATGTCAGTCTTATTTATTTTTTAAAAGAACAGCAAATGCAATAACAAAACAACAACAATAATCCTGATGATATAATTGCATACCCCTGCTCACTACCTGGGCAGTAGTATAGCTCAGGAGGTAGAGTGATAATAATTCTGCACATATATCATACATGCTCTATAAGTTATTTTCTACATAGTAGATTGTCTTTACATCTAATTTAACCATTGTAAATTATATATTGCCATGCACTTAACTGTAACATTTGCACTCTGGTTTGATGCCAAATTATTTTCGCTGTACTGTACTTGTGCTGTACACTGACAATACATTTGAATCTAATCTAATCTCATATATATAATATAAATATTATTAATGAATTAATTATAAAAACTGCTGAAATAAGACCATACATACTATACAAAATAATATTCTCAAGAACAGAGAGTATTCCACCCGATTCGTGAACAAACTACTTAGGAAATAACTGGGAGTCAGGAGTCGATAGGTGATTCGTTGAACGAACAAACTACTTGAAAGAACTGGGAGTCTGAAGTCGACAAGTGATTCGCGGTTTGTGAACAAATAACTTGTGGACTCCCGACTCCCAGTCACGAATCGCCTTTCAACTCCCGACTCACAGTTATTTCCTAGGTAGTACCTTCGTTGATTCGTTCACCTAAATGGATGACGAACGAGAGTGGTGGATTCAGAACAGTTATCCCGCCTCCTCGATGACTCAGATGCCTAGCTGGACCAATATGATAGCCTAATTTCACTCTTTGGGCTACAGAGTCCACTCCAGAGTCGAATAACTCAGACAGGGAGCGATCCTGCCTGCAAGGCACTAAGTCTGCTGCAAAACTTATAATTTTAAAAAGCCAACGAAGTGAACAAACAAACTAAATGGAAGATGGGAATGAACGATTCATTCTCATTCACTGAAAAGATTTGTTTGTGAAGAGTCGTTTTTTTGCAAATGATACACCATTACACCTTAACACCCCGCTGGCGAGCTGGCTGTCGCCTTGTATGGTTGTGGGTGTGTCTGAATGGGTGAATGTGAGGCCTAAATTGTAAAGCAATTCGGTTAAAATGCAGAGTACATTTACCATTCACCAAGGAACACAATGGAGAGAAACAAACTGTAGATGATACTTTAGTGATTAGGGTGTTTGGACACATACCCAAAATGTACTGGTTTGTTTTCTGAAGCGGCATCCTTGAGCAAAATCCCTAACCACTACCTGTTGCTCACTGACATGCACTTGAATTCTGCGTCAGTTGGATACGTGGATAAGTGGCTAAACCACTGCTAAATAGTGCATTGCATAGGAAGACAGCGGTGACGAGAGGTTCCAGTCGCACCTTTGGCACGATGGTCCTCCTCTTTCGGGCACTTGCCGCCGTCCCACCACTTCCTCTTGAGGATTTCCAGACGGTTGTCTTCCTGCATCTTCAGGACGGCCAGGTCAAACTCATCACGGTACACCGAGCCTGTGGATGGGCAGGAGAGGCTGACAGGCTTAGAGCTGCATCGTAAACAAAAGAAAACCACACTCCCAACCCAACTTTGTCGTACATCCCAGGGCATTTCTTTAAAATGTTTCTGCCAGTAGTGCGATAATGTGCTTCAAGAGTATCTATTCCACTCCAAACTGTAATGTATTTTCCTCCCCACTATGGTGAAGCAGAAAATAGCATTAGCACTACAAGAGCTGCTATACCTGCAGGACTTTAACCCACTGATCACCAACGAGGGTTCCAGTCATTACGTTCTTGTTTCACTTAATGCACACACACAGTGTTCTGGGAAGTGTTCTTTACTTTACTCGCAAGTACTTTATCCACCATGGAGGGAATGTGAAAATCGTTGAACATTTCCTCCCTCCATCTTATGCAAATCTCTCTGCCTATGTCTCTCTCTTTGCTGAGCTCCAGCTCTCTCTCTTTCTCTCTGTGCTCTTATCTCACTCTCCTCGCTCTCTATTCCCTCTCATTTCCATCTGCTCTCAACGCCCACCCTCTTTTGTCCCCAGAGAGACCCTCCCTGCTTCCCCGTGGGTCAGTCCATCGGTCACTGACCCGGAGACATGCCGATGCCGTAGCCCTTGGTGTCTAGCAGGCCTCCGATCTGCGTCAGGTTGCAGTTCCTCTGGCGGTAGTACTCGTTCATGGTGCTCTCCAGCAGGAAGGCGTAGTTGGAGTTGAGGACTCGGGCGATGCCCTCCTCCGTGCTCTTGACGAACACGCTGGGCTGCTTGGAGTGCATGAAGTTCCACATGCGCTCGTACCTCTGGTAGCGCGAGTTCTGGAGAGAGAGAAAGAGAGAGAGAGAGAGAGAGAGTTGTGGAGAGAGAGAGGGAGAGTAGGGGAGACGGAGAGAGAGAGAAGGGGAGAGGGATGAGTTTGAGTTGTGTTTACATAGTCAACTAAATTCTGATGATTCTGTCTGTGCTGCTTTGAGTCTCAAAAGTCTCTCGTCGGTTTGGTAAATGGTAAATGGACTGCCATTGATATAGCGCTTTAATCCAATGCGCTTTAAAAGTCATGCTCCGATTCATACACACTTTCCTCCACCGACAGCCGAGTCAGCCATGCAAGGAGACAGCCAGCACATCGGAAGCAGTTAGGGTTAGAGCGTTTTGCTCAAGGAGAAGCAAGGAGGAGCCGAGGTATCCAGGAGATCCAACCAAAAACCTTGTGGTTGTGAGGCGACTGCTCTACCTCCTGAGCCACTGCAGCACCAGTTTTTAATGTATTTATTCTTACACTTGATGGATGTATTACAATTCTGATTTATTGCATCACATACTGCCCATTTCTAACCCTTCTTCTTATTCTTTGTTCATTCCCTCAGTAGCCAATGTTTTTGTTTAATCCCAACAACAACAACAACCAGGAAGTGGTCACGGTAACAAGTCCACACTCACGTCAATCACTTGCTCTCTTTTGCGTCAAATGTAGGGAGGAATTATAGCCGGCGACCGGAGCACAGAGAGTGCGTCAACCAGAGCCCACTAGTTTTACTCCATCTCTACAGGAGTGGAAAGTGTATTGAGTTGTGGCCATGAGGAGCAGACAGGAAGCTGATAAGACCTCTAGTGCCCGGAGGACAGGGGGCACGGGGAGGTGACATCCCTGATGACTCATTGATTCTAAAGGAGTCTTAGGGGAACTGGTGTGGTTGTGTGCGTGTGTGTGTGTGTGTGTGTCTTGGGCAAGCTTGTACGTCGGTTTGTGTGGGTGTGTGTCTAAGTTAGTTGTCCTGGTGTGTGTGTGTGTGTGTGTGTGTGTGTGTGTCTTTGTTGTCCTGGTGTACGTCTGTCTTAGGCAAGCTAGTATGTGTGTGTGTGTGTCTTAGTTAGTTGTCTGTGTGTGTGTGTGTGTGTGTGTGTGTGTGTGTGTGTGTGTGTCTGTGTTCCTACATATAGCCAGGGGTATGTATGTGTAAGTGCAAGAGCACGTGTGCATGAGAGTGCCTTTCCATGCACACGAATATGTCGGTACATGTGTGTATGTGTGTGTGTGTGCATGTCCATCTTCATATGAACTCCCCACCTCAGATTAAATAACATGTATAGCCCTTCTTCATGTTCACACCGTGCCTGGGAGAGCGTGTTCTTTTATCACACCTGGAAAAAGGTCATGGTGGACCCTCCGTGCATGGTGCCATACTCGATGGCCGTCTGGTCAGCCAGGTCGTCCACCGACTCGATGGGCACCTCCATCCTCTGCACTGTCAGGAAGGCGGCCAGGTTGGCGGTGTACGAAGAGATGATGATCAGTGTGAAGGCCCACCTGAAGAGAGCGGGAAGAGAGAGACGTTACCATCTCCTCCCCCACACCCCGTTCACAGGAGGAGGGTGTGTGTGTGACCACAGTGTTGTGCGTGTTTCACTCCGTCTCCCTGTCTCCCTATCCATCTGTCTGTCTCTCTCTCTGTTTCTCTCTGTCTCTCTCTCTCTGTCTGTCTCTGTTGTCTCTCCTTTGTGTTAAACGGTTCTGATTATGATTCTGCTCAATTACGCTCCAAGGGTGTGAGGGACATCCACTGCTTTGTAACCCGTTCCCGAATCAAGGCGCTACAAATCAATCAGCATTGTGAATATTGAGTGTTTCACATGATGCCGGACACATTCCAAGCCACCGCGTTGGTACTTTTTTTTACCAGTGAATAAAAACAACTGGCTATTTTATAGTTAAGTACCATGACAGTGGCTTTGAATGTGAATTAGGGACTTCACATGATTAAAAATCCCACCACCCCTATAGATCCAACGAGAATCAGGTGATCCACACATCCGCTCCATACTTAAGCGACACATGGGTGACTGACTGAGTGAACATCTCATTGGATGGGAATGGAACATCATGGATACATCTTTATGCATTCCTATGCACTTGTCTCTCATGTGAGTGTTTTGGCGTGTGTGTGTGTGGGTGTTTCTTTACTTGTGTGGGTGGGTGTGTTTCTGTACTTTCAAATGTATTGTCAGTGTACAGCACAAGTACAGTACATCAAAAGGAATTTGGCATCTAATCAGAGTGCAAATGTTGCAGTAATGTGAATGGTAATATATAATGTACAGTTGTTCAGAGTTCAGAGAGATGACAGTTGAGGGGAAGAAGCTGTTCCTAAGCCTGCTTGACTTCAAACAACGGCTTATATAGCAGAGGAGGGAAACCAGTCCATGGTTGGGGTGAGATGTGTCTTTGACAATTTTTTGTGCCTTCCTCAGATACCGTTTGTGGTGGGTAGTGTTTATCTGCAGCGCTTTCCGGTCGGAAACAGTGCAGTTGCCGTACCACACTGTGATGCAGTAGGTGAGGATACTTAAGATAGCACACCGGTAAAAGTTCACCAGAAACCGAGAGGAATCTGAGGTGGGCTTTCCTCAGTCTCCTCAGGAAGAAGAGATGATTACCAGTGAGGCCATGTTGACGGACCAAGAGAGGTCCTCGGAGATGTGGACCCCCAGGAATTTAAAGCTGGAGACATGCTTGACCGCCCCGTTGATAAGGATTGAGGCGTGTGAGCCAGCTCTGGTCTTTCTGTCCACAACAATCAGCTCCTTGGTCTTCTTGGTGTTGAGGGCCAGGTTGTTGTCAGCGCACCACGCCACCAGGGGCTGGACCTCTTGAGGTGAGCCAGGACCAACCTCTCGAAGCACTTCATGATGATGGGCTTGCAACAGGGCGGAAGTCGTTGAGGCTCGCTGCAGAGGAGTGTTTTGGCACTGGCACAATGGAGGTGTTTATGGAGGTGTGTTTCAAGGCACACTGGGACAACTGCCTGAGTTAGTGACATGTTGAAATTGTAAGTTGTAATTGAAAGGGCCTCGTCAGCTGTGCAGCGCAGTTCCTGAGCACGCATGCCATCAGGACCAGCTGCCTGATGCGCATTTGTTCTGCTCATGTGCAGTGTCCAAAATTGACAATTATTGACAACTAAAATGAAAGTAAACAATTATGTAAGTAAAAAATTTGCAGGGTTCCATATTAAAACTGCTTGGCCAGTACATTTTTACAACCTGTGTGTTTGTGTGTGTGGGTGTGTGTGTTGCTGCGTGAAGCTGTGTATGCGTTTCTGTATTTACTGTATGTGTATGTTATTTATTCTGCCTGTGTGTGTGTGTGTGTGTGTGTGTGTGTGTGTGTGTGTGTGTGTGTGTGTGTGTGTGTGTCCCTGTGCGTGAATGACATTACATTACATTTCCTCACATGGCAAGAGAACTTCTAGTCACCAGAAGTGCATTTCCTTCCTAAATAGGAGCCTCCGAGAGCAGAACCAGTGCTCAGGTTAAAATACAATAAGTCGGCTCCCTATATTTGACATAATAAGGCAATGGCAAATAGTGAAGCCAGGGTGATGATTATGGTGTGTGTGTGCGTGTGTGTGCGTCACCGCGGCCCCCTACTCACCACACTCCGCTGACGCAGCGGGTGGAGAGGGCCCGGGGGGCGATGGTGGAGCCCTGCTGCATGAACCCTCCCACTGGGAACCAGAAGCTGTTCCCCAGGGAGTACTGGTTGATCAGCAGGTTGCAGCCGCCCTTCAGACACGGGTGGGGGTTGTACCACTCGTACGGCGTCAGCCTGAAGGAGAAGAAGAAGAAGAATAGGAAGATTACTGTTATCAGATTATTGAGAGCGGTTTCATGTTTCTTCATCTCGCTTTAACTCAGAACACGTCTTTATTTAAATGTTTTATTGGTGTATCCTTTTGTCGTTTATTTTCTTCGATTTTGATTTCTTTCCTTTTCTCTTTATCTCTTTCTATATCTATATCCCTTCACTCCCTCTCTCCGTAACTCTCACTCCCTACCCCCCGCCCTCACACACACACACACACACACACACACACACACACACACACACACACACACACACACACACACACACACACACACACACACACACATACACACACGCACACGCATTTCATACTTAATGTTTTTGGTTTAACCTTTGTTTATCCAGCTGAAGAACACAACTGAACTTTGGAATCTCGATATATCACACACACATGTATGTGTGTGTGTGTGTGTGTGTGTCTGTGTGTGTGTGTGTGTATGTGTGTGTGTGTGTGTGTGTGTGTGTGTGTGTGTGTGTACATGTGTGCGTGTGTGTGTGTGTCTTGCCGCCACTACCTGGCGACCAGGAAGAGAATACAGCTGACAGCGAGGTAGGCCAGCAGCATGAAGAGCCACACCCCGGGGGAAAAGGGGTCCAGGAAGGAGAAGTAGCCCGGCCTGCGACCCTGAAACACACGGGAAAAACAACAACAACAGCAGCAACAACAGTGAGAGACGTTGTGTTTGACACTGGACGGAAGGCCTCTGCTGCAGCAAACCCATTTCTACAGGTACTACCATAGGTGATGTTAGCCTATGGTACAAGGGTTAGGGTTAGGGTTCACACCAAACAACACATCAATTTACAGCAGTGGAGGCTCGTCCATTGAGGAAAGGGAGGACCATCCTCCCTTAGATTTCAGAGAAAAATAAACTTGCAAGAGAAAAATAAATCTACATAAATTTAACAGATTTATCTGTGAAAATACGGATAATAACACTTCGAAGGCACAACAATCGTGGCCCCATGTCAAAATACCAACAGCGCCCCTTACCGCAATAAACAATTACTGTACGGATTACACATGCGATTCCGGGCTTCTCGCCAAGCTCTGATATATGGACCATGTTAGTCAATATTTCCCACGCAATTTTAATGAAATGCAATATATCGGTGCAATGATCAAGAGGAGGATTTTAAATTAAAGGAGAGTACATGCTCTCTCTCGAAGCTCATTTGGCAAATGCTCACGTGAATCTAATCTGCATGCAAATGTCCACATAAAAGTGGTGTAGAGTGGGACAAGGAGTCAAAAAACAGGCTCAAAAGATATCCCTTTGCCGTTGACCTACTGTTGATTTATTTCACCCAAGCACATTGTTTGACCACACAGAATGGGGGCGGAAAAAAAGGGGCAGAGATATGAATATGTTTGTTCTGTGCTGGAAGCATGGGGCGGGTTATGGGCGGTAATTTGTATGTTTGGATTGGTAGCCCGTGTTAGTGTGGACAAAGTGGCTAAAACAGGCTTGGCAGCCAGTAGGCCAGTGGGGATCTAGGGGTTAATGCCTAATGTTTCATTTTCCGCGCCAACATCTACTTTCCTCCAAATGAAAACAATTACTAATGAACTAGAACCAGGCACTAAAGTGATTGCACCCTGTGTGTGTGTGTGTGTACAGACACATGTCTTACAGCACAGTCAGTAGCTTGGCAAACCAACACAACATTGAAATGTCTGTCTGATAGCGGACCATTACACGTATTAAGAAGTAAATAAAGAGCAGACTGGTTTGGATCAAGAGAGGAGAGGGGGCAGCACGCCTGTTGCCATGATAACCCTGATGCTGCAACGATGACAAGCAGTACCGATACTAAATATCAAAGGAGATGTGTACAAGAAGTAGAGAGTAGATCTACAGAGGAAGGAACGGCAAAGAAATATTACCCTCAGGACCCCCGACAGAACAATTTTCATCAAATTAACAAAATGATCATGAGCAGGCCTTTATCCTGATAAACAAAGCCACGATGGGCTTGCTGCAGAGATAAAAGTCCACAAACAGCCCTGTTATAAGTTCCCTATTAGTCTAAGTGAGTAAAATAGGAGGCTGTGGTGGAAACGACAACAGAGAGTCAGCCCCTTTATTACAGGGATACAAACCAGCCTGCTTATCAGAACACCGCTCGGATTATACGCGGAAATTATGCTAACAGATGACGATAACTATCAGAAAATCCATCTGGAGCCCTGTTGAGCCCCGCGGACACGCAACACATATCCAATCGTTTTTCACAGAGAGCCGGTAGGACGGTTAATGACTTTGCACGGCTCCCCAGGACGCCACCAAGTAAAGTGTAGGAGCGAGGGTGTTATGTGCTGACATGTGTTGTGCTGCCTACTGCCGTTGCTGCGTGCTGAACAAGCCTTTCCCTAAATGCTTGGCCATGCCTGCCCTCTCCTCAGGTGTCGCCAAGGTGCCATTAAGAATACACAGTGTGACACCGGCACGCCAAACACAACAGATGGCGGAAGAGAAAAGCTGATCTGATGCGAAAGAGGGACAGAAGGGAGAGAGAGAGAGAGAGAGAGAGAGAGAGAGAGAGAGAGAGAGAGAGAGAGAGAGAGAGAGAGAGAGAGAGAGAGAGAGAGAGAGAGAGAGAGAGAGAGAGAGAGAGAGAGGGAGAAACATACAATGCTCTACACCAATGCATTACTCTCCGAATAGTTAGACATGTATTCATGTTTAACCAGTGTCAGTCCATCCCCGCATTGCCACAGAGGATTGCATTTGGATCTTCCTTCTTGTGTTGAGAAATCAATGAGAAGCAGAAGGAAAGTGATAATTACTGGAGGTTATAAAACGGAGTCAGCTGCAATTACCAGCGGACGTAAGAGCACATAAAGAAACATCACAAACAACAAACATGAATTAAATACAAAATAACTAACTTTTGCAAGATTCAGGATTCAGAAAAATAATTTGTTTTTGTTTGCCATATGCAACAAGTACAATGGAATGCTTACTCCCAATTCCCTCCCGCAGTATGAATTTCCTATAATTTACCACAAGATGCTGTAAATATACTATATGTGTATATATACACTATATTCTCGTAATTCCACGAGTGTTTGGCGATCATATGTGGTAGCACACATGGTAACTTGCGATAATCCTATCCGAATAACTTAAAAATAAATTAAATAAATAAATAAAAAAGTAAACTAAGTAAACCAAATAAACGATGGGAGCTGGTGGAGACGTGTCTGCCCTCCTCCAGCGCTACGCTCAGCCTGAACACAGTGCATCACAAAAGTGCCTTACCCAAGTTTGAGAACACAAAGTACGCAAAGTAGG
>CM050999.1:25188755-25358755 GCA_027704905.1 Muraenolepis orangiensis
CTCCTGGGCACTACTGAAATCCATGATCATTTGATGAAATGCATCTAGTGTAACTGCACCCCTTTAGTAAACAATAAAAATTGAATAAATAGAAAAACACAAGGTGAGACTGGGGCGATGGAGGGAGGTAGAGAGTAGTAGTATTGTTTGGTGTAACCGAGACTCCTGATTCAATCGCTTTTTTCAATTGCACGAATAAAACACACTTACTGCAGCATAGCATGCTGACCTACGTCTCTACTGAAATTAAACACGCAAAGCTGAGACAAAATGGACCGGACTGCATTTATAAAGTGTTTTTCTAACCAGTGGGGCCACTTAAAGCTCTTTAAAAGTGAAGCTCACACTCACCCATTCATACACCAGGGCGGCAGTATAGCTCGAGAGGTAGAGCGCCTCACAACCGGAAGGTTGCTGGTTCGATCCCCGCCTCCTCCTAGCAAAAACTGTCGAGGTGTCCTTGAGCATGACACCCTATCTGCTCCCGACGTGCTGGCTGTCTCCTTGCATGGCTGACTCCGCCATTGGTGGTTGAATGTGTGTATGAATGGGTGAATGTGAGGCATGACTTGTAAAGCGCTTTGAGTAACCACTGGTTAGAAAAGCGCTATATAAATGTCCATTTAACACCGACGGCGGTGTCAGTCATGCAAGGAGACAGCCAGCACGTCGGGAGCAGTTTGGGTTAGGGTGTCTTGCTCAGGGACACCTCGACACATGGCTAGGAGGAGGAGCCAGGGAATTGAACCAGCAACCTTCCGGTTATCAGACCGGACACAAGTATAGATGGATAGTCTAAATCGAGACACATTCAACATCTTGATTTAAGGGAAAGGCCCAACCAAGAGGGCTATTTTTGAAGAAGGTGGTCACAGTGTCCCATCTATACATTAATTCAGCCCTGAGGGCCATCGGGGCTAAGCGTGTTTGTGTGTTTCTGCACACAAACAAGCATTTATATTGTTGGGTTGTTGTGGAGGTGTGTTCACGGACATGTGTGTGTGTGTGTGGTGTGTGTGTGCATGTGTGCCTCTATAAAGGTATCAGTGTGTGGACATCTATGTGTGTATCTATAAATACGTGTGTAAGTGTGTGTGTGTGTGTGTAAGTGTGTATGTATGTGTGTGTGTGTGTGTTGGAGGGATGGAGGGTGGTACTGTGTGTGTATTTATGAATATGTGTGTGTGCATCTATAAAAGTATCTTTGTATGGACATCTGTGTGTGTATCTATAAATACATACTGTATGTGTGTGTGTGTGGTGTGTGTGTGTGTGTGTGTGTGTGGCGGAGAGGTCACTTATCAGGCAATCAATCCAGAGGGGGGGCTGCGTCACTGTGATTGGTTGAAAGAAATACAAACAAGACAGAGAGCAGTTCGTGTTTTGTTCCCCTATCCCAGAAGGGCAATGGGTTCAGCCAGGTCTTTATTCCAGAGCTGGCTCAGCACTGGTCTGGTCTGTGAGATCTGGTCTGGTCTATGCCAGACTAACCATCATCTGGTCCTAGACCTGGTCCTCCTCCCCAAGTCTCTCCCAACTGCAGCCAAGGATAAGTCATTAAAGCCAGTTTACAGGTGCAGCCAAAGGTTGAAATATAATCATAACAATAATAATTATCATGTTTCCGATCTAATCACATGATGATTCGAAAAAAATCAACTGCTGATTTGTCATACTGATTCAAATAATGTGTGTTGGGGTTGCCCTTGGTTACAGCTAACTAACAAGCAGCTAGTGTTACAGCCAGCAGAGTGAGCTGACCTCCCACGTCATCTGTTTTCAGAGGGAGTGTAATATCTGGGATGCGCACCCTTGCTCCTCATCAAGACGCATAAATTACACACCTAGGCGCTAAATTATTCGCGCACCTTTTAAAAAATGTATGAGATTTTGGAATTCATCTTCAATTACAGCCCCTTCCTGTGAAAGTCTGTCTGCACCTTCGCCTTTGACAGCACATTCAAAGGCTCTGAATAAATGTTACGCCCCCCCCCCTCTCCCCCCACCCCTGCTGTCCTCATCGAGACCCGGCTTTATTGTCACTCTACCTGCAGTCATTTCCCATTTCTCTGTGGTGTGATATTCTCATTTGCCGAGCTCCTCTGAGCGCCAGATGCCACGGGAAGAGAACTAACTTTTTTCCTTTTTTCTCAACAAAAAGAAAGTCCCTTGAAAGAGGACTCGTAATAACTATCTGAAATAGATAGTGAAATATTGCTGTGAAATATTAATATTGATCACCGATCAATATTAAGTACAATTCAAAAGGGGCGAGAGAGTAGAAAGTTCAGCTTTTCAATAATGCACCACAGCAAGCTCACATGAGCTCTCTCTCTCTCTCTCTCTCTCTCTCTCTCTCTCCGACTCTCTCTCTCTCTCGCTCTCTCTCTCCCACTCCCTCTCTCTCTCCTTCTCTCCATTACCCCACTGGTTCGCTGATTCGTTCGCTGATTCGTATATATTCGTATATTCGTATAATGTGTAATCCATAGCCTCTTTCTCCAGAACCAAAACCCATTACAGCACAGCGCAGAATAAAAACATGAGCTATGAGCGTTTGTATTCCTGTCTTCCATATTCTTTACAAAAGTTGACAAAACCGCGAGACACCAGGCTGTGCGCTTCTATTGTTCTTCGGGGGGGAAAAGGATTCCATCTGGATTCCCAACAGTCTTGAGGGCTAGTGCAGCGAGACCTCCACACAGTCTTGTGTCAATGTTACTTTGGCATCTCAGCAATCAACCTTGAGTCATAGCATACGGGGAGAGAGAGAGACATCACAGGCGACGGGGCGGGCAGACGGCGAGTCAGCGGGAGCAGCCGCTCCTTAGGTTTTGTATCCGTAATGGCTCTGCCCTCCATTAGCCCATCAAATTAAGACATATTACTCTCGTAGATTCACTCCGTCCCTTTTTTCCTCATTTTGAGCCTGTGCCTCCAAGGCCCTTCTCGTTTCATTCCCTCTTGTCCTCCTGCTATTACGCAATGCACTCTCCTCCTCCTCCTCTTCCTCCAACCCCCCGCCATCCTCCTCTGTCCTCCTCTGTCCTCCGTCTCTCCCCCAACCCCCCCCCCCCCCCCCCCCATGGTGTCTGCTTCCAGAAAAACAGGAAGGCCAGCACTGAAAGGCCACGCTCTGAGAGCACAAACACAAACATGATGCATAGTGTGTTGTGGAAAGTAAGAAAACAAACAGGAAACCTGCATTGGTAAACAGCACAGCACCAGCGTTTGTGTGGAAATATTGACGGCGGGCGTCAGAAATCTTTCCGGTGTCGTACAAGGCGTGAACCGGCTTTGTTTACATTCAAGATGTTTAATAGGGGCACACATATGCATTATTTACCCATAGCCCATTGAGATGCGGCTGTTGTTATTTCAAGGAGAAAAAATATCATTCTAGTAAACAAACAAACAAACAAAACGTGCACACAGGAGTGTGCATAGAGTGTTGTTCAAGAGCGACAGATTAGCTCAGTCTGTTGGGACTTGGCTTGGGTACCTGAAGGGTCACCGGTTCAAGTCCCCGAAACACCCGGGCATTGCCAAGGTGCCCTTGAGCAAGGCACCAGACCCCCTACACTGCTCCCCGGGCAGCTGTATATAAAAATAGCTGGCTCCTAATACTAGGATGGTTTAAATGCAGAGAAACACATTTCACTGTGTGTGACCAATAAAGAGGATTCAATCCTCCAGATTTAGATGTAGATCTTACTCTGGAGATGAGCTCCCCCACCATGCCGGTCCACGTGCCGTTGGCCCCTGGGACCCCGTAGTGTCCGTCAGCCACCAGGCGGATGCGGTACTTGAACTTGAGGATGTCGGCCAGCTCCTTCAGCATGTCCACACAGAAGCCCTCGTAGCGCTCGTTGCCCTCCAGCTCCTGGTGGTTCGGCCTCAGCATCACATACGGGTTCTCCTAAAAACAACAAAGAGAGAGAGACACACACAAGCATAAAGAGGTTTTATGTATACGCCATCAAGGAGAGGTGGTAGAATCTAATTGAAACTTCTATTTAATTTAAACGCAAAACACCTCAGGTTTTAAAAGGGCCACCCACTTTTATTTGATTAGAGGGAGCCCAAAAGTTATTCAAGTGGGACAATTATGTTGATTTATTTTAAGCGGCGGGGTCATTTCATTCACTGTTATAAAACAGCTATGACTCAGAAAACCTTGCATAATGAAAAACCTGCAATGTATTTTTTACAGAATGCATTGGGGATACAATCTGTTTTTGTCCTATTTGGATGCCATAGATCATTCAAATATGTGTTTTGATGGATCACAATAAACCAGGGCTATTGAGACTGAGAGGCAGCCAAGCAGATCATGAAAAAATCAGGCACCATCTCCTTCTGTAACCTACCAAGATACACACATCCATTCAAAAGGTCAGACATGCGAGCAGTCATGCAATCACAGGCACACACACATGGACACACCCTGAACCCACCTCCCCAAACACACACTCTCGAACACCTACTAACAACCTTTTTTCATATTACATTTTTTCTTTGTGGCAGCCGGTTAACTGCCAAATAATTTTGCCTTATGGAATAATCCACGCTAATATAATCCACCACTTCTAGAAAATATTGCCTAATGAACGGCTAGGAGTGCTGCCACTATCTTAAAATGATCACTAATATCACACTGTCATACTTGCTGGACATTCTGCACTCATTACCGTTACTGCACGGCTCTGCACTGTACTGTACTTTTATTATTCATGATGCTGCTACCACTCACCATGGAGCTGCACTACGGTCACTTTCAAATGCTTTTTGCACCATCCACATAATGCATATATCATCCATGAGACACTTTATTGTTCTTTTTTATATTGTGTATAGTATTGTTGTAGGGTAGTGTTGTTTATAGTATATAGTGTTGTATATAGTATAGTGTTGTATAGGATAGATTGTATAGTGTAGTACAGTGTAGTATAGTAATGTTGTACACATTCAGAATGTGTGAGTGAATGGGTAGTAAACATTCCGTTGACACAAGGCAAAAATAAAGAATCTCGAATAGTGAATCTTGAAAAGCTTTTTCTTTAAGCACTTAGAATATAGCACAGAGCAGGTGGCCTGAATGTCACCACCATTGTACAAACCACAGCGGCCTTTCACACACACACACACACACACACACACCTTCTGAGCATCGATCTCCTGGAACACCTGACTGGTCCACCAGAGTGGCAGAACTCAACACCCGCGCCTCCCTGGGCAGGAAGCACATAGCGAAGCTACTCCGTGCCAAAGGGAACATAGATGTTCTGTGAACGCAGGAGGAGGTGTCTTCACGGTTTTCTGTCTTCCCAAAACTGTACAAACAGTGTCAACTTTCCACGTTCGCAGCATCATCTCCATCACAAAGGAACGCAACCACCCTACGCACCATCTTTTCCCCCCCCCTACTGTCCGGTGGCCGGTTCTGCAGCATCCGAACAAGGACTACCAGGTTCAAGGATAGTTTTCATCCCCAGGCAGTGCGTCTACTAAACTGCTTTTTTGTGTCACAGTTGTGTGCTGCCACTATCATAACATTGTCATTAACATTACACTATCATACTTTGCTGGACTTTCTGGACTCATTACAGTTACTGCACTGTTCTGCACTGTATTCATGATGCTGCTGCACTACTGGCACTTTGAAATGCTTTTAAATGCTTTCTGCACAATTCAACACATGTTGAATGTTGCGTATAGTAGTTTTAAAGTATTTAATATTTTAGAAAAATCATAGAGTGGGAGGTAATCTTGAAAATGAAAAGAAAAACGTTATTCAGTTTCATTGATAAAGTGTGCAGAGCACACAGACCAGCGCAGACAGGAGAGTGAGAGAGGGAGACTGTCACGGTTACGGTGGTTGACAGGGGGCGTGGCCAAGCCACGTGCGCTGGTGGCGCACACACACACACATCTGTCAACTATTACCGTGGCTGATTACCAATGACTTCATCTGGGTCTACATATACCAGCGGCGTCACTAGGGCACGTTGCTCGCTCGTACTTTGTGTATTCTCGGATGTATGTTACAAGTCTCCGGTAAACCACTTACCTGTTTTCCGCCTGTCTACTACCTCTCGGTACTACGCACCTCGACCTCCCGGTATCCAGATTCCTCGCCTGTCCCTGATCATCCGCCTGTCTACTACCTGTCGGTACTACGCACCTCGACATCCCGGTATCCAGACTCCTCGCCTGTCCCTGATCATCCGCCTGTCTACTACCTGTCGGTACTACGCACCTCGACCTCCCGGTATCCAGACTCCTCGCCTGTCCCTGATCATCCGCCTGTCTACTACCTGTCGGTACTACGCACCTCGACATCCCGGTATCCAGACTCCTCGCCTGTCCCTGATCATCCGCCTGTCTACTACCTGTCGGTACTACGCACCTCGACCTCCCGGTATCCAGACTCCTCGCCTGTCCCTGATCATCCGCCTGTCTACTACCTGTCGGTACTATGCACCTCGACCTCCCGGTATCCAGACTCCTCGCCTGTCCCTGACCATCCGCCAGTCTACTACCTGTCTGTACTACGAACCTCGACCTCCCGGTATTCCGACCTCTTGCCTGTCCTTGACCATTCCATGTAAGTTTTTGCAAATAAACCACTTGTTCTCCCCTCTCTGGTCTGTTGTCTGCATTCGGGGTCCAACCCACACACTGTATTGTGACAGAGACAGGACATGTAAGCTGCCTGTCTGCATGCATCGTCACCAAGAAGATGCAGAAGCAGAGGAGACAAGCTTTTTCAAAGTCGCCCCGGCAAGTGATCGACACCAGCCGGACCGATGGTACAGATGGCCTTCACCGCCGCTGGACTGGCTTTATAGTGTGTACCGCTCTCTGAATGTAAATCTGTTCATCTGTCCATTTGCTCATTTAACCGGCTGGCCATTTCGACCTTCCTGGTCTGATGTGACTCGTCTGCAATGGTTTAGCATGCACACATCATAAAAATGCTAATATGGACACACACTTTTCACAGCCTTACTTTCCATCACAGAAAATTGGCCTATGAAGGTGCCTTGGTAGTCGTCTGTGAACTCAAGTATTTCTGCTGCCCAGACTTTGGAGAGCTTGGAAAGAATATTTGGAGAAATGAAACCCCCCCAAAACAAATTAGCTGGGAACAATTAAAGGCGATGGGAGGAAGAGCAGAGCACGTGTGCGTATGCATGGATCCTAGAACACTTAATTTACAAAAACCTAAAAACCTAGCAGCAGTTAAATATTGATAACATACGATAACATATTGCT
Source organism: Muraenolepis orangiensis (assembly GCA_027704905.1). Classification (NCBI taxonomy): domain Eukaryota; kingdom Metazoa; phylum Chordata; class Actinopteri; order Gadiformes; family Muraenolepididae; genus Muraenolepis; species Muraenolepis orangiensis. Next base: position 25,196,034 of record CM050999.1, read on the forward strand.
CTCTCTCTCTCTCTTTCTCTCTCTCTCTCTCTTTCTCTCTCACCCCGCCCAAGAACGTGGTCAAATAAAGGGTGATATTCCGAAACCACACCCCAAAAAAACAGCTAAGCTTGTTGCTCATAGAGGTGACGGGTGGCAATGAAATGGTGATCTATTGGAGCTATTGGATCTAACTGTGTGACACTAGCTGTGAGTACCAAGTGGGGTTTTGGACCGTGATTCATGCGTCCTCAGAGGTCCAACCATTATCCATATGAGAGGTTAGTGAATCAAAGGCATTTATCTGTCGTTGTAATTATAGCTCTTTCATCCATTTTAACCTTGAGACTGTGAGGCATCGTGTGGCCGGCTCAAGGTTCCGGTACCCTAGCTGGAAAAAGGAGGGTCAACCTAAAATCATTTTATCACTACCGTTGTTAGCAAGATGGCGACTCCCACTCTGGAGGAGGTGTCACCTTGCTTACAAGCCAGATCACCAAGCATAGAGCGGAATAAACGTGAAAATAAATATATTAATATACGACCTACAATAAATTCAGCATGGATGTTAGTTTGGAAAGAGAGAAGGAACAGTGATAAATCATCTAGCCCATGGGTGTAAGCGTGTGTTTGTGCGTGTGCGTGTTACATAGGTTACAGTTCAATCAGAGAGGAGAGAACAGGGGGCGGCAAGATAGCTTCGTCTGTTGGGACTTTGCTTGGGTAACGGAAGGTTGCCCGTTCATGTCCCTGAAACACCTGGGCATTGCCGAGGTGCCCTCGAGCAAGACACCAGACCCCTAAACTGCTCCCCGGGCGCTGTATATACAATTGCTGCCCAGGTTTTTTTTGCAGAGGCATACTCCAAACCGAGTGTTACATGAATTCTCCCCGAATGCCTTGGGAATCATTGCAAATATGGCAACAAAAGAAAACTACAAATGTAGTTTATTTATTTCGGTAATAAAGATGAAAAACTGTATTATCTTAGTATAATGTGGTTTCAATGTATATTCTTTCTAAGAATCATAACAAAGAATATTGCTAGTATTTAAGGGTGACCCCATTTTCAACCCCCCCCAAACCAGGACTGCACATACTGCCCTCAAGTATGAAGACGGCAACTGAAGACAAGTTGTAAGATTAGGAATGTCCGGCAACATTTGTTGCGTATGATGAGGTATCAGGGTCTGGAAGGTTCGTCCCATTTCAGATGAGAAGATTACAACCACAACCCCTTGTTACTCCACTCCCGAAGGGGGCAAGTCGAGAAGCCAAGGGCGCTCCAAGACGAGGGGGTAGGGGTAAAAATAGAAGGGATTGTCCCGCAAATCCTCACTGCCACAATTGCCCGTAACAATCTTCCCCGTGATTACAAGGACACGGCGTGTGGCCCCTCCAGTCAAGTGATTATCAATTCTTTGGTAGCTTTCTACAGAGACTGTTTCTGATATTAAAGTGGTAAAGAGATAGCCACGCGCAGGTATAATAAAATGGCTCTCCAAAGACCTGCGTCCATATCTGCTTCCTCTCTCTCGCTCCCTCTCTATCACGGACACACAAGGACATACAGGCTCCAACACACTCTCAAACACACACACAAGCACACACACTATATATATATACTCATACTGACCCACAGTACTGAGCCACATGTTTGCATGCATATAGACACAAGGTCCCTCACTGACTCTTACACTCTCTCTATCATAGACATGCACAAGGACACACAAGCTGATGCTAACACACACACACACCTACACCAACCATACGCACATGCACGCACACATACACTCAACCACACACACACCACACATACTCACAAGCCTACACACATTTACCCGGCCAGTGCTGCAGGCAAGGCATTTATATCCAAGGTTCCCGGCTTGTCCTACACCCCGCGGTAAGCAGGCCTTGATGAATGAGCCCTAATAGGCTGGGGAAAATTGTGTGAAGTCGACCCCCCCCCCCCTTTCCAAAACACACACACACACACACACACACACACTTTTTCCTCCTCATTTTTACCAGCACACCCCCACCTGGCCCCTCCCCACTGGCTTGTCTGACACACGCATGCGGCACACACAAACTCACATGGATTTGCATGTAAATGTGTACAGACGCACCTCTCACCCTCTCACTCAAAGTTTCTACTTTTGGTATAGTAATAGCGCAAATCTACATCTCTCTGCTGATTTCTTTCTCTCTCTCTCTCTCTCTGGCCCTCACTGAGTGAAGCAAACTGCTCCATCAAAACCCCAAAGAGCGTCCATAAGACGGGTGGTTTGTCTCCATGACGTTGGTGGGGCAGCTCACTTTAGTCCACGGCACTCTGAGCTCCGATAAGGCGACCACTTTAGTACAACACATCGGGCAATTTGCATCCGCTTACAAGCTGCTTTGCGTTGTATCTTCTAGAAAGATCACCCACTAGTGTGTGTGAAGACAGAGAAAGACAAGCAAAGCCTTCTGACCGCGCTTATACACATCTTTAGGGACTGTTGAATCAGGAAGGCTGCTTCTCACATTAGAAGATTTGAAACTCTCTCCCCGCAACTTATTGCTCAGCCAATCAGAGACGTCCACCTCTGTGGGAACCAATTATTGTGTCGCCCAGCAGTATCTGGACTCATTGTTGCTTTTAACTTAAAGTGTGTGAGCTCAAACACTTACCCAATTTCCACTTGTGTCAAGGTTCCATCCGACAACTGTTTCACACCCAGGGTGTATCTACCCTGATTTAGTATTTTCAGTATAAACCCTGTAAACATACAGCTAAAAGCAGTGCTAAAAGCAGCATTGGTTTCATACTTGGATGGTATCTTTTTAGGAGAACTAATAGGCATATGGCCTCCTCTTCTCGGTTTCTCAGTTTAAGTTAGATCACTGATCCGTCTCGGGCTATCGTTCCCAAACACACTGACAAACTAGTACCTTCAAACTGTAATTTTCTCTGCAGAGTTGTGTTTTATTGTAGATTGCCTCATTCTGTCAGTAAACTTGTTAATGCAATGTCAAGCCCTAGGCCTGAGCAGCATTTGTGTATTTGTGCACATTATTCTTAACTTTTCTTCATCATTCGTGATTCCTCAATACATTTGGCATTGATATATATAAAATATTGTGGTAGTTTTAGTGATTGTGTGTGTGTGTCCTTCTGTTTATATATATATTCAGAATCTACATGAATCTATATTGTATTGTATTGTATATATAACATGAGATGAACAAGTCGTGGTCATCATAAAAAACCTGTACCACTTGATTGAACACATATACGTGTCTTTGTCCTGCACCCCAGCGGAGGGAAAAACAAGACAAAACTGTGGATTTCAGGAGCCTGCAGCGATGAGCTGCTTGAGCTCCTCTCTGTGAAGATAAGATTTGTTATTACACAGATAAAAGCGTGTCACAGTTGCTATAATTCTGAGTTATTTTTGCACGATTAAGTGGATCTATGTAATCAAGTTAAATGAAAGACCTGGGACAATCTGAACGCATGGAATGATGAGCTCCTGCTAAGGCCTTCGATCCCCTCCCTTGGAAAAACTGTGCGGCGGTGAAACAATGCTTTGCTTGACTTCGCTGCCATTTCCTTGCAGCCGCGTCTCTCGTCATTGACCTCAGAGAGTTCAATTTTAATATTGGCGGGAAAAGGTGCACTGTGGGACGTGATAGCGCTACTCACCAATATGGTGGTTATGGTGAGGGTGGTGTTGAAGAGGGTGTCCGTCACGTTAATGGAGGGGAGCTTTCTCTCCATGGAAAGTCCATCTTCAGAGTGCCACTGGCCAATCTGCAAAGGGAGCACACACATGCATACACACACACACGGGCACACACACACACACACACACACACACACACACACACACAAGTTATTGAGTTTATGAGGATGGCTAGATTGGAAAAGGTCGATCGAGACTATTTAGTGTCTCTTTTGTATCCCTTTATCTCAAGGACAATTCAGGTGACCTTTCAACAGCGCCGCAGCAATGAGAACAATTAGAAATAGAGAGAGAGGGATAGAAAGAATAGAGAGAATGTCGAAGAATCAACTAAACAAACCCCGTGCCCCCCCGCCCCCCCCAAAAAAAAATAAAACAACTAAAAACCCAACACCACATCAACACAAAGCTGGTATTGGATCAGAGGGCTATGGCGCGTGAGACGAAGGGAGGGAAATCACGTGTAAGAGCCGAGACACATTCTTATTCATCATTCAAATGTATGGTCATTGTACAGCACACAAGTACAGTACAGCGGAAATAATTTAGCATCTAACCAGAGTGCAAATGTTGCAGTAAAGTGCATGGTAATATATCATTTACAGTTAAAATTGACAGGTTAAAAGACTAGGTATTAAATGGGAAAAAAATATATACTTATTCATTGGAAGGGTGGCAGGATAGCTCAGCTCAGTCGCTGGTGCAAGTCTCCGAAAAAGACCAAGTTACGGAGTGAGAACTGGTATTTGGAAAAAAGGTGCCAGTTTGCCTCCTGGGCACTGCCGAGGTGCCCTTGAGCAAGGCACCAGACCCCTACACACTCCCCAGGCAGCTGTAAATACAATTGCGGCCAACTGCTCCAAATACTAAGATGGGTTAAATGTAGAGAAACTAATTTCACTTTGTGTGTATACCTGTATGTGACCAATAAAGACAATTCAATCCCCCAGAGTTAGATTTAGATATGAAAATGAGCAATTTGTTCCGTCAAATTCTTCCAAAGGCACCTCTAGAGAAGGTACGGTGAAGCAGCGGAGACCGCAGATGGTCTCCGGTTAATGGGTTTCTTGCCAGCAAGACATCACACTAGTCCAGAGCCATCAAGAAAATTCCCTCCACCCAAGTGTTATTCTTCCTTATCTCCAGGGTTGTCCTGGAGGCACCACAAGCAACGTCTTTCTCCTACAAGAACCTGTGAGCGAAGGCTGTCGCGATTCTAAATAAATACCATGCCACGTTCGCTGACTTTGTTCTAAACTTTGTATAAATATTAGTTAGAACTGTGCAAATACTGTCGACACATCGCTCCTCATGCAATACTGCGGAGAGAACAGCGCTGAAAACTTCTACTTCATAAGTTGGATGGCTTCTTTACTTGCGTTAGAATCTGGAAGCATCCTTCCAATTTGTACCAAGATAGATCCATGTTGGTACAAACTGGAAGGATGCTGATGGAGGAAACATGATTTGATTTGGAAGGCCATTTCTCCATCTCTAGAGGGAATGAAGAAACACACACACACACACACACACACACACACACACACACACACACACACACACACACACACACACACACACAGGGCCTTTACAGCCACAGACTCACACACAACTTCAAATTAAACTTTGATTGTCCCTGCAGTGATTATAGTTCTGAGATTACGTGACACAATTCCTCTGAGTGTCAACTGGCAGTTGTTCGCTTCTTGAATTGATGAGGGATTAATCAGAAGCCAACGACGGACGTGGTCAACCTGAGAGTGTGGAGGTAATGCTGCCTCCTGCTGCCAGTCATAACGGTCTCCTTCCTGGAGGATTTTTGTGTGTGAAGTTGTGTGCGGGCTTGGTGGTGTAGAATCCTAATCAAGAAAGCTTATTATCTTCAATGACTACCACCACGTCACGTCCCAGGCATCTGTAGTGAGCGTGTTTTGGATGCAGCATGACAGCTTTTCAAGTACCCCTACTAGCTGATACGCGGTCTTTCCTATCAGCGGCAACATAATGTTTCACGCAATAATTAAATGGCCTGCCTGCATTTGCATACACATGCAAGCAATGATTTACTATATATAATGTCTTGAATCTTTTATTTATTTTTTGGTTGGAATAATGGAGATCCAAGGAGGAGGAGGAGAAGGAGGAGTAAGAGGAGGAATATTGGCCAATAACAGACAAGGCAATAGGAAAATGAGAGAGCAAGAGGAAACAAGCGTTACAGCGTTGATGCGTCAAGTTGGGCCGAGGTGGCAAAACAAAAGTATAGGAAATCAATCCTAAGTGCTATTATGGAAGGTAATGTCAACGGGCATAGATACATTTATCCTGTCATGGGTCGGGGGTTGTTGCGAATGAGCACATCAGGTGGGACATCTGGAGTGTGTGTCTAGTTCTGTGAAACATTGTGTGAGTGTGTGTGTGTGGCTTTTTGGTGTCCACATGACTCTGCATCTCTTTGGTTATAAGAAGTAAAAGTCGTACACTTCATTTTTTACATATAAATGGGCCCGATTTCACCAGGTGAGAGAGTGATTAGCTGTGATAAGCGGTTTTTCTGCTAAAATTGTTATTGGCATCGTGACATAACACAGTGGGAGTGTCCACAAAGATAAATGATGAATATATCAGTCTACTCTACCGGCCTACCCAGTGGACTATACCAACTGGTAGGCGCATCTATCCATTACAAATCTGGGTGGACACTCTGACTGTGTAATGTGACAATGGCAATGAAAAGTTTAGTCACATGACCATTTTGAAACACCTGGTAAAGGCTTGTAACATCAAACTCAAAATATGAATGAAAACTGGGTGAGTGGTGTTTTTAATTAGTCTGCCCACCTCAATCTGCAAACAATTCTGAATGAACGTTCTGAAATACCCTTCCGGTATATTCTGTTTATAATTGGTCACTTTAGAATAGCTGTATTGAATTAAAAAATGTTCAGTAAATTTAAATACATCACGCATTCTGTATATTATGTTTGCACACCATACAAAGCGCAGGGGGTCTACATAGAGTTAAAAGTTGTATGCTTGTATCTCGTGTGTGTGTGCCTGAGTGTGTCTGCGTGTGTGTGTGTGGGGAGGTGTGTGTGTGTGTGTTTGGGTATGTGCTAATGCTATGTCTGCATCCTCTCTACAACGGGGGGGGGGGGGGGGGGGAAGCAGAGTGACAGATTGTATCCTTGAGCAGAAGGGAGCATGTCGACTCCTCATCCCCTGTTATTTGCTGTACAGAGTAATGGCTACTTTGTGAGGTTGTGTGCCAGTTCCTCGCCTGGAAGCCCAGTGGCTTCAGAAGCCCATGTGCACACAAACACACACCCGCACATACACACACATAGACCTTTGCACCATGTACTCACACACAAGAGAGAAACAAATGACTCCTAACAGGAATCATTTCACATGGAGGCCTCTAAAAACAGAAAGGTAGACAGCAGAAACTCCTAAATGTTTGTTCTTTCCACAGGCAGTTCAGACCCAGTACGTCTCATTTGTCCCGTGGTGACTATTTAAAGCGGCAATGTGTACCTGCGCTACGAGATAAAGCACACATCTTTTGAGCAATCATACCCATGCAAAATAAATTAAAAAGATCTAGGAGCCAAATATGATTGATCTATATTTACCGGTAGCTTTCGGCAGTGCTGCCGGCATTTCTGCTTCACAAAAATTGCATTTGTTTGTTCGCACAGCGAGAAAAGTCTCATGTATTTTGCATCATCTGATCGGCTGTTTTTAGGAGCTTCGTTTAAAGTGAAAATCGGCCGAAAATGATAGGCAGCCGATCAAACGGATCGGCGCATCCCTAGTAAATATATATGCACATTCATTCTCACAACGCGTCAGACACAAGGAAATATACATTTATTTATTTAAATTGAATGTGACACAGGGTCCAGTCCGGATTGATTTGCAGTTCGGTCCGGTCCTGGAGTTTTAGAAGCACTGGTTTATAGCATGCTCCTGCCCTTCTCCTCCTACTCTCCCCTGCTTCCCCTCTCCGCCACTCCTCCTCTCCCCCTCTCTTCCTTATCCCTCCCCCTCTCCTCCTCTACTCCTTTGCCCCTCTCTTCCTCTCTTTCTCCTCTCTTCCTCTCTTTTTCCTCAGGGGGAGACAGAGAGTTTCTCTCTCTGTCTCTGTGTGGTGTGTGTGTGTGTGTGTGTGTGTGTGTGTGTGTGTGTGTGTGTGTGTGTGTGTGTGTGTGTGTGTGTGTGTGTGTGTGTGTGTGTGTGTGTGTGTGTGTGTGTGTGTGTGTGTTGAAATCAGCTCGCTCAATGACTGCAGCCATTTCATTGGTTGAGTAGCGTCACGTGAGACGATATTATTGTGATTGTATTTCTGCAATGCATTTTAGAATAAAAAAAAATAGTAATTGAATATATAATACTACACAATACAAGGAACTTTAAATCCCCATAGAAAGATCCCCATAGCCCCCACCCACTATGTGATTGACTTTGAAAGTGATAGTCTATTGCTCCCATTGGTAGGAATAGGGAGGGGGTGAGGCGGTAACAAAGTGCAGCGTCACAGCGTTATGACAATTAGTTGAGACCTGCACAGGTTATTGTGAATGCTGGCAGCATGTCGTTCTCAAAGTTCCCAAGACAAAGGAAAGTTGATCAAGAGAACCGAAAATTCAAAGAAGATGGACAGAGAAATATGCATTTATCAGTCCAGCACCAAACCAATGTGCTTGATTTGCACAGAAACCGTGGCCAGCATAAAGAGTGGTAATGTGAAACACCACTATGAATCGAAGCACAGCTATTTTGAGCAGCAGTTCTCGACCAAGATGGCGGCGCGTAAACATGGGAACGCCCAGCGTCTGACCAGCTTTTGCAAATTAGCGGTAATATACCTAATAATACTTAGTATGTTCACACAGAACAGTCTTGATTTTATCACGTACACCAACACAATCTTTTTGAAATTGGATTCCATCATTCTGGCAACTTAATCGGCGATCTTCAACTCCATGCTGAAACTCTGGTGAGTCTCACCCCAGCACGGCCGGCTGACCGGACCCATCGCCCGCAGAGAAAATGTAAACACAGGAGAGGAAGCCGCGGAGGGCTACGTGCTAGGCTAAGAGCTAACCCACATCGCCCGTCGCTACCCAGCGTTTTCCTCGCCAACATACGATCTCTGCCGAACAAAATTGATGAACTGCGGCTGCGGATTGCAACGTGATGATTTTCACAGAAACATGGCTTAACAGCGGAATCGCCGACAGTGCTATTGAGCTAACGGGGCTCACTCTACACAGAGCAGACAGATTAGCTGAGGGCTCCGGTAAAACCAGGGGTGGAGGTTTGTGTATCTATACTAGGCACAGACACTACCATCATTGAGTGCCACTGATCTGCTAACGTAGAATACCTAATGGTTAAATGTAGACCCTTTTACCAACCCAGGGAAATTACAGCCACCATTATAACTGCGGCTTACATACCTCCAGATGCTAACGCTAAACTAGCTATGAAGGAACTGTACTCTGCTATTAACCAACAGCAGAACTCCCACCCAGAGGCAGCCTTTATTATTGCAGGCAATTTAATTTTCATTTAACCAGCATGTCTCCTGCTCCACAAGAGGAGAGTGAACATTAGACCATGTTTACACCAACAAGGCTGATGCTTACAAAGCCGTCCCCGTCCCCCAGCTTGGGCAGAGTGATCATGTCTCTTTGTTCAAGCTGCCTAAGTACACGCCACTCATCAAGCCTGTGAAGCCCACCAAGGTCAAAAGTCAAAGTGTGGCCGGAGGGAACAGATTCTAAGTTGCAGAACCGGTTTCTACAGACGGATTGGAGCCTGGTTGCCTCCCAGTCTACCCTAGACTCCCACACCAACATCGACTCCTACACCTCCTCTGTTTTGGATTGCATCAACTCCAGCATTGACACTGTCACCACCCTCAAACAGATCACAACATTCCCCTACCAGAAACCGTGGATGAACGGAGAGGTCTGCCTACTCCTAAAGGCACTGGCCTACACTGCTTTTAGGTTGGGCGATGCACTGGCCTACTGTTTAGCCAGGGCTAATCTGAAAAAGGGCATCAAGCCCGACGCATGTGGCAGGGCATCCAGGCCATCACGGATTATAAACCTTCCAACAACTCCCCCCCAACCACTGACTCATCCCTCCCTGACAAACTGACACTTTTAACATGTCACTAGCTCAGGCAGTTGTCCCAGTGTGCTTCAAAACCACCTCCATTTGCAGTGCCAAAACACTCCTCTGCAGTGAGCCTGCAACGACTTCCGCCCTGTTGCACTCACCCCCATCATCATGAAGTGCTTCGAGAGGCTGGTTCTGGCCCTCTCCTCTACTCCCTCTTCACCCACGACTGCACTCCTGTACATGGTACAAACACCATCATCAAGTTTGCCAATGACACAATGGTGGTGGGCCTCATCAAAAACAATGATGAGGCAGCCTACAGGGACGAGGTCCAGCACCTGGTGGCGTGGTGCGCTGACAACAACCTGGCCCTCAACACCAAGAAGACCAAGGAGCTCATCGTCAACTTCAGGAAGACCAGAGCGCACACGCCCCCATCCTCATCAACGGAGCGGAGGTCGAGCGTATCTCAAGCTTCAAATTCCTGGGGGACCACATCTCCGAGGACCTCTCCTGGTCCCTCAATACTGCCTCACTGGTAAAGAAGGCTCACCAGCGTCTCTTCTTCCTAAGGAGACTGAGGAAAGCCCACCTGTCACCTCAGATTCTGGTGAACTTTTACCGGTGTGCTATTGAAAGCATCCTCACCAACTGCATCACAGTGTGGTACGGCAACTACACTGTTTCCGACCGGAAAGCGCTGCAGAGGGTGGTGAAAACTGCCCAACGTATCGTTGGACTACCCCTCCCTGCAATAAACACTACCCACCACAAACAGTGTCTGAGGAAGGCACACAAAATAGTGGACGACCCCTCTCACCCCAACCATGTTTCCCCTCCGGGAGGGGGAACCTTTGTTCCAAGTCAAGCAGGCTTAGGAACAGCTTCTTCCCCTCAGCTGTCATCTCCCTGAACTCTGCACCACGAAGACAGCCCCCCTGCTGCCCTGCCCCTGCTGTCCCCCCCCCGTCCCCCCCCCCCCCCGCTACTGGACCTCTGCTTCCCCCTCCTGCTGCCCCCCCCCCCCCTCTGCTTCCCCCCCCCTCTGCTGCCCCCCCCCTGCTGCCGCCCCTGCCCCACACCTCTGCTCAACACCTTTAATAAAAAATCACCACCAATGTCTTTGACTAACTGTAAAAATAAAAATAAAAAATAAAAATAAAAATAAAAATAAAAAACGACCTACCTCTCTATAGTTTACATATTTATTAGTAAGATACCCGTTTACTGTACCTGCCATATATATTCCCAAACTGTTGATATAACTACATATCCCTGCTCCTGTATATACATTTATATATGCCATACATGTATATATGCTCACTTGTATATACATTTACAATTATATATATTTATCCTGCTTTCAATAACTGCATACCCCTTATCACTACCTGTTAAATACTCACTTACCTGTATATATATAACCTATTATTATGCTCATATCCAATTTAATACCTAGTAGACTGTCTTTTAACCTGTAAATTGAACCCGGAAATTTTAACTGTAAATGATACTGCATGCACTTTACTGCAACATTTTCACTCTGGTAGATGCTAAATTATTTTTGCTGTACTGTACTTGTGCTGTGCAATGACAATCAATTTGAATCTAATCTAATCTAATCTAAACAGAGAGTTGAGGACAGCAACATTTACACAGTTTAAAGCTTCCTATCAAGCTACAAACTGACTGTCAGATCTATGACAATGCAAGAGAGAGCAAATCAAGCCTCACTCAGAGTGGCCTGGGTTTTGGGTAATCACAAAAAGCCCTTTTCTGATTCAGAAGTAGTGAAGGAGTGCATGACTGAAATAACTGAGGCTTTGTTGGAGGGTAAGGAGAAGCAGGAGATGTCTGTGAAAATTAAGCAGGTACCCTTATCAAACTCCACTACAACCAGGAGAACTGAATTGCTTGATAAAGACCGGGTGACACAGATGACGGATGACATCAAAAATGCAGAGTGCATGGGGGAACATTGTGTGAGGGCATATTAGGCGTCAAACTCCAAGGCCAAGACTACACAGTGTGTGACATTATGTCAGCAGTACACTCTTTTTCCAAAGGAAGTTAGAGATCTTCAGGGGTACATAACAGAGGCACATCTCTTTCCAACTCTGTTTGAGCAAACTAATGGTTATATCACAATCACATGTTGTCTCATGTTGCATTTCTGGAGAAGCTGGCCGAGAATTTTCAAAACCGTGAATGTTCATTTGCATACTTTAATGCAAACTTTTACGTTAAGTGTGTGAATGTTCATGTGCATGTTTACATGCTTCTATGTGTGCCCGTGTGTATGTGTTTGTGTGTATGTGCGTGTGAATGTGCCTGCATATGTGTGTGTATATGTGAATGTGTTTGTGTGTGTCTGTGTTTGTGAATGTTTGTGTGCTTGTGCGAGTGTGTTTATTGTGTGTAAATGCATATGTATGTGTGTATGTGTGTATGTGGGGATGGGGATGTGAAGGTTACACTCTCCACTTTAAGTAAGTAAGTACTTTCAGGCCCTCGTCACATGGATAGACTGCACTTGTGAGGAGCACTTGTGCTCAAATAGTTAAGAGGCAATTCAGTGAATCAAAAGAGGTGCATTATGGACATGTGGCTGATTTAACAACCTGTGATGAGATGGGAGACGGTGTAGGATTTACTAAAATATATATTATTGACACACTGAGACAAAAAACGAAATGTCTCAAAAGAAGACACTTTTCTCCTTTGGGCCAAATTTTATCTTTTTTTTAACAATTCTTTACAATTTGGAGCTGCAGCAGCTCAGTCAGTTGAGACTTGGCTTGGGAACCGGAGGTTCGCTGGTTCAAGTCCTCGAAATGCCACCTTGCCTCCTGGGCACTGGCGAGGTGCCCTTGAGCAAGGCAACAGACCCCTACTGTGTGCGTACATGTATGTGACCAATACAGAGGATTCAAAATCCTCCAGATTTAGATTAAGATTTAATTCTGGTGAAAAATGGGAAAACGTCTTAATGTGAGTGCATACGCTCGTGAGTGCATATAAAGGTTAAAGGGCGAACGTGCCAACACAATTAAACAGATTGCATTATTCTTCTAACGATGAAACACTTTGAATCTTCAACACACACCTGCCTTGCGGTTTCCACGACAACAGGAGAGAACTCCGGCAACTTAGAAGCCCATCCTGTTTATGAACCACTTCCTGCAGCCGCTCATCCCCAACCTTTTCCTTCATGTTTTGTCCCTCTACTTATTCCACTGTTAATGCTCTCTCTCTCTCTCTCTCTCTCTCTCTCTCTCTCTCTCTCTCTCTCTCTCTCTCTCTCTCTCTCTCTCTCTCTCTCTCTCTCTCTCTCTCTCTCCCTCCCTCTAATATATAATATTATATTATATATAATAAAAATGCAGTAAAGGCTTGTTGGTCAATCAACAGTTGAAGATTAAAATATATACGGCAGGTAAGGTAAAAATGTACAAGCTATCATACAGGTATGTAAATATGTTAACTATAGGTAGAGGTAGTTAGTTATGGCAGTCAAAGACATTTTATTATTATATTATTATATTATATATTATTATTATTATAGGATATATTGAGCAGAGGTGGGGGGCAGGGTGGGGCGGCAGCAAGGGGGGGGGGGGGGCTGTCATCATACAGAGTTCAGGGAGATGACAGCTGAGGGGAAGAAGCTGTTCCTAAGCCTGCTTGACTTGAAACAAAGGTTTTTTTACCGCCTACCGGAGGGGAGGAGGGAAGGGGTGAGAGGTGTCTTTCACAAGGGTGAGAGGTGTCACAATTTTGTGTGCCTTCCTCAGACACCATTTGTGGTGGGTAGTGTATATTGCAGGGAGGGGTAATCCAACAATGCGTTGAGGGGTTTTCGCCACCCTCTGCAGCGCTTTCCGGTCGGAAACAGTGTAGTTGCCATACCACACTGTGATGCAGTTGGTGAGTATGCTTTCGATGGCACGCCGGTAAAAGTTCACCAGAATTTGAGGGGACTACTCAGTCTCCAGCTCTGAAGTCCACGATGAGCTCCTTGGTCTTCTTGGTGTCGAGGGCCAGGTTGTTGTTAGGGCACCACGCCACCAGGTGCTAGATGGAGGCTAGAGGCTAGTCGGTGGAGACTAGAGGCTCCTAGGTGGAGGCTATTTGGAGGAGGCTAGAGGCTGATCAGTGGTGGCAAGAGGCTAGCCAGGGATCGGCCCAGTCATGCAGATATGGTGGCTGCTGCAGAAAACAATGTGATTGCTTTATGTGTTCACTGCTAGACGTGTCACATCTTGTGTGTGTGTGTGTGTGTGTGTGTGTGTGTGTGTGTGTGCAAGACAAGGTACCACTACCACATCATTATTGGTAATGCTGTGATATTGAGTGATAACTTAGTGATTTGATTGTCTTAATTATGTTGTAATGTGTTATGTTGTAACAATATGCGTGTGTGTGCACATGCATGCGTCTTTGTGTGTGCGTGTATATGTGTGTGTGTGTGTGTGTGTGTGTGTGTGTGTGTGTGTGTGTGTGTGTGTGTGTGTGTGTGTGTGCTGGATGCGGTGGTGGCACAGTGCCACTGTCGTATCCATCTCTGCCAAAGCGGTAGCACCCAAGCGGCTGTCTGGCCGGAGCCGAGCTGTCCCGACAGCATGTAGGACGTGTTGGTAGACAAAACAAATAACACCTTGTCTCGCCTCATTAACATAACCGCCAGACCGGCATTCTAATAGTTCTGGAATCGCATTCCATCTCATTTGAGTTAGGGCGCCAGTGGGACTATCCTGCCACCTCCGCCGCTACCATGCCGCTACTGTGTCTGCAGTGCTGGTCATGTTGCGCCAGGGGACTGGCAGAGAACACCTGACTTAAGGTTAAACTCAGTAGAAGGACGGCCGATGTCACACGGCCGTCACGCATGGCCAATACTCGCTTCTGTGAGCTGAGGTTTGTCCGTAGTCCGGGGCTCGCTGGTAGACTGTTGAACCCAGGAATGACAGGAGTCACACTCACGGACACGCAAGCCCCACGGTGAGAAGGCGTTCGGAACAGAGTGAGGGTCCAGCACAAGCGGGTCAAACTCGATTGCTATTTTACCTTCAGCTTGAAACAAAACAAAAGTAGAGGGCCCTCAGTGGAGCGCATACTTCAACCACACCAAATAGTCCCTTGGATCCAGACAGATAAACAAACAAGGGCAAAAAGTTAACCTTCGTCTCATCTCGGATGACGGAGGTAAACACGGGAACGTGGGCCGATCCGGGCCCACCTGGGCCCAAGCGGTCCACTCGCCGCTATTATGCCTCACGCCGAGGACTGTAATAAGGGGCACGCTGTGACACGGAGAGCTTAGCGGCGGGAGGTCAGGTGAATAGCCATTTAAACACCTGCTGCTCCGGTGGCACAGAGACCACGCTAAACCAACAACAACAACAGCAACAGCAAAAGGTGTCAGAGAGAAGGGAAAAAGGAGCAACTACTCCTGTCAAAGGTGGCGAAGGGCCAGGGATTTCCAGGCGGCTTACGGCAGGGGGGCGGGGGGGGGGAAACATGTAGAGCAGGAGCAGAGCGGGTAGACAGGGGAAGCGTGTAGCGCCCTGCTCTGTGACCGCTTGCTAATAACGCAGAGGCACTGGTTGGTGAGTGTGTTTGCATGGCAGTGCGCCTCTGTGTCTGTGAGTGCATGTTGCGTGTGTGTGCACACGCGTGTGGGAGTGCATGTGTTACTGTGTGTGTTTGTTTGTATACAGGATTTATGTGTGTGTATACATTTATATATATATATATATATATATATATATATGTGTGTGTGTGTGTGTGTGTGTGTGTGTGTGTGTGTGTGTGTGTGTGTGTGTGTGTGTGTGTGTGTGTGTGGTGTGAGTGTACTTGTGTCTATGGGTTTGAGCCTTGTCAGGGTCTTAACAAGTCCATAAAGCCTCCACAAAAGCACCTTGGTGTTGGGCTTCACCTGCAAGGCCAGCTCTCTGGGACGACCACACAACAACAACAATAGTGATCCGGCCCGAGGCTGATAGTGGTTCTTATCTCATCACAAGTATCAGCTCTCCTTACACTGGTGAGCGTGTTACACTGTGTTACACTGGTGAGCTGTGGAGGGGGGGGGGGGTCAAAAGGTTACAAATAAATGACATATCATTGATTGCACTTTTATAGCGAAAAATTTAGTCAGTGATTATCAGATAAAAGGTATTTTTTGTTTATTTTACAAAGATTTAACATTACCATATTTTACAGTCAGTCCACACACATTGTGTACATTTAATATGGTAATTAATGATTAGTGTGTATTACTAGTACATTATTTTTGTCACCCAATTGCGTGTGACTTATCTTTGATTTGATCATAAAATGATCATATTTGTATATTTATAAAATAGAAAAAAACATTCACAATGTGTTTATGTCACTCCTCACTTAGGCAGAATCCCTTCCTCCAAGCCAGATTACACTTAAGCTGCATTGCCCAAGACTGCATGGCACTGAAATGAGGCACAATAAACCAAAAATGCATTTTAAAGTGCCAGTGGTGCAGCAGCATCATGAATACAGTGCAGTACAGTGAAGAATAGTGCAGTAATTGTAATGAGTCCAGAAAATCCAGCAAGAGTGTGTCACAGTTTGCACTCCTTGCTTCCACAGCACTTGCCCAGATAGCCACGCCCCCTTATTGCATTCTGCATTCCGGTCTCCTCGTTTCCACAGCACTCGCCCAAATTGCCACGCCCTTTTATTATTCCACATTCCAGTCTCCTCGCTCCTACTACACACTACCGCATAGCCACGCCCCCCTTGTTAATTCTCACCCGCAGCTACAGCGCATCACAGTTAACGACCCAATTTAAGCCTATCCCCGCACACTCATACTTGGCCAGATTGTTCCTGAGTATGCAGACATTCCAGCGTTTACCAAGTCTGATACCTGTTCCCGATTCTCTGCCAATCCCCGATTACGCTTCCGCCAGTTCCAGCCTGGTTCCCGATCTGCTGCCTGTCCCTGACTACGCCTCTGCCTGTCCCTGCCCGGTTCATCTGCCCTGCCTGGTTCCCGATCTACTGCCTGTCCCCATCTATGCCTCTGCCTGTCCCCGCCTGGTTCGTCTACCCAGCCCGGTTCGGCCTAATAAATATCACAAACTGTCCTTGGTGTCCATATGCTGCATTTGGGTCCTAACCTAATCCGTGACAGAGTGAACTCATTATCTTGCCCCCCCCCCTTCATGTGTATTGTAGAGACACCAGGTGTACTTTACCTGCCTGAGGCCGTCCTTGCCGTGCTGCATGATCCTCAGGGCGTAGTTGGACCGCTGGCCTTTGCTGTTGAACTCGATGTGGCCGGTGAGACCTTCCAACTCGACCTGTCCCACACAGACACACAAACACATTTATTGAAATTACTTGGCCGTCCAAAAAGGACTGTGTCTTCAAGGGAAATAAATGCTCTCATTGTCTTATTAAGTATTCACAGAGAATCTGTGGGGTTGACTGTGAATGGGGTTGACGGTGTGTGTTGGGTTGACAGTGTGTGGGGATGGCGGTTTGTGTGGGGTTGACAGTGTGTTGGGATGGCAGTGTGTGTGGTGGACAGTGTGTGGGGTTGGCTGTGTGTGGGATTTGACGGTGTGTGGTGTTTGCGGTGTGTGGGGTCGGTGGTGTGTTGGGTTGACGGTGTGTGGAGTTGACTTTTGTGGGGATGACGGTGTGTGGGGTTGGCCGTGTGTGGGGGCGATGGTGTGTGGGGGTGGCGGTGTGTGGGTATGGCAGTGTGTCCCAATCACTGACAGCTTTTTGGCTTCATCAAAAATAACATGTTTTAGCCAATGACAGGCTATTTGTATCTCTTCATGTCCACTCATTGTGTCTCTCTGTAAAATGTTGATTGATGAGCGACAGATGGCGAACCGTATTCATATATTCAGCTCTTCAGAACGAAATAACGTCATTATGCAATCCTATAAGGCCATAAAATATTGTATGGGCATGACAATAGCTTTTATACAGTGCCTTCCTGACTAATTTAACAAGCTATTCTGTTTTCTGTATTTTATTTTTGTTTAAGGGAAAAAAGCATAATTAGGACACTTCTTGGACAATGTTGACACTAGAAGAAATGCAATTAAATGCATGGGAATAAACACACAATGGGTAAAAAATGAAAGGGAGGGAGGCGCCTGCTCCCCTCCGGTCCAGTGGGGGGCAGCGGTCTTACCATGCGGAGGTAGTTCATGAGGCTGGTGCCGTGCTCCCAGATCTTGGAAGACTTGCAGGAGAGCTGAGTGGCCCCCACGTTCTGACTGCGGTTCAGCTCCTGGACCGCAGCCACCACCGCATGCACTGCATCAAACAGCAGGGCGGAGGAGAGCTGCAGGAGGGGGCGGAGGGGGAGGAAGAGGAGGGTGAGCAGGAGGAGGAGGGTGAAGAGTAGGAGGAGGAAGAATAGGAGGATGAGGAGGAGGGTGAGGAGGACAAGGAGAAGAAGTGAAGGTGAGCACATAGATTGTCTTTACTCTCTCTCTGTCCCTTTCCAACTCTATCTCTCAGACACACACATACACATGTAAGAGCACGCACCCACACACACACCACACACACACACACACACACACACCACACACACACACCACACACACACACACACACACACACACACCACACACACACAAGATACAATATATTGGCCATGTATTGGCCAATTGCAACAGGTACATTTAAGTGCTTACTCCCCATTCCCTCCCGCATCTCCAAAACAATACCATACAAATAATATATACACTAAAAATAAACAAAAAAAAACAGCAAAGTGACTGATAAATGATATTTACATGTGTTGAATGAACTTACAAAAATCATTAAAAGCATTTAAAGTGCCAGTAGTGCAGCAGCATCTTGAATACAGTGCAGTAACTATGATGAGTCCAGAAAGTCCAGAACACACACACACACTCACTCACACACACACACACACACACACACACACACACACACACACACACACACACACACACACACACACACACACACACACACACACACACACACACACACACACACACACACACACACACACACACACACACACATGACACACTTGTGCCTATAGCCTGTCAGTGGTCACAGATAGCTTAACCCATCCCTGGAGTGGCACTGAGATTATGCCATTACATCATTAATGAGACTCTTATCTGTTGACAGCTCTGAGAAAAACATACTTTCTCTCTCTCTCCCTCCCCTTCTCTCTCCCTCTCTCTCTCTCACACACACATACTCTCCCTCCCTCTCTCTCTCTCTATCTCCCCCCTCTCTATCTTCCTACCTTTCTCTCTCCCCACACCCACACTCCCCCAGCCCCTCAGCCAGTGCCAAAAAACAGCAGGAGAGACAGTCATTCCCCCTCATGTACAAACAGCCTCATGCGCATGCCAGTGGTGTTACTAGGATGTCATCGTTGGGTGGGCATTTGGATTATTTGGGTGGAAAACAACAACAATGTTGCTTTACTTAATAGGGTGCAAACAAGGGCGTTTTTGAGAAGAAGAGATGCAATTACAGCATCCAATTTGTGTAGGGGGGTCCGTCCATTCCTAGAGGAAAATGTTGCTGTTTACAACCGTCTTTTCTTTGTCTTGTAAGAAATAAATCAATTTAGGGCTTACTGAAGTCTGCTCCTTATTTGTCCTAAGGCAGGGTTAAGGAGAAAAAGGGCAAACAAACAGATCAATTCTAAGACCAGTTCGAGAAATGTATCGGCCAATCAAGTTTTATTTTGGATCTTGCTGTTATCTAAAAAGGTGAAACATAAAGATTGAGAAAAATGTGAGAAAAATAAGAGCATTTGAAGATCTCAAATTGATCTTAAATTGGGATTTGGTTCAGACAAGAGAAATCAATTTCTTAGGAGCCGAAGTATAAGAAAATTGTCAAAATCTCATATTGATCTTAAATTTACCTTAGTTTTGTCTATGAGAAATAGGCAAGACAAAGACACAATCTTATTTTGAATTTTACTTTCCTCTGGGTTACCCCATGAAAAGGGGAATTTTTTTTTAGATTTGTATGATGAACTAGAGAGGAAAACATACGAGCAAATCTTGGTTTATAGAATACACAGGGTCAGGCAGCAGTGCCTGTATGATGAACTTGATTAGTTCTGCCTAGGATAGAACAATGTCTAGGTCCAATGTGAATAGCAGATGCAATATAACTTTTTTTCATTATTTTTTTAATATATTTTTTGTTACTATATTTAGTTAGTTTGTAGAACATATAACTCCTAGAATGGTATTCATAAAGAAGACAAAGGTGAGTAAGCTAGAATGGAGACAGTAAGATGTTCTGTTTGCATACTGAGTGCAATTAAACCACACAGGCTACTTGCTGAATGCTGCATTCAGCTTTAAGATAATGTAGTAAATGTAAGTTAGTAAGTAAGATCGGATCACCACATATACTGTATGTTGACAATGGGGATGCTAGAACAGCAATACAGCTCAATGCAGTACCATTTCTATGGTAAGCTAGGATACCAGTTCCCAGGGTATAGAAACTATACATTTCTGAAACAACTTGATTCATGTCCTTGACTGCAGCATTGATTGGCGGAGAGGGGTGAGCATGCGGGACAAGGTAGAAAAAGAGCTTTCACATGCAGCTGATGACACACCAACGACTAGTGCTGTGACATACAGCCTATGCAATATGGGGAAGGTCTCTTTGTACTCCTGAAATGATTTGCATACTGCAGAAAGGTCTGCATCAGTGGAAAGTTTATTGAGCAACATTACTTTTGCCACAGCAATTTCACTGTGCAAGCTAATATTATTTTGTTCTGTGCCTGCAAGCACCTGAAGTGGCTTCAGGAGAGAGTTGTCAAGAAAATATGCAGATTTTGGCAGGAGAAATTATGTGGCCCTCATTAAATCAACATTTATTTGAGAGAATACCGTCTTCATCTCCACAATAGCTCTATCAAGAATGCTAAACATAGCTCTTTTAAAAGACTGATTTGGAGTGCTAATTTGGCCATCAGTCACCATGCCCAATAGTTGACAAGACAACACTATTGTCAAACTGTGAGTTCACTGTCCTTCTCCTCTTAGGAGGATTGGCATTTCCACATTGAGAGAAATGCTCATCCCATAACGAGTCACATCTCATCTCCTTCAATGTCCCCAGTGAAGCTGTCACCACCTCCCCTGCAGTGCACAAATCCACTGTTTGTGACTGCAGAATTTAATTGGCTGGCTTCAGCGCACTAAGCACATGGAGGAGAAATTAGCGAATGTCAAAGAAGTTCTACCTGTTTAGCTTTCCCAAAAGACCACACGCCTCTGTACTACCTCAGACAAAATACCTCTTTCCTCCTTGTCAATAATGGACTTGGTGACATCACGATGACTAGTCCAGCAAATATCTAGTAGCCTTTTGAGTGTGGGAGCATTGAACCAGTTTGCAATATAATGTCTGTGACAGAATGTATTCAAGGAATTGGCCCTCCCATGACCCTAAGGCGTAGGGAGGCGACCCTCTCGTCCACCGGGGTAAACTCCAACAAAGCGGCACTCAGCCGGGGACTTGTGAGTATCCCCACACCCGCCCGGCGCCTCACACCTTGAGCAACTCCAGAGAAGGAAAGAGTCCAACCCCTATCCAGGAGTTTAGTTCCAGAGCCAGTGCTGTGCGTAGAGGTAAGCCCCACCAGATCTAATTGGTAGCGCTCCACCTCCCGCACAAGCTCAGGCTCCTTCCCCCCCAGAGAGGTGACATTCCACGTCCCCAAAGCCAGTCTCTGTTGGCTGGGTTTGGTCCGTCGATGCCCCCTGCCTTCACTGCCTCCTAACTGGCAGTGCACCCGACCCCAGCGGTTCTTCCCGTAGGTGGTGGGTCCGCGGGAAGGAGAAGTGGCCACGTTGCTTTTTCGGGCTATGCCCGACCGGGCTCCGTGGCTAACCCGGCCACCGTGGCTAACCCGGCCACCAGGCGCTCGCTTATGGGCCCTCTTTCCAGGCCTGGCTCCGGAAAGGGGCCCCGGGCTTCCTCCGGGCAGGGAATCCTCACTTCTTCTTGTTTGTTTGTCCATTGAAGTCTTTGAACCATTCTTAGTCTGGCCCCTCCCCTGAGACCAATCTGAGGGCCACCTATCCATGCTGGAAAATGTTGCCCACCTAGGTAAATATGTTACCAGTGACTAGCAACAAATCAGCTAGAACTAGCCTGGAACTGGCAAGCTAGCTGGCTATCAATAAACCACCAAGTGAGTAACTTAAAAGAAACTTGCAAAACTTGCAAACTCAAAACTACAAGACTATGAATGTAATTTATAATAACAAGAGTAAAGAATGATCAAGAATCAAAGCTATATTTTGCAACAAACAGGTTCAGCAACAACCTCTGTAACGCATGTATAAAGAAGCGTCGTGGTTTGGTGAATGGTGATATGGAAAGAAGGAGCACTGACTAAGCACACCCACACTTTTTAAATGGGAAAGAAGTGCATATTTGCTGACTATGAACTGACTATGAAAACTATGAACGCTGAAAAATAGCGATAACAGAGTTTTCATTGGATGGGCAGATGATTCCCCTGGGTGGGCAAGGCTTATCTCTGGGTGGGCAATGCCCACCCCAGCCCACCCGTAGACACGCCCCTGGCGCATGCATGCACACACACACACACACACACACACACACACACACACACACACACACACACACACACACACACACACACACACACACACACACACACACATACACACACACCTTAACGATGCAGCTTGCTATGCAAATACAATTAAAATGCATGATGCCAGGCGTTGGCGGTGGCTAGAGGAGAGTGCAGCTGTGCAATGAAGCCAGAGAGCCAGAGAGGTGCGGTCTGCTGGATATCCTTAGAGAGCCTCAGACTGATTGCAGAACCAATCAAGTCAAGATATTCCAGAGGAGGAATATAATATGACCCACTCAATAGAAAAAACCTTGTGTGAGGTTCTAAACCATTTGAAAAACCTCAACTGACAAAACACATTCCATGAATTTTATGTTGAACGGGAAACATTTTTGCTGTCACATTTTGGTTCCACTTTCTAAATATTACGATACGGCCTGGGAAAATGTTAGGATAAGATGTTTAGGGGGGCGATCCAGCCCGGCTAGGGGGTCTGGGGGTACAAACATTACGAGACTATAACAGATTTAAGGTATCACATATTACTGCATTCAAGCAATACATGACCATGCAATACTGATAATTGCCAGGATAGCATGGGATCAGAAAGTAGCACATGACACTACTGAGAGGCGAGAGAAAGATTTTTACTGTCTATGGGCGGGACTTGCCATGAAGCAATCAGACTACCGGTAGCCTACTTAAGGTGCATGCCGCCACTTACTATATCGGAGTCTGGACTAAACCCAATAAGGTCTCAAAAGTTCGGAAAATGTTACATTGGAGGGTTAAACAATGATTTCCAAAATAAAAAGAATCAAATTTTTGTTTTGTTAGTGGTGCTGAGATAAAATTGAGGTGTGCTTGAGCAACCCCTAAAAAGGGTCTAAAATCCCCACAGCGATACAGTGAGCGGCTTCCATCTCAAAGGGTAAAATCCCGCCACTCAAGTCACTCCTGCACCAGGTTACATTCTTCAGATCGCGCTACTCAGTCACACTCCACTGCCACCTTGAGCATTGCATACGGCTGCTGGCATTACACTCTCCCTTTTTTGTGATTAATTAGATAGATAACTGGATAACACGTTAAGTCACTGCTAATAAGACGCCATAGAACCTTTGTGCAGGCTACGGACGCGACATCAAACAACAGGCTGCTTAAAAACGGCCATTAAATTCATACCAGTGTGGTTTCTTTTCTCGGGGGGCGTAATTAGGAAGTACATATTCAATCTGTCTCTGTCACACTCGGTGATGAAACAGGTTGACAATAGACGGATTGATACATAAAATCCAGCTGGGATGGTTATTGATAGTTCTGATTTTTCCCTCCCCGCCCATTGACCATAATGTATGTATGTAATGGGCGACTCAATGACGCAGGGCTGAGAAAGCTGTAAAGTTTGAGGGTGACTTGATGCACTGATTGAGAGCAGTGGTGCATAGGCCGATATACAAGCATCATCCATATACTTCTGGTAAACCCTGATTCCTATGGATGAAATGGGACGATACAGCACGGTGACTTGGTTAATTACTGCTCAGGTAATGCACAGGGCTGGGCTCTGGGCAGGCCTGTTTGATGAATGCACTTTGAAAAGGATGTGATGAAAGGAAAAACGGTACATATAAATGCATAAGTACGTATACTTATGTTTAAATGTATGGAAGGGGTTATTATAGCCTTTTGTTAATGTTGTGTCAATTTGCTGTAAAATGTCAGTGCAAATCTGCACTGCAAAAATTAAACTGAATATTTATATTTAAGCATCTGTCAATGATCATCAGTTATGACTTGAAGGTATTTTAGAAGTAAAGAAACCTCTCTGACGTAGCTCTGAAGACAAGCCATTACATTACATAACACTACAGACTTTTTGCAGATGCTTTTCTTAGTCTACCTGTAATTCAACTATGATCCAGGGATCAAAATAGTGCATTAACTTTATTAAAAAGTAACTTTATTAAAAAGGTATCAGGCCCTCTATGCCAGTTATATGACTTTAAGGATAAGGACTAGATATGACATTGGCTAGGTAGATAATACCTGAATATACATTAAGTACATCTCCATATTCATGGTTCATATGAAGACCAACGCCTATATTATGGTCGATTTAGGGAGCAATAACCACAAATAAATCGCACCAATCGTATCCTTTAAGAAGATTGTGAATGTAACGTTGAGTAGCCGCTTAGCTTCACGTTTTTGTTAGCTTCACGTTTTATGCGTAGAGTGTGTGTGGTTGGTGGCTGGTTTAAGCAGCCTCACCTGGCCTGAGTTGGACTAATTGGCTAGTGAGGCTGTACAGCTGTGGGTCGTTGTTAATCAAGGCTCACAGGTTAAAACAGCCACCACCACACACACTCGAGGAGAGAGCTTGAACATGTACCATCTGCTCTGTTCACTGTTCAAAACTCTGCAATAAACCAGATTCCAACCTGTGTCTTTGTCTTTGGGAGGAGCCGACAGCAGAAGAATCAGTTTTGATTTTCTCAAAGCAACTCACATAGAAAATAAGCATCTCAAGATCCTGCCCTGCTTATGCTATAATTACACAATGATCAGCTCTCTCAGCTTCTGTGTATATATAATATGAAAACAAACAATTTAGCCAAACTGTACTAATGAGCTGTCTTTTAGACAACTCTCTTCCGGCAGTAAATGCTACATAATAGATGTCAACTCTCTCAATGTAATTTCTGTGTTTCCAGAAGTGTTTGTTAGGCCTTGATCGAGCTAGAGCAGCCTAATAAGAGGCCCTTTCTGCAGAAGCGATTCCCTGGAAAGATTTGTTTGAATTTAATTTAATTGAAATTTAACACTAAGTGCCGGCACCACTGACGTACCACACACACATATAATCAAGTCATGAAAGGGCCATGGGCCATCGGTTGAGTTTTCCTGGAAGAGAGTGTGTGTGTGTGTGTGTGTGTGGGTGTGTGTGTGTGTGTGTGTGTGTGTGTGTGTGTGTGTGTGTGTGTGTGTGTGTGTGGTGTGTGTGTGTGTGGTGTGTGTGTGTGCTGACCGGTGTGCCAGTGAAAGGCGCGTGGTCACAGTTCTCCTGCCAGGAGCGGTTGAGGCTGAGCAGGAAGTCCTGGAAGAAGGGGTGGGTCCTGTTGAAGACCGAGAAGCCAATGATGTTGACCCGCTGGTCCGCCACGTCGTCCAATTGCAGCAGAGAGAATTCCTGCAGGGCAAATGGAGAGAGAACCATAGCGTGGGGGAGAGAGAGAGAGAGAGAGAGAGAGAGAGAGAGAGAGAGAGAGAGAGAGAGAGAGAGAGGAGAGAGAGAGAGAGAGAGAGAGAGAGAATAATACCAGGGTTTTAATGGGCTATTGGGTTCATTGAAATGTTTACCTCCAACTCCATTTGATCACCATCACACATGGAACAAGTGATCACTGACCAAGTGTTGATCAGTGATATGGTACATAAAGGATACTACAATGTAGGAAAAGGAATAGAGAGAGAGAGAGAGAGAGAGAGAGAGAGAGAGAGAGAGAGAGAGAGAGAGAGAGAGAGACACACAAACACAGAGAGAGACAGAGACAGAAAGAGAGGGCGAGAGGGAGGAGGGGAAAACAGAAGATGGAATGATGTGGAGAAAGAGAGCATGAAAAGACAGCCGTGCTGATAAGTCGTAAAAAACAGGGTGGAAGTAAATGACCGGCGTTTTATTTATCAAAAACCCAACCAAGTTTGGCAGGAGTACAAAAAGGGCGCAGGTATGTCATTACCAGCATGTGCTTTTCAAGGTTCACTCACTGGTTTCAACTGCCTTGGGAGTCACAGGAGAGAGGGGGAGAGAGGGAGGAGGGGGGCCTAAGTGGTGGTGGTGGTGGTAGTTCAGCGACAGTAGTAGGTGGTAGTTCAGGTGGTAGTTCAGCAGCCCCTCCTTCAGGTGGCAACCTGGCATCCGCGGGCGTCAGACAGCCAGGGTGAGCCAGAGTCGGCACGGCCCCCCTATACCCGTCAGTCTGCCTGTCTGCCTGTCACCCCACCCACTCCCCATGCAGGCGGAAAGAGGTGTGGTGGCAGAGGGTACAGATGATGCTGGGGACAGCTCAGAGTTGAGTGTGTGAGGGGGTGGATGCAGGGATTGGGAGAGAGATGGACCGCTGGAGGGGGGAGGTGGGGGAGGATTTTGGGGGAAGGGGGTGGGCACCCTAACCCCCAGTGTCAGTGTGGGAGATGACAAACAAGGGGTGCTGTGGGTGGTAGATGGGGCAGTGAGTGCAAGAGTGAGCGGGGCATGGAGATGCAGACAAGACAGTTGACAAGAAAACAATGCTTGGCTAGGCACACTCACAGGTGAGCTGTGGAAAGACGCGAACATGTCTTCAAAACGTCATCAAGTGGATTCCATCTGGCATTGGGGGGGGGCATATTTGTTTGCGGTGAACTACTGTATGTGCACACTCTTCTCTCTCACACATTATTTTGAGAGAAGTTGGAAAAGTAAAAGGACTACCAGGTTAAAGGACAGTTTTTCCATACAGGCAGTGTGCCTAATGAACTGCTAGGAGTGCTGCCACTATAATAACATTGTCATCTGAAAATAATCATGATGCTGCACTACTGGCAATTTTAAATGCTTTTAAATGCTTTCAACACATGTACATCAATGTCATCAATCAGTCACTTTATTGTTATTTATTATTTGTATTGTGTACAGTATTTTTATAGTAAAGTGTTTTAGAAAATCCATACTGCCAGAGGCAATGGGGAGTTAGCGTTCCATGTTGCATATGAAAAATAAAATCTTGAATCTTGATTCTTGAATCTAAACAGTAAGGAATTGGCCTGTATTTTACTCAATAATACACTAGCCCTTCTGACATATATGACATATTAACAATGGCGGCCACATTGACCCACTACAGAGAATCAGTGAGGTAAAAACTAAAAAAGAGTTCCTGGTTCAACACTAGCCCACCCAGCGTTCACATTAGAGACTACGCCACGAGCAGCTTTGAACAAAGACCGGTGGGACATTAATCATCTGACAAGGAACACAAAAGAAAAACTGCTGGAATCCTTCAAAGTTGCAAGAGAGATCTTTTAACTTCAAATAGTGGCAACCACTTAACCCCTCGGCCAGAGACACCAAGTGGAACCATCCAGCTGTGAAGTCACAGCAGGTGACTGTAGTACCACCACATTCAACTGGAGGAGAGGGGGGATGATTGTGCAAGTTCCAATCCAAGATCTCCTTTGTTCCCCAACTCATTATGTTTTTAAACAGGTAATGCACCTGGCCTTATCCCCAAAGCCCTTTGACCAATCCTTCCTGGTCACAAATGATGTTCAGTTCCTGGTCCTCTACACCTGTGTTAATCTACATCTACATCTGGAGGATTGAATCCACTTTATTGGTCACATACAGTGACATTTTTTTGTTTCTCTGTATTTAACCCATCCTAGTATTAGGAGCAGCAATCAGCAATTGTATATACAGTGCTCAGGTAGCAGTGTAGGGTTCTGGTGCCTTTCTTAAGGGCACCTTGGCAGTGCCCAGGCGGCAAACTGGAAACCTTTTTCCAAGTAACAGTTTGTTCACTCCGTATTTTCAGGGACTTGAACCGGAGACCCTCCAGTTCCCAAGCCACGTCCCAACAGACTGAGCTATCCTGCCGCCCTCAAAAAATGTATAATTTAGAGCAAGTTGGGAAGTGTGAAGTATGTGTATGAGTACATTTTGTGATGTTATGATGATAAAATTCCCTGTGATTTAGCTGCAAAACAATTTCCCCACGGGGACAAATACATCTATCAATCTATCTGCACACGAACAAGAGTTAAATTCCCCATGACTGCCAACCTCAATGACTGTGCTGTGGAGTCTTCAAATCCGGGAGCCAGTGACATGAACTCTCTAAAAGAGCAGCCAGCTAGCGCAACAGACAACGTGACAACCCACTACTGCTGAAACCGGTTCATGTGAATAATCCAAGGAATCTGTACAGATTCCAACAGGAAAAAATATCCTTAATGCAAGTTGTGCCCACCAGGATTGTCAACCATCAGCGACACATCCGAGTTGAAGCTTAAACTGAACTACAGCTAAAATAAACCACTTCTTCTCATCAACCATCTGTGTCTTTGTCGTCGGGTCCTCCTAGTGGCAGGTAGCAGGATCGACTGCTACGCCGATGTGATGACATGTTTCTCCCAAAAAATGTATTTAAAAAAGTGCCTATTCAGGATAATGTTTCATTATTAATGTCCGTACACAACAACTGCTTAAAAACAAGTATCACAAAGCAGATTTAAAGTACATCTCATCTTATCGGACATGGTATCATAATGATTTGGCCAAATTTACAACCAAATATCCAGACTGGAAGCTTCAAAAACAGCGGCTTTAGTGGTCAATATCTCTCAATGTTGCGCTCTTAGTGTATATATATATATATATATATATATATATATATATACACACACACAAGCTGAGAAAGCTGATCATTGTGTAATTATAGCATAAGCAGGGCAGGATCTTGAGATGCTTATTTTCTATGTGAGTTGCTTTGAGAAAATCAAAGCTGATTATTCTGCTGTTTCACCAGCGACTGGTAATGAAAGTCAGGGTTGTAACACTATTGATTCATGCATGGGATGTGTTGACAATTCCACAGCACTGTCCTATCTTCAGACATCATAGGCTCTGACCAGCCAGGAGGGAGTGGTCTTCTAATTAACTTGTAATGTTGCATAAAAACATGTCCATCCCTGAGTCCCTAGACCCACTCCAGTTTGCATACAGACCAAACAGGTCTGTAGACAACGCAATTTCCCTGGAACTACACACGGCCCTGCAGCATCTAGACAGGAGGGACACATACGTCAGACTGCTGTTCATTGACTACAGCTCGGCGTTCAACACCATCGTTCCCTCCAAGTTGGTGCTGAAACTGAGGGACCTAGGTCTGGGCGCCCCCATCTGTAACTGGATCATGGACTTCCTGACGGGCAGGCCTCAAGTGGTGAAAATTGGGAACAACATCTCATCCACTCTGGTCCTCAACACCGGAGCACCCCAAGGCCGCTGCCTCAGTCCCCGGCTGTACACGCTGTACACACATGACTGTACTGCCACGCACAGCAATAATCAGATTATCAAGTTTTCAGACGACACCACAGTCACCTGCTTGATAAACAAGGGTGATTAAACAAAGTACATAGATGAGGTGGTCCGATGGTGTGACGACAACAGCCTCACACTGAATATCAGCAAGACCAAGGAGCTCATTGTGGACTTCAGGAGCCACCGGGGCACCCACTCCACCATTAGCCTGGATGGGACACCGGTGGAAGTCGTCAGCTGCTTCCGTTTCCTTGGACTACAGATATTCGATGACCTGGCGTGGACACGCAACACAGAGGTCATGCTGAAGAAGGCCAACCAGTGCCTCTATGCTCTGCGGTGCCTCAGAAAAAGCGGAATAGGCCAGAGATGGCTAGTGAACTTCTACCGTGGCACTGTAGAGAGCGTCCTGATGAGTGGCGTCACTGTGTGGTATGGCAACACCACTGCACGGGACAAGAAAGCCATTCAGAGGATCGTGAGGACGGCAGAGAAGATCATCGGGTGTGTACTTCCATGCATTGAGGAGATCTTTAGGACAAGATGTCGGAAGAAGGTTATGTCCATCATAAAGGACTGCAACCACCCTGGGCACTATCTCTTCTCCCCCCTACCATCTGGTCGCCGGTTGCGCAGCATCAGCACAAGTACTACCAGGTTTAGGGATAGTTTTTATCCACAGGCAGTGCGCCTACTGAACTGCTAGGAGTGCAGCCACTTTCACTATCATAACATGTCATTAACATTACACTTACATACTTTGCTGGACTTTCTGGACTCATCACAGTTACTGCACTGTACTGCACTGTATTCATGATGCTGCTGCACTACTGGCACTTTAAATGCTTTTGAAAGATTTTAGTAAAAAATAAAAATAAACATGTACATATCATTTAAGTCACTTTGCTGCTCTTTCTTTGTTTATTTTATTGTACATACCATTTTTATTATTTAAGATATATACTGTGGGAGGGAATTGGTGAGTAAGCATTCCTATGTACTTGTTACAAATGGCCAATAAAAATCTTGTATCTTGTAATTACTATATAAGTGTACTTTAATACATAATTTGAGGCACAGCCAGTGTTAACAAGCCTATCATTAAAATAAGGCCCTCAGGGGTACCGTTGCATGTATGTATGCATGCATGTGAGCGTGCATGTGGGCACAGACACGTACACACACAAGCAAACACACACACACACACACACACACACACACACACACACACACACACACACACACACACACACACACACACAGGCATGGGGCATACACAGACACACAGACACATATTCACATGGGCACACACACAAACATACATGAATGCAGATACATACACATCACACACAAGCACACACACACGCATGCAGACACATACACACAAGCACACACACACACTTTCGTCTGTGTGTGATTATTTTAACAGAGCACTATACTGTAAACTAAGGTCAACAAAATATCCCAAGGCTGTGAGCAAACCATTATTTATATTCATCTAATTTAGGCAAGCTTACGAGATTTGATTATTAAAAAAATCTTTATTTACAGAATATAAAACAACAAAAACATTGATCTAATGAATTTAGCTAGAGCTACAAAAATGTGAACATGCTAGCCATGATCCACAAAGGCTCCTGGTCCTTCCTCTGATCATCGACTATCTCATGAACTGCGGTCTAAGCATAGGAATCACATGTCCTGGAGGTCCACTTTTATAATGCATGCCTTTCAAATGCAAGTATGCATATCCAAAAAATGGCATGCATTCTTGTTCTGAAGTTCAATATGAGAAGTTTGTGTAAAAAGCTGTGAGGTAGGTTACAATTCAGCTACTAACACTTGATTGTATACATTATTATTATTGATATTATTATTATTATTATTATAATTATTATTATTATTATTATTTAATGTATATCTATAGAGAGATATATGTGTGCATCAAGGATCACTGGAGATCATTGTATGGGGGTAGATTCATCTCAAAATGATTTGTGTGAACAGATGGACAATCTGTATGTAAATGTGTGATCTGTGAAAAGAAAACTTCCACAAACACGCACCTCAAAAATTATATTATAATAACTGAAAATGCTTATTCTCTGTGTGAGTGCTTTTGAGAAAGTTCACCAGTCAGGATCATGTCACTATCACAATCTGTACAATCTGTACAATCTGTACAATCTGAAAGAATACAAATGGGATGACTTTGATGGCCCTAAGGGGCAGTACAGGACTAATAAAGATAACCAACACAATGGCCAACACAATGACATTGTGCAAAACACCTGGTGTCTTTCCGAGGCACTTCGATGTCACAAGCCAAGGGACACCAACTGTGAGATGTGTGTATATGGGTGGATGTATATGTGGATATGGATGTATAATGTATGGAGCTCTGTCTGATTCAAGATTCAAGATTTGTATTTGCCATATGCATCAATTACAATGGAATGCATCCTCCCCATTTCCTCCTGCAGAATTAATTTCTAAAACACAATACTATAAAATACTATAAACAGTAAAAAGGACAATAAAAATAACAATAAAGTGACTGATCGATGATATGTGTTGAATTGTGCATAAAGCATATAAAAGCATTTTAAAGTGCCAGTAGTGCAGCAGCATCATCTGGGCAGCGGTTCCGAGAGAGGCTTAAGCTCCTCGAACACTTTGTATACATAACATTATACATTAGGTTTTCTAAGATACACAACATTTGGATTGCTGACCATTCTCAACAGTGCCACCCATGGCATGGAAGAAGTCCTTACACCTGGGTATTCAATGGAAATACTAAAAGGAAACACCACAACAATATTTTTCTGCAGCCTTTTCATATTTGTGAATACATGCTTTGCAATTGAATAATGAATCCTGGAAATAGTATGCTCTTAAAATACATTTTCCAGATTTTTCCAGAGACCCCTCAAAATTGTTGCAGTTGATGCTTTTGAGGGGGTCTCAATCAAGTGTCAATCAAGGGGTCTCAGACCACACATATTTCAAACCCTGCATGTATGTACCCATGCATGTTTGAATGACTATAGACCTGTAGCCCTCACCTCGATTGTCAGCAAATGCTTCGAGAGGTTGGTCAAGAACATTATTTGCTCCGTGTTACCTGCCACGCTGGACCCATGGCAATTTGCATATCGTCAAAACAGATCCACGGACAACGCAATTGCCATGGCCCTCCACACTGCCCTTTCCCACCTGGAGGGAAAGAACTGTTATGTGCAAATGCTGTTTGTGGACTACAGCTCAGCGTTCAACATGATAGTTCCTGCCAAGTTCGACACCAAGCTTAGAGGTCTAGGCGTGCCCCCATCCACGTGCAGCTGGATACTGGACCTCCTGTCGGACCACCGCCAGGTGGTGAGGATGGGCAGCACCACCTCAGAGCCACTGACCCTCAACACAGGGGCACCCCAGGGATGCGTGCTGAGCTCTCTCCTCTACTCCCTCTACACCCACGACTGCATGGCTATGTACAGCTCCGTTTGCTGACGACACGACAGTGATGGGCCTGATCACCGGCGACGACGAGACAGCCTACAGGGAGGAGGTCGGATTGCTGGAGCAGTGGTGCCAGGAGAACAGCCTCGCCCTCAATGTCAAGAAGACCAAGGAGCTGATCGTGGACTTCAGGAAGCAGAGGGGAGAGCACAGCCCTATCTCCATCAACGGTG
Source organism: Muraenolepis orangiensis (assembly GCA_027704905.1). Lineage (NCBI taxonomy): Eukaryota > Metazoa > Chordata > Actinopteri > Gadiformes > Muraenolepididae > Muraenolepis > Muraenolepis orangiensis. The sequence goes on from CM050999.1 coordinate 25,229,319, forward strand.
TTGCAGTAGAGAGGGTCAGCAGCTTCAAGTTCCCCGGCGTGCACATCTCTGAGGACCACACATGGTCCACACACGTGGTGAAAAGGGCCCAACAACGCCTGTATTTCCTCAGGCGTCTGAAGAAATTCAGCATGGGCCCCCGCATCCTGAGAATATTCTACAACCTGCATTATTCACAGCTTATTTGTGATTCACAGACCTTTTGCCTAGAATAATCCTGAGGCCTCATGGAGGGGAACAAGAACGCCATGAATATTGCAGACAGCAGCATATGCCTGTCGTCTCAAACTGGCTGTTTCTTACCGTAAACTATATAATCACATCCAAGCCACAATCCATACAGTTGGAAGAAGAAGCCAGCACAAATTAATTAAATGTAATCACTGAAAAATGATATTAATTTTCCCAACAGCTAAAACACACTTTCACGTGCATTCCTTTGTTAGTTCTTGTGTCTCGTCAGAAATGTTAGTCTAGTCATGTTTCATGTTTTATTCAGTCATTTTTGTCTTGTCTCCCACTTCCTGTTTTATTTTGGTACTCACCTTTTGTGTCTCATTCCAGGTCCCTTGACTCCCTATCCCAGGTGTGTGCCTGCCCTCGTCAGCGTCAGCCCCGCCCCTGATCGTTTCCACCTGTTCCTTGTTACCTCATGTTTAAATTCTCCAGTTTCCCCTTGTCTGGTGCCAGTTCGTCTTGTCCTGTCGTGATGTCAGTAGCCCGCGTACCAGTGTTTTTGGTTCAATCTTGTTTCAAGCCTGATTCATGCTCCCGAGTTTTTTTCCGTTTTGTTCCTCATTTTGTGAGTGATTTTCTGTTTATTTTCTGACAACCTTAGTTGCGGCATTTTTTGTGATAGTTCATTTTGGATCCTCATACTGAGGACATTTTTTGGAATAAAGTATTTTCTCATACTTTACCTCTGTCTCCTGGGTCGTGCATTTGAGTCCTACTATCTTGTGTGTTTGAGTTTGTGACCGGAACATTGTGATTTGTTCCTCCGTTTTCTTGGCTTTTTTCGGAGCCACTGAAGCAGCTGGGCCGAGATAACGGCGACAGGGCAGAAATAAAAGCTGCAGATAATGGAGATACAGGTCCATCTTAACACAGAGCTCATCTCACTTAAGGCCCTGAGTGGTTCCCATCAAAACCAAGTGAACCCCTTCGGCTTCTCCGAGCCTAGACCTACTTGAATTCACCGTTATAGGGCTTGTCAGTGTAACGGAGTCAGTTATGCAGCAGTACTATGTGTAACAGACTGGACTTTACATTCAGTCAGATGCAATATTATAATTTCAAAAAACCTGTGTAAATAGTTTGAACCCGACATGATAGGCCTCCAGAGTCGATGTGTGTGAGACTCAGTTGCTGTACCCTTACGTTCACTCACTACAAGGGGGCAGGATATCTCAGTCTGTTGGGACTCAGCCTGGGAACCGGAAGGTCGCCAGTTCAAGTCCCTGAAACACCTGGGCACGAGGTGCCCTTTAGCAAGGCACCAGACCCCCTACACTGCTCCTGTAGACTACGGCGCTGTATATACAATAGCTACCCACTGCTCCTAATACTAGAATGGGTTAAATGCAGAGAAACTAATTTCACTGTGTGAACATGTACTGTATGTGACCAATAAAAATAATTGAATCCTCCAGATTTAGATTTTGGGTTTTCGTGGGTCCCCTTTTGCCAATGTGTTCCCCCTTTTGGGATGATGCAGAGGTAAGCCACATTTTTGTCATGGAAATGTCTGTGTGCACTTTTGTTAAATTAAACGTGTATACGTTTGCTTGCTAGCTTCACCTTATTGTGTAGTGCTCTGACATATTCCTGTGTCAGTGTCATTTACTGGTGTAGGAGCTCACATTATTGGGTGGAGGATTTGACGGTTATCACCGAAGATATCCTGGTCTGGGCCTCTTTATCAAGACAACACTTGTACCACTTGTACACTGGAATGCATCATTAGGGATACTCCGCCTTACCTAGAGGACTGAATATGAGCAAGTATATGGGTAATAAGAGAGATGTAGTACAGTAAAATCAATGAATATACGTTAACCTAGGCTAATGAAACTTACAAATCACTTACAAACTCTCACATAATAAACATTGCCAGCTTCAAATACAAGAATGTCTCCCCATAATTACAAGTCATTTCAAGATGATTTACTACTAAACAATGTCCAAACAGTTCCAACGCTCATATGCTTCTGAAGTGGCGGTGGTCATTGCGATGTATAAGCCCTATAGAAGTCCTTATTGTGGCAGGAGAGCGTGTAACGCAATACACATACAGAGGTACATGGACACAACAATAATAATGACACTTTTCTTCATTACCATGTCTTATGCCATGTCTACTATGTCTACATTACTGTAGGCCGCTTTGGATAAAAGCATCTGCTAAATGACGACAAATATGGAGGTGAATCAGACCAAGGCAAAGATCGAAAAGCATCCTTAGGATTTGTGTTTTAAACAAATGTAGTCATTCTTCTGCATCAATGTTATTTAAAGTATGTTAATCAGTAAAGGAATTCAAAATGTGAATCAATGTTCATTGGAGTCAGTGAATGGTCCATGGAGTGCATGCAATCGCCAGACTCTGCCACCGCCGACTTTTTCAGAGCTGGCGTTTAATCAAACGTGTAATACCCTGTGCACAGTACACAGCTGTGATGAATTAGAAGCTAATTGAATAACCCTGTGCGCCTCTAGAGTTCATTTAAAGTGCTTGACACGAATGCTTCCGTGAAACACCATTAAAGTACGAATTTCATGGATTTATTTACCAAATCAGTTCTACAGTTGAAAAGAGCCTGATGTTTGACTAGGCTTAATACCAAACCTTATAGTTGAATATATGAAAAAGATCTTCAAATGTAAAGGATATAAAAACGTAAATATATTTGAGCTGACCTATTTCATAAGATAGAATTATATTTTACTTAATAACATGTATCCACACATGTCTGTGTGGGCACAGACATGACCGCTGACCCTAAATAGGTTAGCGGTGTGAATGTTCCAGCTCCAATAATTTATCCTAATGTTATTATGCTATTAACAGGGAATCATAGCCGCTTTAGCTTAGAAGATGGCATCAATCTTGAAACTGTCAATCAAATTGGTTGCTTCATCAGACCTAATGAAATAACAATGTGCATGTTGTGCTATATAATGGTAACTTCAACAGAACAATAGCTTACCACAGCACCTGAATACGTTTGAAAATTAAAAATTCAATAGGAGCTAACATGCCAACCATTATAGCATGCGGGAGCTACGCATGCACACTCCCACATGCATAGATTAATGATGCACATGTAGGAGTTATCCATCAAAGAGAAATAAAATTGCATTAAAGCTTAGAGAATCATAGCCACATTTACCCGCAGAGTTTGATTTCAAGTTTTCCTTAGCCGTAACCATCCTTGAGTTAATAAGCAATTAAGAAGCATTTTAATAGTGAATTGTGTGACCACATGCACAGTGGCAAGAAGAATAAGAAGAGCAAAGCACCGTGGGGATTGTCTCGCTCCCCCCACCGTTCACATTCACTCAGCTAAAGAACGGATCATTCCACAAATATTGACAGTTTCAACATCCATCATATTTACAGTATAATCATTTAATGTTTGTGTGTGGGATAATATATTTCAGAAGCGGCTATTTCTTATGAAGCTGAATCTTATGAAGCAAGAGAGTCAAGGCAAGAACAGAGGAGGGGAGGTGGGGGAGGATTGAGAGCAAATACCGCTCGAGGGACGGGAACAAAGAAATGTTTTAATCAGGGAGGAAGTCAGCGGAAAGGAGAGGGGGAATAAACGATCATCTTAAGCAACGTTTCAGTACAGCGAGGTCAAAGGTAATCAAATGGCCAATGGTGGAAAAAAAGCCAATTTATTTTTAATGCTGACATATAAATGAAGAAAAGTATAAGATAGCTAGACAAATAACGGAAGCCAAAATAAGTAAGCAGGCAATTTGAAGTTCACTGACAGGCATACATCCCTGTCATGACTGTTAACGCAGGTGTCAACACTGACTCATCCAGACACGGGTCTCAGAGAGCAAGTGCCGGCTATATTTCTGAGGTCTGTCTAAGAGGTAATGCATAACATTCAATTCATTACCCGACACATAGAAACCTACATATGAAGTCTGGCTTTAGAAACGCCCTATATGTGAATATTGGAGTGTCGGGGAATAGCAAAAGGGCTATTATGTATTTCCGTGAAAATGTGAGTGGGGTAATTCGCAACATGACATTAATATATATTTTATTATATCCTTAAAGCACGCCATTCGAGATATTCATGCTTTCTGATAAGGCGTGCATGGAGCTATCCCACACACTAGCTGTCAGAGTCGTTGGCAGTCTCGGGCACGGCTCAAAACAGACTGCGTTTATGGGGGGGCTTGACAATCATGAGGTGCCTAGGGGTCTCGCCCAATCTTTTCACCGCTCGCCTTCCTGGTGTGTGCGTTTGTACGCATATGTCATAAAACACGCTTAATATAATGAGGTGATTGGTGTGATTAGGATATATGATGGGTATTAAATACTAAGTGACAATTTTGCACCAACCGTCTGTTGTGACATGATTGGAATCCGCTGACTAGTTTTTCCAAGCTTGTTTAAGTTAATACCCTCAATTAAAAACTTTAAAGCTATTGGTTTTGCCTGGATCTTTTGCTATATTTGGCATTCAGTAATTTCTCTGTCGTATATGTGTAATATAAGTATCACATCATTATGAGCAAAACAATTGATACTATTTCAGCTCTTAATAAGGCATAGTTTTACATGAGAGCCTCAAACTCACACCTCTGGTTTAAATCCCCAATGGTTTGTATCAACATTTTGACATAAATTCTGACTGGATGCTATTTCAATTGTCCCTTTCCACATGTGCTATACGCTTTTCTATTACTCAGATTGCAGATTAAGTCTCATGTTTTTAACAGGAAAACCAACTTTTCATAAACCGGAGATTATAAATTAATTGAATCCATTTTTAGAGCCACAGTGGGTGCCCTCTACAGCAGTTTGACTGACGACCGTTTTTTGGACTTATAAATGTTGTGTATCACAGCAGTGCCGCACAAACAAGGTGGTAAGGTTGATTTAAAGCAATTTTGTTTTGTTTTGTAATTGCTATGCAAATTCAATTTATTTTGTGTTTAGAGAAATTTAACAGAGAACTTAAAGGTGCAGAAAACCGCCAATATCAGTCAGTCTGCTTCTATTGAAACAGTTTGAACGATGGGGGGGGGGGGGGGGGTAATGGGGGGGGGGTAATGGGGAGGCGGGGTGTAGTTTACTCATTACACATAGAGGAAGACATCAAACTGTATGTTTACATAATATTGACAAGGCCTAGACCAGTGTGTCTAGCGGTGTTTATCTGCCCAGGAGATGGTATTAGTCCCATGTGTCTAGCGGTTTATACCTGCCGAGGAGACGGTATGAGTCCCATCTGTCTAGCGGTGTATACCTGCCCAGGAAACGGTAAGAGTCCCAGTGTGTCTAGCGGTGTATACCTGCCCAGGAAACGGTAAGAGTCCCAGTGTGTCTAGCGGTGTATACCTGCCCAGGAAACGGTAAGAGTCCCAGTGTGTCTAGCGGTGTATACCTGCCCAGGAAACGGTAAGAGTCCCATGTGTCTAGCGGTTTATACCTGCCGAGGAGACGGTATGAGTCCTGTGTGTCTAGCGGTGTATATACCTGCCCAGGAGACGATATGAGTCCCATGTGTCTAGCGGTTTATACCTGCCGAGGAGACGGTATGAGTCCTGTGTGTCTAGCGGTGTATACGTGCCCAAAGGACGTTATGAGGGACTCATACCTGTATGAGTCCCATGTGTCTAGCGGTGCATACCTGCCCCAGGAGACAGTATGAGTCCCGTGTATCTAGCGATTTATACCTGCCCAGGAGACGGGGCTTCCAAGTGAAAACCGCGGGGCAAAAGCACTCCTCTCTATAGTGCCATCATTTGGTCAAAATGTGTACACCACTGGTGAAATACAAAGTACCCTGCCCATAACAAAAATGCAATTTAACTTTCATGTTTCAAAATGTCTCCAATAAATATAACATTCAAATCGCGATCGAGAAATTGGAAAATAACAGAGCAAGGAGAAGAAAACAGTGGAACAATTTATGCTTTCAGAACGGGACAAAACATGGGGTAAAAAAACACAAAATTAGGGAAAAATATAGACATTTAAAAACCAGGACGGGTGGTCGACTTTCATTGAAATGGGCTTTCTATTTGGGCCAACATGCTGTCTTTAGATGACCAACAGCATTGGGCCTAGAGTAATGAGTGGCAGGGGGCATGATGGAACCCAGCCAAGGACCACAGCAGTACCCCAGAAGGCCAAGAGCAAGTGCCTAAGGGCACAGCGGGATCTGGGGAAGAATAGGGATTAGGAAGAGAAGAGGAAACATCCGCCATGCTCCAGGGCTCAAACCCAGCTCCCTTTTGTACAGCGGTCCAATCAGCTTCAGCCATTAGAAAATCCAAATTGGCAAGTTGTAAAGTGTTTTACAGTGTGCCGTGTGTCAGTGCGCGCGTGCGTGTGTGTGTGTGTGTGTGTGTGTGTGTGTGTGTGTGTGTGTGTGTGTGTGTGTGTGTGTGTGTGTGTGTGTGTGTGTGTGTGTGAACAAGCTTGTTTTGTACTTCATATGAGCTGTTCTTTATTTACAAGGCTGTTAATACTTTGTGCAAACTGTCATTACTGGTTCTGTTACAGTTGGTGGTTTTGCTAAAGAGAAAAAAAAATCGAACCTGGCAAACACAGCATGGGGTCAGGATAGTGTCAGTGGCGAAGGTGATTAGACTCTCAGCCATAAAGCTACTGGGTTCCATCCCTAATGTCTGCAGCCTACCTTGGGCAAGATGCCTAACCCATACCAGCTCCTGACCTACATCTGAATTCAGTGTCAGTCGCTTTGGATCCAGGTTTCTTCTAGCTTCTGCTAGGTAGTAATACTAAATAGATCAGAAAGGAGGCAGGCCAGGCAGAACGATAAGCAGCAGCTTAACTGTCAATGCATTCATGTACTGGAGGGACTATATGTACTTTATGTGTTGTGTGTGTGTGCGTTCATGTGCATACAAGTGTGTGCGGTAGGGGCATGAGTGTGTGTGTGTGTCTGTGTGGGGCGGGCGGGGGGGGCTGTTGGTGCGGGGGATGAAACATGAAAAAAAGAACTGGCGGGGCCAGGGGAGTGTATGTATGAGTGTATGAGTGTGTGTGTGTGTATGAATGTATAAGTGTGTGTGTGTGTGTGTGTGTGTGTGTGTGTGTGTGTGTGTGTGTGTGTGTGTGTGTGTGTGTGTGTGTGTGTGTGTGTGTGTGTGTGTGTGTGTGTGTGTGTGTGTGTGTGTGTGTGTGTGTGCGCGCACAAGGGAATGCCTATCGGACGCCTGCCTGTCCTTCAGATGACGTTAGGCCGCGGTGCAGACATATGACGGAGCGCCGCCGAGCTGATGTGATTTATTCAGCACAGATTGGATCACGGGACACAAATCCCACGGGGAGTGAAGGCGTGTCCATAGTATCAACAGCCACAGTTGGGGTGTGGGGGGGACTTGTTTTGACTGAGTATATATATAGATGTGTATTTATTATTTTTGGTGTATGTGGCTGTTGTAGCTCTTGGCATTTTTTTTATTTAGGCTTTTTAAAATTGAGACCGTGAGCAACCACGCTGAACAACTGTTTTAAAGACTATGTAAACATAAAGTACTATGTTTATATATTTATGAGTATTTGGGCACTCCTCTAGCCCTTTCTGAATAAAGACCCATATTTATCCCATGGGCCTCTTGTTGTGTATCTCACCCACATTGTGAACACTGTGGCCTGGATCCCTATTGAAAACACTAATTAAGTCTGGGATGTTAATGGCTTGATTTAGGAGGACTTAATGGAGGGGGTGGTAAAATAAAGATAGCGCCCAGGGATTTTCGAGTCTTTAAACCTGATCAGAATCACTAACAAAGGGGAGCGCTTGTTTCGCGATAATTAATTTGCTGCGGCTTGACGTAGGGCTTGAGCTTGAGGACGTGGGCGGGGACGGCACGTGGCAGGGAGCAAAAGGTATATCTGAGACACACTTAAGAGGCTCCGACAGCACTGCCGCAGTGTATATGTGGCCCGCTCGGCGTTGTTCAGGAACACCGGCTTTATCTGTCGTCCCCAGATGCTAAAGACTCCACTGGAGGTATAATACAGTCAAAGACCTACATACATACATAGAAAAACGTTGGCAAGAGAGTGCAGACACAAAATCACAAACTCACACACTCGCACACACACACACACACACACACACACACACACACACACACACACACACACACACACACACACACGTACACACACACACAAACACACGTGCATGTACACATACACATGCACACAAACACACACACACGTACACACAGATGTACACACACGCACACACACACACACACGTGCAAACACACACACCATCTGTGAAGCATACATACAGTATATACACACAAACAAAAATCTGAATGGCATGCATTTAAAATCAACGATTACCCTCATCCCTCCTATGACCAATTCCCCCCAAACACCCAGTCGATCAACGGCACCACAAAACAACAGCCGCCCGACTCAAAGCACTAGGAGGAGCAGTACTGCAGCGGCCTGCTGAGAGGAGAGAGAGGAGATGATTCAGGGGAAAACTGATTAGTTAGGGGAGCAGTTTGACACACCGTTATTCAGAAGCCACACTTTGGGAGATGGATGGACTTGTCAGCAGAGTAGTGAGAGAAGGTGTAGAAAACGGGATGAAAACGAGCCAGACAGAGAGAGAGAGAGAGAGAGGAGAGAGAGAGAGAGGAGAGAGAGAGAGAGAGAGAGAGAGAGGAGAGAGAGAGAGAGAGAGAGAGAGGAGAGAGAGAGAGAGAGAGAGAGATACATAAGGGAGATCAGCAAAATAGATATGTGACACAGGGTAGAACAATATAAATAGAAAAATCAAGATCAGTTACGGCAGTGTGGAAAGTGATGAGCTGTTGTTTCTTTGGCTGGATTGATGAATTGCATATTTAATTATATATATAAATATTATTTACTTTTAACTGAATTTATTGTACTTTTACCTGATCACTGGTTCTTGGAGACTTGTTGGGAACGAAATGCCCTTTTGACTTCTGGTGACGAGGGGTTCTTGACTACCTTTGTTGAACGCACCATTGTAAGTGCTACTTGAACTGCTAAATGACTGTAATTTAATTTAATGTGATGTATTTACTTGTAGAACAGAATGTGTTCGGTAAAACTTGTGACTTTTTGACCTTCGCCGTAATTGCCATGCAATGTGAGATAGCTCAGCATATTTAACAGAAGCCGGGGCCAAAGTTAGTAGCTAGATAGATGATTTGCATCTGTGATCCCTGAACAGTATTGCTCATTTTGACCGAGCCGCCTGCTGTTGTTCTAGTCAGACGGACGTCACTTTATGCGTTATCTCATTTAGCCAGATAAGATTGTTGCGGCCAATTTACAAGTTCACCATAGTTGGAAAAAAGCAGTGTCCATGTAGTGAAGTAACAGCACAACACAGCACCACCACATAAAGGCTATTGATGAATTACTGTACTGCATGGGTCGGCAACAGGTGGCCCGCGGGCCATTAGTGGCCCGCCAGCAATAATATTTGGCCCGGAAGATTATTTTGGGGGTGGGGGGCCCCTAAACCGGATTCTATGATTCATTTGAGTTAAAAACTCAAAAATAGTGTGCTTTAAAGTCTCTAGATTAATCACATGCGTTAACGCGTTAACTTTGACAGCCCTAGTTCTAATGCTTTGGTGTTCTGACTTTTCTTTTTAAACACAGAAATACGTTTCAACGTTGTTGAGAATCACAACACAAACTCGCTAGTCAGTGGAGTGGATTGGGTGCGTCATCCCCACTGCTACCTAGTTAACTAGAACATTAGTAACCCCCACTGCTACCTAGTTAACTAGAACACTAGTAACCCCCACTGCTACCTAGTTAACTAGCACACTAGTAACCCCCACTGCTACCTAGTTAACTAGAACACTAGTAACCCCCACTGCTACCTAGTTAACTAGAACACAAGTAACCCCCACTGCTACCTAGTTAAGTAGAACACTAGTAACCCCCACTGCTACCTAGTTAACTAGAACACTAGTAATCTCCACTGTTACCTAGTTAACTAGAACACTACTTTACATTGTTAGCAGGCACACAAAACAAACTGTTAGTTGACTAGCGACATTTCCGATGTGCAACGTGGAAATGTATTCAAATGTTTTTTTAAGTCAAAGCATTAAAACGTGTCACATGTTTTAACAATCAATTACTTCAATTACCTTTTGATTATGTTCTTGCCCGCCATCTAGTGGCTCAGAAAAAAATTGGCCCAAGGTCAAACTTAATTTCCAACCCCTGCTGTACTGGTACTGTACTGTAGCTCGCTACATCGTCACACACCATTAGGGCCTACTCCACTCAGCTATTTTATAGACAAAGGCTGCCACACAACCACACCTTTGTAACAATTACAAATGCAAAGAAAGATCAAGTCAAAACTCTCAATTGAAATGCACAACAATGCTTAACAAACTCAAGACAGCCATTCTCATCATCATCAATCATTCAACAAGTGTGTGGAAACTAAATGCAACCAGCTCAACGAGATGCAACACTGTGGCAAAACCAGCAAAGACAAATTAGTCTCACTCACCAATGATGTTCACTTAAAGACGAAATCCATTCTCCTGTCCTTCTGGATGAATTTTTTGATAACCTGGTCATAAAGCTGATCACTGCTTTTCACTGAATGGTCGTCTTGAAAAGGGTACTAACAACAATTCCACAACAACATTATCTTCACCTGTTGCCATATAGATGTAAAAAAACAAAACAACTTCAAATGAATGTCTACAAAGCACTAAGCTAGATCCTCTGTCTCGAGCCAGTCAACTAACGGGTCTTCTAAACCGGATTCCTCATCAACCTGTGTCCTTGTCGTCGGGAGGAGCCCGCAAGTAGCCATGTTAATGGCTGGTGGCAGTGTCACTCTGCTCACCACTGAAATTAAAAACAACCCACAGCTGTGCAACCTCACCAACCAATATGTCTAACTCAGGCTAGGTGAGGCTGCTTATACCAACCACCAACCACACACACTCCACAAATAAATTTAAATTTCTTCGGAAGAAATTCTAGAACATTTTTTAAATGATATGATTATTTATTATTTTGTACTGTACTGTAAAAAATCTCCTTCTAAACTTCCAATGGGAATAATATCATCAGAGGGTCAAAAATAAGTTTAAAAGCAGGACAAAACATAGCAGGCTGGAGTATTTCATTTAAATGATTGTCACACCCCATGCCTGCTTGTCACTGGAAGCCCAGTGAGGTGCTAAAGGTGGGGGTGGGCAGGAGTGACGATCAATCAACGGCACGGTCCCTGTGCTCTGTGAGAGAGTCCCAGATAAAGAGAGATATATAGATAGAGAGAGAGTCAGAGAGAGAAAGAGACAGAGAGCTCGCGGAGGGTCAGGCTAGAGAGGGGCCCCCACGACTGTACAATAGGAGAGTAGTGAAGAGACTTCTTTTTGCGGCATCAGGATTACGTGAACATGGCTCCTAAATGAAATCAAATATGTGTTTTGGAACTTGTTTACCAAATGAACACACATAAGTGTGACCATATCAATGGCCGTCATAGTACCAGGATTTGCAGGGACATATTTTGGAATGTCCTGGAATGTCAGTGAGATTCATACAAAGCTGTTTGAAAGGTTCTTTGATTGGCGGTTCCTTACCAGAGAGGTGAAGATGTAGGTGTAGTAGACCGACATCATACCCAGCTCCGAGGCCTGGAGAGAGAGAGAGAGAGAGAGAGAGAGAGAGAGAGAGAGAGAGAGAGAGAGAGAGAGAGAGAGAGAGAGAGAGAGAGAGAGAGAGAGAGAGAGAGAGAGAGAGTCAGTCTAACATTAACTTTTAGAGCGGCAGCAGTGACATCAAATCCACATCTTGATGAGTGCAGACTTACACAGAAGAGAAGAAGACTCAATGAAGCAATAAATGTGGCGTCTGTGTTAGCATGCTGCCTCATACTCGCTGTACGCCCTGATGAAATCAAAGTCACGCGGAGGTGCAGTCGCAAGAGGCAGGGTGAACTTTTCATACTTCCATATATATATTTATATATACTGTATATATATGTATATATATATATACATACATATATATATATATATATATATATATATATATATATATATATATATATATTCACAGTTTTTAAATGGACATTCGTTCACCTCTTTTTAATTGTGTTTAGCTTAGCTGAAATATTTCTTCGATTTTAGTAATTTTCTTTTCTTTTTTTGCGTGGCTTGTATTATTTACGGCTATCATTGACATTCGACAGACAGGCACTCCATTAATCTTAAGCCGTGTCTCTATTTATAAATCCACAATGACACCAAACTCATTACTCGAGTAACATCAATTACAAGAAATTAGGTGCTTTGGTGATTATTATATTTTTTGGGTTGCTGTTCTGCAGCTTTCTGCTATGACAATACCCTTTACTGGATCTACCCTGTACTGGATCTACCCTGGACTGGATCTACCCTGCACTGGATCCACCCTGTAGTGGATATACCCTGCACTGGATTTAGCCTGCATTGGATACACCCTGCACCGTGTTTACACTGCACTGGATTAACCCTGTACTGGGTCCACCCTGTTCTGGATCCACCCTGCACTGGATTTACCCTGTACTGAACTTTCCCTGCACTGGATTTACCCTGCACTGGATTTACCCTGCACTAGGTTTACACAGCACTGGATGTTTCCTTTAAAAATAAAAATAAATGCTTCAATGGCATTAAAAAGCGCTACTAGAAAAATCATGTAAATTACCCAAAGAAGCAAGATCATAACAGGATAGTGTCCACATTTTAGTATTATGCTAAGCTTTATTTTACTTGGGGGGGGGGGAGATTTTATGATCTTGATATCAGGTTTAGTTTTGTGGAAGATGAATATGAAGGCCCGCTCTCGGCCGTAGGGAAACAGCGACTGTATCCCCAGTTTTCTTTCTGAATCAGCGTTGCTATGGTCACAATGTGATGGCAAGCAGCCACAACTCATAACTTGTGACGACAGAGCGGTCGGGTGACAGAGGAGCTATCGTATACAACGGTGAAACAGCGGTCCGCAGGCCAAGCGCTTGATGAACTTATGATGTCATTGTCATACAATTAAGACATCCCGGGACCCATAGGAGGCCTGGAGCCGGGGGATGTGCCGACCAACGTGACGTAGCGCCATGGGGCAATGAGCACCGTTGCTAGCTAGCTTCCCCCCGCCCTCTACCCCCCACCCCCCCTTGCGAGAAGAACAGGCTACCAATTACCCAATGGGACTGGGCGGATGTCCTCGGCTGCTCGCCTCTACGGGGTCAGTCTTATTAACTGCGTGATCTGTCACCGACCTTCACTGATTCTCTGATCGTCTTCTAGAGAGAAAACCATTACTGCATGCAGCCTCCGGGCCTCCGGTGCTGAGGCTGTCTGGAGATTGTCAACGTATAGTTCTGATATCACGGTCATAAAAATAAATAAAATAAATACATTATATTTGCCGCCGTCGAGCACCATAGACGTGTGTTTGTGTGTGTATGTGTGTGTGTGTGTGTGTGTGTGTACTGGCTGACCCCCTGGGCCACACAGGCGGAGGGATGGGCTCACCCTCTCCAGGATGACGTGTGACATGGTGGCGTTGGCGTCCACGATGATGGTAGCGGTCTTGTCGTCCCGGATCTCCTTCAGCAGGGGGGTGGGGTCCTGGTTGTTATCCAGTATACGCACCGACAGCGTCTCCTTGGAGATGAGGAACTGCCGGAGGAGGTGCTCCAGGTTTAATAAGCCTGCCGGTGAAACACAAACGCACACATACACACACACACACACATACAAGCATGCACGTACGCACGCACACACATGCACACACATGGATAGAAATACATGAATGAAGGCAGTACATGATGAAGCAAGGTGTGTCCTGCATGATCCATTTTTTTATATATTTTTCATTTTAATTTTATTTTGTCATTTTTCTTTCTTTTCACTTGAAAGTTTTAAAACCAAACTGATGGTCAGTACAGTACTACTACTACTGCTACTATTAAAACTATTACTCCAAGTACTACAACCACTACTATAGTAGTAACAGTAGTAACAGTAGTAGCAATTGAAGTAGTAGTAATAGTACTACTAAAAGTAATAGTACTATTACTTCTAGTAGTACTATTACTACTACTTAAATTGCTACTACTGTTACTACTACTGTTACTACTGTCTAGTACTACTACTACAACTAGTACTCCTACTACTACTCCTAGTACTACTACTACTAGAACTACTTCTACTAGTACTACCATTACTACTTTAACTACTACTACTATTCAATCCTAATACATTTTTTAACTAGTAGTATGACTTTTACTATACTATAACTACTACTACTACTACTACAAATGCTGCTATAACTACTACGACATCTACTATGTATTTCTACTATAACTACTTTTTAGTATACTAGTATACTATTAGTATACTATTACTACTTGAACTACTACGACTACTACTACTACTAGTAAGTACTATTACTACTACTACTAATACTAATACTACTAACGACTAGTACAACTTCTACTACGCCTGCTGTATTGATGCAGTGAACATTTTAAGACAACAGTCCTTGTTCAGTCCCCATGGTGTGTCTATTAACCCTATAACCCAGAGTCTGTACACCACAATCACTTTGAGACCACCTCACAACAATCAGTCAATCCACACATTTACATACCCAAGTATTTTATCCTTCAACCTTATTGGATGCTTAATGTGTTTATAGCTCTAGGGATTCTGCCTGTAAACTCGTAAAAAACAGGCCAAAATATTTTTTGGGATACAATTTAATGTTGAGGTAAAATGCCTGAAACTGGATATAGCAGAAAATGTCTGAGGGAGCATATAGTGAATACTGTGCACACTAGAGGGTACCTAGACACAGCTCTGCTTCCACCTGTAGACACCTGAGGTGCACCACCTTAGTTAGAATTAGAAGCTGTAAAAGACGCTTGGTCACGAACACTGAACCTGTGCAGAAATGTGAGCTTTTGGATTTATGAATGATCTTCTACACCATCATTTGTTTGTAAATAAGCAGTCCGATATTAAAGAACAATCAAACCGATTGCCGTAAATAACTTATTTTTTGAAGCAATTGATCTATTGGGATTGAGCCTGATTGAAGTAGTGAAACAATTATAACAGCAATAATAAGGAGCTCTTGACAAGTGATGTCACATTCCCAGATTCCCAGACGGGTTTTGGAGCAGATTTGCTATATAGCAAGTTATTCTAATGTGCATGGTATAAAATACAAGCTGGTTGAAAGGGAAAACATGAGCAGAAAACAGAAACCTACATACACTAACAACACAGCCCTCAAGGCTGTACCTTTCCATTTCACAGTCAAAGCAATGCATCCATTTATATGGAAAGAGATGATATTCCTTTTTGCTGTGAAGAGAGGGCAGACTTTTCAAACCAAATGTAGCGGGTAGGGTGGTTGAGACCGGAAGCACAGCATGAAGGCCGGCCCACTGGCACTGATTGTTTGATTCGCGCTTGCCTTTAAAAGGTGTCTGACGTACACAGGAGGACAATAGTGCGTTTTGTGTTTTGAAGAGTGAGCCGCTTGGAGTTAAGCTGTGCGATCAGGAGAACGTGAGTTTTTGGAAGGTTATGTCTATTGGGTTTTAACGCTAAACTCATTCATTTGAGTAGCGCTTAACACGGCTCATTGTTTGTTTGTAGCTCGGCCTGGCGTCTGTGTGCGTATGGTGACCAGTAAATGGTATGCGCAGTTACAAGTCTACAGTAACCAGTGGAGCGAGTAGTGATTCCTCACGGGTTTGCAGCAACGTAAGTTTACTGGCTCCCTTTCGCCCTCAGACGTAACGTAATGTTTATAGCTCTGATTGTTTCCTGTCTGATATTGCCTATGAATAGAAGCAGCGCTGACGCTGACAAGAGTGTGCTCAACTATTAGACATCTATACGGTGGAACTTCATTGGCTTTATAGCTTTGAATTCAGGCTGTCCTCAAAACCGTAAGTTCATTTAATCCCTTTTGTAATTAGTCTCTCAATCGTAGATCTAGCCTTGTAGCATAGAATACCAAACCATTTATGCTTTGTGATTACAGGAGGATTGTCTTCGTCTGTCCAACTAGCCACTGTTTTTCCTGGGTTTAATCATTCTGTTGTTTTTATCTATTTGTTCGAATATACGTATGTGTGTGTCTCGGAACCTTGCCACAACTGTGTTGCGACCTGGAGCTCGGTGGGCCTGGGCTGACGGCCTGCTACGTTTAGCCTACTAGTTCACACGTTTGTTTTGTTTGTTTGTTTTGTCTGTCTTTCTTTGTTTGTTAGGCAAGTAGTATAACTCTGGCCTTGGGCATTGTGCAATATTTCTCGTTGGGGCGGTGCTCCGTTTGCAGTGTTTACCAGTTTGTAGTGTGAAACGCCGTGTGCGTGTACGGCCTATTTTGGTGTGAAGTCTCATAGCGTTGAAGTGTGTGTGTGTGCGCGTGTGCACTCTAACTATTTATTCAACCTTATTTCGCTATACTATTTATTAGACTTTTAACACTGTGACTTATTATGTGATTGTGGTGCCGTGACTTATTTATTGCAGCATTTTGCACACCTGTGGGAAATAATTGCTTGTGCTGATTGCCAACTGTGTATTTATTGTGCCTACTGTTTTAATAAAATTGTATTTTGATTACATCAGTCCCATCCTTGTTCCTTTATTGGACATAACCTGTTTAGATAGCTTTAAGGGTAGCGCTGTTTGGAGCGCTGTTTGGGTTTCCTAGCTTAATTATATAAATTGTGAATAAGGGCGCCCCCTGGGGGTCACACAAAGAAAGGGAACAACTTTGATATACCGATCATAAAAGTTTCCTTCTTGGCTAGTTATGCCTTCAGCACATAAAACAACACAATAATGGCCACGGTTACCTCATCACTAGTGTCAGGCTTAAAAGTTGGGAGCTTTGTCTGCCTTGCATTGCATTGCATTGCATTGCACATCATTAGAACAGATGTTTGTTTCAAAGTTCACACACTAGCAGACACATAGTATCCTAATTACATCACACCTCGCACACCCCACACAGTCACACAGGGCCACATTGTTCCGGACTATGCAGACATTCCAGCTTTCTGATTCATGTTCTTGTTCCTGATCCACTGCCTATCCCCGATTACGCTTCCGCCTGTTCCTGCCTGGTTCATCTGCCCTGCCTGGTTCCCGATCTGCTGCCTGTCCCTGACTACGTCTCTGCCTGTTCCTGCCTGGTTCTTCTGCCCTGCCTGGTTCCCGATCTGCTGCCTGTCCCTGACTACGTCTCTGCCTGTCCCTGCATGGTTCCCGATCCACTGCCTGTCCCTGACTACACCTCTGCTTGTCCCTGCCTTGTTCGTCTACCCAGCCCAGTTCCTGATCACCTGCTTGTCCCCGACTACGTCTCTGCTTGCCCCTCTCGGTGTGATATTTAAAATAAATATCTTAAACTGTCGATCTGGCGTTCTGTTCTTCCTGCATTTGGGTCTCACCTACACCTGGCCGTGACAGCACTGGTAATTTCCAGTGGAACAGTAATTATACCACAGTGTGAACAATAACGACACATCTACCTTTGAGCAGTTTGGAATGAACGCTACAAATTCAATGTGAACGGCCAAACCAAACTATTGACCAGATAATAATATTATGGACAGAAGTCACTAATATCAAATCACAGGTAACTGTGGTATTAGTGGAATAAACCAATCCAGGCTGTCCCTTGGAAAATAATACACTTCGGGGTGGTGATGGGGCCGAGGCAAATGATTCAATCACAGGACAGCCTGTGGTTTAGTCTACACATGGAACACTGTGGATATTTTTTGGTTAAAATAAATCTTCATTCTCACTTAGATCTCCCATGCACACACATTGTAAACCCTTAACAGCTATTCTATGTCAATGACCAACTAGTCAAATATTGATCAACTTAAAATATTCAATACACTACAAAAAAAAAAGTATACCCTCTTTTACCCTTGGAGAAAAAGGGGCTAGTTTCGCAAAATCACAACTCACACCGCCAGCCACTCTCTTCTTGGAGTAAGTCACATGAAAAATATGCATATCCACGCATCCATAATTGGCCTTTGGTTGTTTGAATGTTCTAGGTGTCACAAATTGTGGCTCTCGCTACTGTCTTCGGCTCCAGTGAAGAGGAGGAACATGGAAACAGACGCTCCGGCGAGACATTCAGAGTCATGTCTCCAAAAGGATTTAACCTTAATATTTATAGGGTGTAGAGGAGGGTCTTAAATGCCGTTTGATCTAGCTAATCCCTTAAAACACGTTCCCGCTGCTCATGACATATATATATATATATATATTCCACAGTTGGGGCTTTTAACTAAGATTTATCATCACTCCGACACTGGGATGTCCCTGCAACCAGCTGCCGGGCAAAGCAAGGAATTGATTTTGAAAAGCCTTTTAATTACTTTTAAAGCACTACATGGTCTGGCTCCTATGTGAATCCCAGAGATGTTAAACCCTTTGAAAAGGAGTTAGAGATCTGAGGCTCTGTTGGCTGTCTGTTGGCCCAAACTGAAAACCAGAGGGAACCGGGCCTTTTCTGTGTTGGAACACTTCCCAGCTTACCGTCTCCCCACCACTATAACTTGGCTTCTACTATTCTATGATTGAACTACTAATTCATGATGATGTTTTTTTACCATTTTGTTTTTACTCTTGTACAATCATTAGCTTTTGCCTGTATTTTAACACTTAATTAAACAATAATTTATTTAACAACACCCCCTCCCTCCACCACTACTACAGTACGCCTGACTTCAGTATCTGTTTGTGATTCATATTTACATTTCTTCATCTCAACAGCCAGCCAGCACTTCGGTGAGCAGTGCTCGTCCTATGCTGACCGGTTTAGCGGCGGACCGTGACCTGGTTAAACAGAAAGAGTTACAGTACAGCTTGGTAAGGGAAGGAGGCTGGCTAGATTAATGTCCACCCTTGTATCGTCTCTGCCTTTGGGCACGGATCCACCTCCTCTACCTTCCCCCCCCACCCCTACACCTCTCACCTCCAGTCACGGCTCGAAAATATTCATGAACCTGCTGCGCTCTATTAGGTCACCGACCTGGGTGAATAATGAGGCGGGCACGCTCTGAAGAGATACCGGCCGGCCAGCAAGCAGCCGACTGATGAGGCGGTGAGGACACAGGGAATCTGTGTTACAGCCAATTGGCGCCTCTATGCAATCACAGGGTCACCGTGGCAGCTGTCAAGTTTGCCACAAAATCCTTTTTTTTTTTCTTTTTTTTCCCAGACCGTGAGTTTCTCACTAGCAGGAGTGGGTGTGCAGAGTGTGTGAAGAAATTATCCTTGGCTGTCTAATTGACAGCAGGTGGGGGCGGGCCAGGTCGGTTCATAAGTCATTGTTCTGTTGTGTTGCTAAAGGAAGATAATTGACGAGCGAACAGATGGAGCAGAGTACCTTAAGCCGAAGGTCAATGATCGATTTTGTTATCGTGTCATCTGACCTGAGGCCGCATGTTTTGGAAACTTGGGTGAAGAGAGGGGCAGAGCTGTCAACTGATCACCATCTGGTGGTGAGTTGGGTAAGATGGCGGGGGAAGCCTCTGGACAGACCTGGTAAGCCCAAATGTGTAGTGTGGGTGAACTGGGAACGTCTGGTGGATGCCCCTGTCCGGGAAACCTTCAACCCCCACCTCCAACGGGAATTTCGGGCATCTCTGTGGAGGCTGGGGGCATTGAGCCAGAGTGGTCATTGTTCAAATCTTCTATTGCCGAAGCTGCAGTTGAGAGCTGTGGCCTCAAGGTCATTGGTGCCTCAAGGGGCGGCAACCCTCGGACTTCGTGGTGGACACAGGTGGTCAGGGAAGACGTCCGGCTGAAGAAGGAGGCCTTCCGGGCTATGTTAGCCTGTGAGACTCCGGACTCAGTTGCAAGGTATCGACAGGCCAAGAGGACGGCAGCCTCGGCTGTAGCGGAGGCAAAGCAGCGCGTGTGGGAGAAATTCAGAGAAGCCATGGAGAAGGACTTTCAGTTGGCACCAAAACGTTTCTGGCAAACAATCCGGCGCCTCAGGAGGGGGAAGCATGGGTCCATCCAAGCTGTGTACAGTAAGGGTGGGACATTGCTGACCTCAACTGAGGAGGTGATCGGGCGGTGGAAAGAGCACTTTGAGGAACTTCTTAACCCAACTACACCCTCAACGGTAGAGACAGAGCTGGAGGATGAAGGACGGCAAACATCAATCTTCCTGGAGGAAGTCACTGCGGTAGTCAAACATCTCTGCAGTGGCAAAGCCCCAGGGGTTGATGAGATCCGTCCAGAAATGCTAAAGGCTCTGGGTGTTGAGGGGCTGTCATGGATGACAAGTTTTTTCAACATTGCGTGGAAGTCTGGGACAGTGCCTGAGGAGTGACAAACGGGGGTGGTTGTACCCCTTGTTCAAAAGGGGGGACCAGAGGGTGTGTGCCAATTACAGGGGTATCACATTACTCAGCTTCCCTGGGAAAGTCTACTTCAAGGTGCTGGAAAAGAGGGTTCGGCCGATAGTCGAACCTCAGATTGAAGAGGAACAATGCGCATTCCACCCTGGTCGTGGAACAACGAACCAGCATTTCACTTGCAAGGATCCGGGAGGGGGCTTGGGATTATGCCCATCTGGTCTACATGTGTTTTGTGGATTTGGAGAAGGCATATAATCGGGTCCCTCAGGAAATGCTGTGGGGGGTGCTGTGGACGTATGGGCTGCGGGGGTCACTATTGAGGGCCATCCAATCTCTGTACTCCCAAAGCAAGAGCTGTGTCCGGATTCTCGGTAGTAAGTCAGGCCTGTTCTCAGTGGGTGGTGGCCTCCGCCAGGGCTGCACTTTGTCACCCATCCACGTTTGTGATTTTCATGGAGGGGAGGGGTTTCAGTATGGTGGGCTCAGGATTGAATCGCTGCTGTTTGCAGATGATGTGGTGCTGTTTGCATCATCAGTATGTGACCTTCAGCAGTCACTGGATCGGTTTGCAGCGGAGTGTGAAGCGGCTGGGATGAGGATCAGCACCTCCAAATCGGAGGCCATGGTTCTTAGCAGGAAACCGGTGGACTGTCTACTCCAAGTAGGGAGGGAGTCCTTATCCCAAGTGAAGGAGTTCAAGTATCTCGGGGTCTTGTTCTCGAGTGAGGGGAGGATGGAGCGTGAGATTGACCGGAGAATAGGTGCAGCGGGAGCGGTATTGGGTGCACTTTGGCTCACCGTTGTAACCAAAAGAGAGCTGAGCCAGAAGGCAAAGCTCTCGATCTACCAATCAGTCATCGATCGGTCCTACCGACTTCGTTCCTACCCTCACCTCTGGTCATGAACAATGGGTAATGACCGAAAGGACGAGATCACGAATACAAGCGGCCAAAATGAGTTTCCTCAGGAGGGTGGCTGGTATCTCCCTGAGGGATAGGGTGAGAAGCTGTCACTCGTGAGAGACTCGGAGTAGAGCCGCTGCTCCTTTGCGTAGAAAGGAGCCAGTTGAGGTGGTTCAGGCATCTAGTAAGGATGCTTCCTGGTCGCCTCCCGAGGGAGGTTTTCCAGGCACAGGGCAGAACAAGGTACAGATGGGGTGATTACATCCCCACACTGGCCTTGTAACGCCTCGGGATCCCCCAGTCAGAGCTAGTCAATGTTGCCAGGGACCTGATTACGGATAAGCAGGAGAAGATGGATGGATGGATGGAACAGATGGAGAAATACAATTGTTCACGGTAATCACTTCCAATGTGTGTGTGTGTGTGTGTGTGTGTGTGTGTGTGTGTGTGTGTGTGTGTGTGTGTGTGTGTGTGTGTGTGTGTGAGTATGAGTCTGCTTGGTGCAGGAAATATGTGTTTAAGGTATCATGCCATCAAAAAAACATCTGCACATGACCTAAATGAACACACATCAACCAGGGAGGGGAAAAAGGCATGTGAATACTCCATACACTAACAACAACAAATGCCCATGTGATCACCACCCATATGACCATTTTGCCATCCAATGTGTGTGTGTGTGTGTGTGTGTGTGTGTGTGTGTGTGTGTGTGTGTGTGTGTGTGTGTGTGTGTGTGTGTGTGTGTGTGTGTGTGTGTGTGTGTGTGTGTGTGTGTGTGTGTGTGTGTGTGTGTGTGTGTGTGGCGGCGTCGTACTTACAGTCAGACTGAGCACAGATGAGGCAGGCGGTTGTACTGTTGAAGAAGGTCAGAAGGCCAGCCACAGCCAGGCTGATGTCGGTGTTGGTGGGTCTCAGGTCCAGCGTGGTGAACCGGGGGAACTGAACCTTCAGGATGTCCTCGGGGGCCACCTTCACGTACGGCACCTGCACCACCAGACGGAAGAGAGAGAACATAGATCAGGTCAGCTATCACTTGCGAGCCATCGCAGCATTCTTCCCCCGGAATGGGGGGAATGGCCTAGCCTGGCCATTCTTTCTGTTCTGTAGAGAGAGCGTGTCAGGGTCTCATGGTGCTATGCACAGCATACATCACGGATGCCAGAGAGTGCAGCGTGAATGAGGGTTGGTGACAGGGCCAGCTCTGACCCAATGAACAAAGAAAAACTTTTTTTTGGGCCATTTTGATCGTTTAGGGCCCTGTGATGGGTTCTGGGCCCCCTCCCTCCAAGATAACAAATTGTGGGTTCTCCACCATGGATTATATGCCCACCACGGTCCACAACTAAAGGCGTGCAACCCCTCCACCCTCGTCAACAACCACGAACACAGTTCATATAGGATGATTATTTGTTTTGAGGGCCTCCCAGAGGCCAGGAACGGCAGCGCTGGTTGGTGAAGGTGAACAGGGGTGTGACGCAAGCATAACTAATTCTCCTTCGATCTTCTCAAAGAAATATTATAATCCCCGGGGGTCACTTGTACATATTCAGGTGAATAGGCCGATACATCTCCTTTATTATAACGAAGCCAGCGTATGGATCGATTCAACAATGTTGTTCAATTGTTTTTGTGCAGGATGATTTCCCCTAATGACCTGCAATAAAGCTTGTATTTATAGCGTGTGAAGATAAACTGTGAAGATAAACTGATTTAAAAAGCATACACACTAACACAAATACAAACACACACAAATACATGCACACACAGATACAAACAATCGGGGGGATCGGCAGCGGGAGCCGAGCGGGGGAAATGGGAAGAAGTGGAATAAATCTGGGTTAAACATATGTCCTGAGGCGCCGGCTTGTTGTGTGTCAGCGCACCAGACAGGCTAAGGATGAGTCTCAAGCAGCGAGAAGAAGAGAAGGAAAGCCAAGCCAAGTCTCTGGCAGTGATCGATAAAAACAGCATATCCCAGTGCCCAGGCCCTCCAGAAGGATCTGTGTTCTCACAGCCTTAACCCTGATATTGTTTCCTAAGCATCTATAGATCTCGGCTGTTGGTTTCCCGGACTTCTGTCTTCTTCATACCACTTAGAATTTTCCCGATACACGCAGGACAGAGTCATAATGCCCTCCATAATGAGGCCACATAGGGCTGACACCCTGCGATGGAGTGTGTGTGCTACACAGCTAGCCTCTTTAAACCTGCTGAGCCCTGCCCAAACAGGCGGGGGGACACGAGGGTGGTAAGAGAGGCAGACGTAGGTGTGGGACACGTGGGCGGGCGGAGAGCACTACAGATTTAGGCAGAGGGCCGGAGAGGGCAGAGCGGAAAGTGCAGCGGGCATCTGTTCTGTGTGGTCCCCTGACAGCTGACACATGCATCTGGACTTGGGAGGAATGCATCTGTGATCTTCGATGCAGTGTTATAAGATATATATAATACATAATAAGAATGTCACTTCTTAATTTTTAATTTATTCCCCCCCCCCCCGCTAAATAAATGCTTTTCATTGAACTGCATCTTGCAGAAAATTCTTTAACTGTAGCCTGGTAACGGCAGAGGACACACATTAGATGGAGAGCAGGGCAACTTGCCCGGAGCCAGATAGTCAGTCCAGGGAAAAGAAGGATATTAGCCCTCTGAAGTTTTTACTTAGGAGGTTTTTACAGCTTGCCATTAACTTGCTGCTGCCCTGCACTTTAACCCCCAGAAGAGGCTCTTCTTTTGTTTTAATGCTATCTGTCGTATACATCGCCGGCCACAAAGATATTATGTAAGATTTTTTTTAAAGTCCAAACTCCCCACAAAGGTCGGGCAGAAGATCTTAATGTAAATCGAAGACAAATGGACTGCAGATATTTCATGGGATCCCGAAAGACCTTTTTCTATTATTAATAAAGTGTTGGCCTATAGGCTTTACATTACCACCACAGGATCCACTGAACCAGAGAACGCCACATGTATCTCTACTACTTTTAAACATAACTCTTTTTCCTCTTTGGTCTAAATTGTATTTAAATTGTATTTACAGAGTTAGTCCTGGGGTCTATACTTGATCCACAGTTCTCTTAACCAGATCTCTGCTATTTAAAAGCATAGTACAGTAAATCAAGGCATTTGTAATCAAGTTTTTATTGAATGAATTGCATCAAAAAATAGCCAGATATACTAGAGAGAGCTCCATTGGAATACGTCATCCAGAGACACACACCTTCCGCAAAAGATGGAATGCATTGCAGGCTGTCAAACACGACACTTTGCCTTTTTGTCATTTTGAGATCTAAAAATCGCAGTTGACAGAAATATAACAAAAAATCGAGTGGGGTGCTCCCCCCTGTGCTTGAGTGCCCCAGAGACAGGTATTTTCTATTGGCTGGCGCTGCGATGGAGCTGAGAAGTGTCCAAGTCAATCCACCAGCCACACACATGAGTGTGTGTGTGTGTGTGTGTGTGTCCTCGGGGAAATAAAACGTCTATCACCATAACGACCGCTTGTCGGGTGTTTTTGGCTGGTGTCTAAATAACAATAAAAGGGGTGCTCCAAGACCACCTCTCTCTGATTATATTATAATCGTGTTTTATGTTTTATCCTACGATGATGCCTGGGAAACGATGATGTGAAAAGTGAGAGTGTTGGTCAGGCTTATGATTAGTCCTATTGGTCAGTTAGGTGTGAGATCACTTTTAATTGTAGATACCCAACCTTATTAACATCAAGTTACAGATATAGATTCAAGATTTAGAATTCAAGATTCAAGATTTGTATGTACAATGGTATGCTTACTCCCGATTCCCTCTCGCAGTTTGACATTTCTAAAACACTATACACTAAAAACACTGTACACAATAACAACAAAATAACAAAAAAAAAAAAAAAAGTGACTTATGGATGATATGTACATGTGTTGAATTGTACAAAGGCATTTAAAATGCATTTTAAAGTGCAATTATTGCAGCAGCATCATGAATACAGTATGATAGTGTAATGTAATATGGATGACAATGTTATGATAGTGGGAGCACTCCTAGAAGTTCAGTTGCCGCACTGCCTGTGGATAAAAAACTGTCCTTGAACCTGATATTCCTTGTAGGGATGCTGTACGGATAGGTTTTTTTGAACATGCGTGTAACTACAGATTGACTGGAAAGCATGTGTTCTCACTTTGACTATACACACTGGACACAAACAACATTAAAATAAACCTAAACTGAAGCAACTGACCACAGTGGGTGACCCTGGATTACCAGGGAATTTAAAACAGTAAATCGACGCCCTTCAATTAACCCCAGCACAAGGTACTGGGTTCGATTCCTCAATGTCCGCAGACTACCCGTAGACAGTAAACATCATAGAGCAGGACGCCTAACCCCTACCTGTTCCTATTTAATGTATGTATCTGAATTCAGCGTAAGTGGCTTTGGAGAAAAGTGTCTGCTAGATAATACATGGTAATGGTATGTCCATCCCCCTCCCCCAACGGGTCAACTGGTGTTTAAAGTGTTTGACCTGTGTTGTTCGAATTATCATCAGGTACAAAGAGAGAGAGAGAGAAACACCTTTTTGCCCACATATTCATTCAACATGTAATGTCTGGGTCACAGAAATACATATATCACACACACACACACACACACACACACACACATAATTGTCCACATAAACAAACAGTAAGTAGCTGAATTAAAGTCATGTAAAATGTATTGATTCACAAAATTTCAATAACTTAACACCTTCTTTTATGTCAGCCAGTGTGTAGAGAGCAATTGATTCAGATGGGCAATGACTGAGAGGTTGATAGCAAGCAGGGGAAATGATAAACTGCAACAGAAAATAAAGAGAGTCCCATTGACATTCCAGATTCTCCTCTCTTGGCTCCGACGCCAACATGAATAAACAAGCCACAGGTTTATAGATCTGTACCAGAACCATTGCTTGACTTAGATCTTACCAATAATGACCTGTTGTGGTGACTCACGCTGCTCTAAAGACCTTTCTTTTCTTAACATTTCTTTACGTTTTAATATGTGTATAGGTGAACTACTGTTCTTTACTTTCTATACTTCGGAATAGAACCCAGGGGCGCTGTAATCTCAGAAATGTATATGCTCTTCCTCTTCTGCCTGCCTCTCTCTAAGCTAAGCACTTTCTCTATTCACTCACATTTGGCATAAGCCATTAATAGTCAGTTGGTTAGTGAAAAAATATTATAGGGAGATAGAAAAAGAAAAACACTAATCATATCACAAATAATGGAATCTGAGGATTTACTTTAAAGGGGTAAGGAGAGATATCATGTAAATTGGAGTCACGCGTATTTGGACGACTTGTTTAATTCTAATTTCATCATTGTGAGTCCAGACTTGTAGAGTTACAGTAGCCTAACTCCTATAATCTGGAGGATTGGATCTGGAGGATTGAATCCTCTTTATTGGTCTCATACATGTAAACAAACAGTGAAATAAGTTCCTCTGCATTTAACCCATCCTAATAGCTATTTTATATACCGTTCCCCGGGGATCAGTGTGTCTGCTGGATGTCCGGTGCCTTGCTCAAGGGCACTTCGGCAGTCCGCAGGTTTTACGGGGACTTGAACTGGCGACATTCCGGTTCCCAAGCCAATTCCCACCAGACTGAGCTACTGCCAGTCTGTTGGGCCGCTACTGTTCACTTGAGGTGAAAGATTTCCAATGTGTTGAGAATAGTTGCTTACTCAAAACAAGGCCCAGTAACAACACAAAAAGTTTTTTTGGCACAATTTTCTGCGCTTTGATTATTAGTCTACCCGTGAAGTGCTCCTGGCACAATGATCTCTGATCTGATGATCAGCTTGATCTGACCTGGTAGTCTACTACTCTACCAGAAGGGTAGCCCAGTGTTTTAAATCATCTGTATGTTTGTAGACAAACTAAATTCTTTGTTAGTTTGTTAGCGGCACTCGTTTTGAATAAGCGACTATTCTGAACACATTATAAATCTCTTAAAGGGATAGTTGTCACAGTTTGCACTCCTGCCTCCTCGCTTCCACATCACTCTCCCGTATAGCCACGCCCCCTTATCGCATTCTTGTCTCCACATCACTCTCCCGTATAGCCACGCCCCCTAATCACGTTCCACATTCCTGTCTCCTCGCTCCCACTACACACTACCAGATAGCCACGCCCCCCTTGTTAATTCTCACCCGCAGCTGCAGTGCATCACAGTTAACATCCCTATTTAAGTCTACCCCGCACACTCACATGGCCCAGATTGTTCTGACCATACAGACATTCCAGCAGTTACCAAGTGATTCATGTTCCTGATCCACTGCCTGTCCCCGATTACGCTTCCGCCTGTTCCTGCCTGGTTCGTCTGCCCTGCCTGGTTCCAGATCCACCCCCTGTCCCTGACTACGCCTCTGCCTGTCCCTGCCTGGTTCGTCTACCCAGCCCGGTTCCTGATCACCTGCTTGTCCCCGACTACGTCTCTGCCTGCCCCCATCTGTGTGGTATTTAAAATAAATATAACAAACTGTCCATCTGGCGTTCTGTTCTTCCTGCTTTTGGATCCCACCTACCCAGCCGTGACAATAGTTCACTAATAGGCTAAGAAAATGTATGTGTAGATAATTGTGCTTTCTACATATTCTGAAAATATGGTCGATTTCCAACTTCATCTAGTATTTTTTTATAATTTTTATTGAAACATTTATCGTAATTGCACTGGACGCCACCATTTCTACTAGTCATGTGCGCTATAACGTCATCAGTGCTCCATTGTACACCTGCTAAATGGCGAGTTATCGAGGTCATTCATCCAGTGACGAAGAAACTATTGAACTGAATGCAGAAAGACCATATAGGTTTGAACCAAGGAGGCCAAGGCCCTACAGGGGCAGCAGTAGCGATCGTTGTGTTAAACTATATTCTATATATGTTGTCTTTATCCCCGCCGTGCGCCCATAGGGCTTTGTGCACCACAGGAGCCAGACCACGCTCGACAGCAGAAGCGGCAACCACACCACACAACTATATTATACTTATATTATATAATATATTTGATTATATATATATAGACAGCATGGGTCAGATGTGTTTGTCGAGTATAGAACGAACATGACAGGATGTGTTTGAGCAACGGCAGCAGCATCCATGACTCGAGGGTTTTTTGTATCAGCAAACTTTGTATCAGGATAATCATTGGCTTAATATAGTTGATATAATAGAATATAGTATATTATATAAATATAATATAGCCATACAATATAGCTACCGCCTCTGCGTCAAACACAATCCGGCTCCTGCAGTGTGCACAGCCCCATGGGCGCAATGGCGGGGACACAGACAACCACATAGAACATAGCCCCGAACGGGGGGTAGTGCGGGGGGCAGTAGCTCAGTGGATAAGGACTTGGCTTGGGAGCCGCAAGGTCACCGGTCACCCGGAAACACCAGGTTACTGCCTAAGTGCCCTTGAGCAAGGCACCCCCTACACTGCTCCCCAGGCGCTGTACTAATGGCTGCCCACTGCTCCTAACACTAGGGTGGGTCAAATACAGAGAACTAATTTCCCTCGGGATAAAATAAGTAGTTAAAAAAACAACAACAACACCTAACTAAATAGAGATCCATTTTTAACAACAAAAAAATAAAATAAAATAGAAAATAGCAGCGGGTGCTTGTGAACAACTCAGGGCATACTTATAAGTTACTGTTTTATCGCCCAATGTGCTTTTTCAAATGAGTGAACTATCCCTTTAAATATGTTCTTGGAAGTAATTATAGGTGTATTTTGCCGAGACAGGAGCAAGGCTACTGAAACTTGTTAAAACAAATGCCAAATATACAGATTGCTCACTATATCCCATTTATTGTTCACTTCATTACAGTAAGTGAACATTCATGTAGGGTGGCAGTATAGCTCAGGAGGTAGAGCGGTTGCCTCACAACCAAAAGGTTGCTGGTTCGATCCCCGGCTTCTCCTAGCAAAGAAAAAAATCAACTGTATAAATACCTGACCGCTGCTCCTAAAATTAGGATGGTTTAAATGCAGAGAAATTGTTTTGCTGTACACTGACTAATTATTACTATGTCTCTATTATCTTCATTGTTGTGATGTATAACATTCAATATTAATATGTAATATTTAGAAATCTCTAACATGTCTCTAACATGTCTCTAACATGTCTCTAAAATGTCTAACAACAGTGTGCTAAATGTTGCTGATGTTTTATGTTTAAACATGTTAGGTCTAATCAGCGGTGTAGTGAGTGGATGTTGTTTGGTGAATGTGTTTGGTAAACCCATGATAAGCCAAAAAGAAGATTGACAACAATATCAAATTTTGTTTCCCTATTCCTGCTGAATGGTCAAGAGCGGACATTGTTCATTCAAATAGCAGAACTTGTCAAAATACTGAACAAATGAGCAGAGACATAGACAGTGGGTATAACTGGCTGTGACCAACCAAAGTATGTTCAATTAAAGAATACCAAATAAATGTTTGCCGTTCAAAATACACAAGTCAGACACTTTAACGAATATAATACAAAATGGGGAAGCACAGACATTTGATTGGTGCTTGGCAGGCATTGAATAAGCACAATCATTAATTCCAACCATTTAGAAACTCATGAAGTGACGCAAAGTGTTAGGGTCAGGGAGTGAAACTGAAACTTTTCAACCACATGCAGTGGCTTGGGTGAATAGCTTCAGAACTTTTTGAAGAAAACAGAGACTGAACTATTATGTTCTTCTGGTGGGAGGCCTTTTTGTTTAGGCATGACAGCCGAAAAGAGATTGAAGCTAACTAGCTAGCCATTCTTCTGCGCTCCAAAAATAACCGTCATTTCATACAGCTGAGCTACCAGACACGCTCATTGGACAATCTGATTTAGAGAGCTGTACCAAAAACTGAACCAGACACACCGGTGCATATTTGGGTGGACAAGCGCATGGACATGCACTCATGCGTGTGTTTCAATGGTCATGAAGACTGCACTACAATAACCATGCAAATGAACTACTGGACGTGCAAACAAACCTGCCCTCCGAAATCAAGATGAAAGCTTTTCAAATTGGCCCAACAAGCATTCATGAGCAATCATTTGTGTCCTGACTTTGTCTCCTCGTCATGTCCAATTATTGCCTACTCCCAGCCCGGTAGAGAATGGGAATGGAGTTAATTTGCTTTCGAGACACATTCAAATAGAGATTGAGTGGAATTTTCAACACTGGTGATACACATTTTTCCAACCTTATAGTAAAATAGTCATACAACAGTAGTTGTATGACTAATATATATAATTAAGATATATATATATATATATATATAATTAAACATATGTTCATAAAATGGACATCCTATTTTCCAAATTGTCTCAGCTGACATATTGAATCTGATTTATATGCATGTGTGCCTGCATCCGTTTGCCTATTTCTATAAAAAGTTGGAAAGAAAAAAATATGACCTTACTGTATCTCTCAAGGGCTCCACTAAAATCAATGACAGAACCAAATAGCAGAACAAGACAGACAAGCAGAACCTTTTCCAACCGACATGATGGATATCGGTAAAACGGACACTGGGATTACAAGATACAAGATACAATATATTTATTTGCCTTTTGTAACAAGTACATTGGAATGCTTGCTCCCCATTCCCTCCCACAGTATACATCTCCAAAAATAATACCATAAATATAATATATCCAAAAAAATAACAAATTAACCAAAAAAGGACAGCAAAGTGACTAATAGATGGTATGAACATATGTTGAATGTGCAAAAATATATAAAATCATTTAAAGTGAAGTAGTGCAGCAGCATCATGAATACAGTGCAGTACAGTGCAGTAGCTGTAATGAGTCTATTACAGTCCATTACTTGCAACATTGGATAGAAAGGCCTTTCTCTCTGTTGCAGCTACTGTTTTTCTATTAGTCAACATCAGAACGTCCAGATGGGCCCCGTTTCACCTCCCGGCCCACCCCCATCACGAAGCCAGTGGTCCTAGGAGAGTGATTGATCGCTTGGTGGGCGATAAGGTGCCATCGCCTAGCGAGCTCCGTCGCCAGCAAAATTGCAGCCAGTTTGGGGTAACAGCCTGTTGGCCTGAATGATGTTTTCACGGCTGACTCTGTTCTACGGCTAGCCGTCATTATGCTGCTTGGGAGCTGATTGGACACTCAAAACCGCAGCGGATTTGATTGAAAATGTAGACTTTATTGAAAAGGAGTGAAGCATGGCAAGTGCTTTGACCTACGGATGTATTAAGATGAAGATGGATGTGGAAAAAGTTAATCAAGCTCTTGATGGATTTCGCCGTGGGGGGGTATACCTTACATTGGGTGTCTCTGTCAGTCTCACTGTCAAAGTGTTAAAGTGCAAAAAAGTAATAGTGATGAGTAAGTGAAAAAAATAACATAACATTAATAACATTATAATATAATAAATTAATATATAGGAAGAAGTCATTTGTGCCAATGTCAAAACCCTTACCACCTCCAACAATAAGTAGAAGACAATGATGATGATGATGGTTGTGGTTACCATCACAACGTAAAGGACACAATGATATTCTACCTGAAGTTACAATCATTACTTGCTTCTTGATTTGGGCAAAAACTATTTTGATCAACATATTTACTTTTGTATTGCTTCAATTTGTGGTGAAGATGAAAGCACAATGTGCCCTCATTAGCTACGAATAATGTGTAATAGAACATTGGAAAGTCTGGCCTCACACATGTCTATTTATGCGAGGTTATCAATGAAACAAACTTGCATCTTGCATAATCATTTTACATGTTGTTTGATGTCGTTTCAAGCTGAAGAGGGAGTGGGTTGGACCCCGAACGCAGACGCCGACAAGTGGAGAGTGATACGAGACGGCTTTATTTCCAAACACACACACAAAACACAAGGGTACACGGGGAGGACGATCCGCGGAGTACCGGCAGGCAGTTGACCGGCGGGTAGTCCGGGACAGGGGAGGGAGTCTGTACCGGGGGTATCGGGTGCGGAGTACCGGCAGGTAGTTGGCAGGCGATGGGTACCATACGGGAGAACTACGTGAATAGTAGAGTAACGACCTCACGCTGGGGTAAAGGAAAGACCACGTATATATACCCCAGGTGAGGCGATGAACAAATTACACGGGGGGAAATTGAGTCCAGGTGTGTGTGTGTGTGTGTGTGTGGCCAGCGCACGTGGCTTGGCCACGCCCCCTGCCAACCAACGTGATTGTTGACAGGAGCGTGTGTGCGCCACCAGCGCACGTGGCTAGGCCACGCCCCCTGCCAACCAACGTGATTGTTGACAGGAGCGTGTGTGCGCCACCAGCGCACGTGGCTAGGCCACGCCCCCTGCCAACCAACGTGATTGTTGACAGGAGCGTGTGTGCGCCACCAGCGCACGTGGCTAGGCCACGCCCCCTGCCAACCACCGTAACCGTGACACAAACAGTAACAACATATGTACCAAAAGCATCGGTCTATATACGTCGTATGCTGCCTATTGTATATGGTGGCTCTTTCTTTAGTTTTTTTTGCCTCTATTGTCAACAACAAAATTGTACTCTCATAATATATAATTGAACACACATCTGACACCATGTGAATATTGAGTCATGCTGGCTGGTGCCCATCTCAGAAGCAGCTGTCCTCAGAGGGAACCAAATGCATTTTAAGGCATAATTTATATGTTTTTCAGCTAATCAGATTTTTTTGTTTGGTAAAACGAAATTCAAAACTGCTGTTGATCATTGCGTTTTGCTATCTGAACGATAACCGGCGTACAGATAACGGCGGTGCTGAAGCATGTGCCGCGGTGAATGGGGAGTAACCATTCCATTGGACTTGTTGCAGATGGCAATTCAATTGAATCTTGAATCTTGAATGTGACTCACCCAGACATTCTGGGAAAAACCACAGCAACAACAATTGACATCTCCCCACCAGCCATAACTCAAAAAATTGCAAAGCTGAACCGCTACACTACAAGCTAACAAGAGGGGCGGAAGGGAGGACATGCTTAGTGGCTCTTAAGATCTGAGCGGGGGATGGAAACACAATCGGAAGTAGAGGTATTTCATTATCCCTGCTCACAAGTTGAGTTTTTATACCCCCCCACCCTAACACACACACACACACACACACACACACACACACACACACAACAACATACAAGCAGGCAACCACTAATGTCCATCATTCTTCTGGTGCCCAGTCTCTCATGGGTGTTGCTAGCAATACGGGACATGGGATGGGGGGATGGTTGGGGGGCTGAGGGTGGAGCGAGGGGTCAGAGAGGGTGCATGGGTGCATAAATAAATAGACACTCACCTCTTTCTCTCCACAGATGTTGCTGATGATGGAGTTGGATGCAGGACTAGCGGAGGGACCGAGGACTGCCACCACCCCTTTAGACATGATCTGGCACACTGGAGGGAGATAGAAGGTTAAAAAAAGAGACAAACCCCCTGACAAAGGGACAGAAAATGACTGCTAATGATATAGTTGTTGAATAGTTGTTATGAAGTGAATGTTATGAAGTAAAGGCCGGTACAGTCGACCACCCTAGCCACTAATCTATTCTATAGTCACATCCATACCACCTGACTCAAAGCCCTTCTCTTTTAATGAGCTGTTCTGCTTTCTCAGTTAATACTCTGTGGACAAACAGCTTACATTGACATTACCAAACACAATTGATTCAACAATGTATGTCTACAACTGACTGATTTACTGTCTCCGCTTAGCAGAATACTTCATAATCAGGCTGGTAACCTGCGCTGCTCTTCACAATAACTGTGACGGTGCAAACATTGAGGATGACTTGTTTTGAAAGACCACAACAATGTCTTAGTCCTCCACGGTCGATCACCACAACACAAACACATCCAGATTTACAACCTTTGATATGAATATGGATTTAACTGACAAACAAGAGCGAGGAAAACACAGTCTCAGAAGCTGCCGGAGACGGTGTGTGTCAAGCAGCTGATTCGAAACATGCAAGCACTTTTCAATAAACCGTACCGCACTCTTATGGCGATTTAAATAATTAACCTTGTGGAATGGATGAACATTTCCTCATTCTTGAATACATACATACGCCCCCCGGGCTTTTGGTTTGCAAAACAGAACATGATTTTTGTTTGTTAATCCCAGGCTTTAAAAAGAACAAAAATGCTACGGTCACTGTTGGCAAAGACAGTCACAAAAGACAGTGGGAACACATGCATGCATGTATGTTTATGTGTGTGTGTGTGTGTGTGTGTGTGTGTACATGTGTGCTTGTGTACCTGTGTATCTCTATATGTGCAGGGGTTGTGACTGTCAATGGACATTCTGCTTTCATGCTTTTTTGCATGTGTACACATAATGTGCTTGTGTGACATTGGAGTAGTTGAGGAAATTCAATGCATGAACTAGCTGTGCTCCCCAGGTTTGGAAGTTAATCCCCAAGCAGTGAATCGAATGATAAATAAATAATCCATTTTGTCACCTATGGGGCCTGCATGGAATAAACACACACACTGTGGTGCCCTGAGTCTGCTAGATTACACACACACACACACGCGCACACACACGCGCACACACACGCACACACGCACACACACACACAAGACAGTCAGTGATGTCAGTGTCAAGAAAAAAGAATGGCGGTCAAAAGCACGCGGCCGGGAGGTCAAGAGGCTTCACCCAAAGTCCATTCTCAAGACTCCACATGGTCAGAGTCAATCACCATCGCTGAATTACGGCTGCTAAATGTCTGTTATTATTGGTATTATTGGCCTTGAGTGATTGTATCATTTGGAGATTAAACACATAAAGAAACAAACAAGATAATGAAGCATATAGTAATTAAATAATACATTGCAGCTCGCTAAAAGACAGTTAAGACAACTTTAATGACATCATATATTTATTTTGAATCCCCCAGAGCCAGCTTCTCTCTCTCTCTCTCTCTTTATGAATTGCGATGGAAAGGTATTCCTCCACCTTGGTGCATAGTGAGTGAAATACGCCTCTCTTTTATCATGGATGGCCGTGTGGACATTTCAAAGACCAACCGCGGAGGACCAAAAGGCTCTTTATGGAACGTAGAACGTAGACCGGAATTCTTCCATTATGACCTTCAAGACACAAGAACCTTAACATTAATTATGCAAACTGGCAGCCGAAGCTAGAACGCTAGGCTTTATGTTTTCTCAGCATAATTTTAAATTTTAGAAGTGAGTTTAGGGTGAGTCTCGTTTTCCCAGACAATAATAGAAAATAATAGTAATGAAGGAAATATGTATAATTTGACCTATCTTCGACACATTCAGCGTTGACTAAAAGACTGTATTCAAAAATAAAAAAAGAACATCAACAATGTTGATGCCGATTTAAGGGGAGAGATATAAAGACAGAGAGAAAGAAAAGTAAAATAAGAAAAATAAAATGAAATAAAAAGGTATTTTGTGCTCCCGGCGCCTCCAGAGCAAACACATAAACCCGTCACATCGCTATGATGGTGTGATCATTTGGTTGGGCTCACGCTACGCTGTCACATCTTGTCATTGAGGTTCGAAAAATTAATTTGACTTTGTTTACAACATTCGTAAACTAAACCGTCTGAAAGTCAAAGACATTTGGTCTAAACACACACACACACACACACACACACACACACACACACACACACACACACACACACACACACACACACACACACACACACACACACACACACACACACAACTCACTTGTCTCCCCCATCTCGTACTCGCTGTCTCGGAGCAGTTCGAAGATGTCCACCTCCAGCTTCCCAGTGGTGGAGCGGTTGCTGCTGCGGTTGATGCTGTCTTTGGCCAGCGTGATGGCCAGCCGCTCCCCTCGGCTGCACTCCATAGGGTCATCAAGGATGGCAGCTACAGGGGGGCCACAAAGAGGAATCATATACAGGGATGTCTTGGTGTGTGTGTATGTAACTGAAAAGGAGAGGGAATATCACACGTTTGTGTTTCTTTGTTGTAGGATTGAATCCTCTTTATTGGTCACATACATGTACACAAACACAGTGAAACGTGTTTCTCTGCATTTAACCCATCCTAGTATTAGGAGCAGTAGGCAGCTTTTTATATACAGCGCTCGGGAGCAGTGAAGGGGTCTGGTGTCTTGCTCAAGGGCACCTCGGCAGTGCCCAGGTGTTTTGGGGATTTGAACCGGCAACCTTCCGGTTCCCAAGCCAACAGACTGAGCTATCCTGCCACCCTAAAACAACCACTCTGTCAGAAACAAGTTGATGATTCTGAAGGACAGATTTTAGCTGACCTTGATGTGATTCGAACACGCATTCTTCTGATCTGAATTTAGATGCTCTACCGTTGCGCCACAAGGTTGTGTGGGTTTGTTATGTATTGCAAAATATATATAATTTAACACATTTAATTAAACTGTAGCTTTTGTGTGTTATATTTGTACCATTCACACGGTGCCAGTGACTAAAACAAAAGCAAGAAAATAATGTTCTGAACATTATTCATTCATTCCAGGAGCTATGAGTACTCTCAAGTCTGGGAGGAAGCGCTGAATTGCACCAGACAGTATGTCCTTAGATGGTGTGAATACTGATGCTTGGAACACTGTGGATCAGCAGTGGTGTGAAACAAGACTCTATGATGATCATGTGACCGAGGATAACAACAATGGACATTCTGTCAAAAGGCAGACAGAACGTAAACAAAAACAAATCCAGATCTGTGAGATAAAAGGTACTGGACTGAGAAAAGTGTCTTCCATTAACAAGCGCAAGAGCGCTTGCGGAAGCACCGCCCTGTGTGATTTTAAGGAGGTGCCTCCTAGTTGGCGAGTGCCCACGACTGTTGGTGATAATGCGGTGGAAATAATGACGATAACTAGCACCTTCTCATCGGGACGGAGCGCTTTCGTTTGTCTGATGCATTCGGCACATTGTAATTATATTGTAATGACGAGGAGCCATTAGCAAACAGAGAAAGGTCATGTGAGGTTTCAACCGTGGTTTAACTGTGACTGGAGAGTTGATGCCCTTTAATGGAGCTTAATCATAGTTACAGCTGAAATAACAATATCTTCAAGACAATTTTAATTCCATCTCCCCAGCGAGACCGTGCCCTAAGAAGGCAGAGAGGTTTTGTGGATATTCCTCTTCTTCCTAAGACCATGAAGAAAAATATATAACATAAAAAATCTATATATGTATATACGGTATAATTGTATAACACACCACATTCTGGGACTACATTTTTCTACTATTCTTCAAGCACCTTTTAACAATTTTCCAATATCACACGTTGTTTTGAATGTTTTCAGTCAACATTCTTCTTTTATAGTCTTTTATTGGCAAAGTAATTAGGATATCCTGTGATATCTACTAAATGTGTGTATGCGGATAACTTTCAACCTTTGCATCTCACAGGTTATCCGGCCATATAGAAAAGCTGCACTTCACTTCACTTCACTTCACTGTCACAGCATATTGCATGGATAAGTGAGTGACATCATAGGATTGCTTTTAGTAGTTGAAACACATACATGCATCGTCCCCGGGGAACACAGTGTCACAGGGTTTAGCCATGCCATCCCCTTGTAAATACAGGCTGCGGTCTCCCCCGATCAAAGGCTTCTGAGAACACAGTGGGCACAGCAGGCTCCTGCTGTGTCCACTGTGTTCTGAGACGTAGCCTATGGGTGGTTATCTTAAATGTAATCTACAATGTGTTGTAAATATGTACTCCAAGCGCTCCGTCTTTTATTCAACCCAAATATTACAAAAATGTAAAACTGAGGTCAAAATAACGTAGGGTGCCGAAGGCTGAACATAAAACATAAAATCCCAGCAGACAACCGTGAAATGACATTCAAACGTGACCTCCACAATGAGGGAGACATGAGGAAGACTATATACTAACTTGGCTAAACCAAATGACACACGAGGAGAGGAACACAAACAAACAATCCATCAAAGACACTGCCATCAAAACACATTTCCCCCCATGTGTCACATGAAATGGACTGACCCAATCAGCTAAATCAAGCAGCCACACCTGTAGTTTCACCCAGCCGCTGTGTGACTCCTGACTTACCTGTGGAGATCCGGCGGGACAACGGAGAGCGGGGGGAGGGGAGCCCCCTCCCTGATTGGAGCAACCAAGCCCCGGGGGGCAACAACACACGCACTCGAAGGAGAGGGTCCCGTGGCGGCCTACTGGTTAGGACACGCCGGAGGTGATGGAAACCAGCCCTACCGAAAACAAGTCAGACGAACTGAACTCGTAACGTCGTATCACCTCGCAACGGGACATCAGGGAGTGGTGCGCCAGGATTTTTACGGAGACGTGGCTGTGCTCCGTGATTCCTGACGAAGCAGTGCAACCACTGGGATTTTCCTTGTTTCGGACCGACAGAACAGCTGAGTCCACAGGGAAGAAGAAAGCTGGGGGCGTATGCTGCTTGGTGAACAACAGCTTGTGTACGGACGTTCAGGTGCTTTCTCAACACTGCTCATCTAATCTGGAATTACTGATGTGATGTGAAGTGTCACCCTTTTTACTTGCCGAGGGAAATCTCTGCTATTCTCATGGCGGCGGTTTACATCCAACCATGGGCTGATGTGAACATCGCGCTGCTGCACGGCCGGCTTTCGGCAAATCAGACCATGCTTTGTGCTTCTACTTCCCATATTTTCTACTTTCTCATCAGCCGACCCTGGCATGTGTTCAGGAGGGATTACGCTTAGATGTTGTTTCTCTCTCTCTGAAAACATGCCAGCGCAGAGGAAGGCAGGAGGGGGAGGAGGCTGCTGCTGCTGCTGCTGCTGCTGCTGCTGCTGCTGCTGCTGCTGGTGCTGGTGCTGCTGGTTTTAGAGGCCGATCTTAAAGACAACAGAATCCAACCAGCAGACAGCCAGATTGTCAAGCATCTCCTCATAGTTACCGAATAACAACCAATCATTAGTTATCACGCCTTTGCCCTTCTGGACGGTAAATGGATAAGTTAATGTTGTGACTGTGAAGTAAAGAAGAAAGACTCTGTGTCCTCCTCAATGGACTCACCAAGGTGATATATAGTGTGTGTGTGTATAGATATATCTATATATCTATATGTATATTAATTCGTTTTTCAAGGTTTCTTAGACAATTTGTTCGCTGGAATTTGCAGAATAGTTGGTTTTACAGATGTAACACACACACACACACACACGCACGCACACACACACACGCACGCACGCACGCACGCACGCACGCACGCACGCACGCACGCACGCACGCACGCACGCACGCACGCACACACGCACACACGCACGCACACACACACACACACACACACACACACACACACACACACACACACACACACACACACACACACCTTTGAAACACAAAGAGGGCCTTCAGAAGGTTGTTTACTGCAATCATTTTTAATTTCCATGTTAATTGACTGAACACAACAGTTGAATTGCTCTGCTAATTTCTTCCACTATTAAAGCCCCTCTTCGGAGCTCTATGGTGACATTAATCAACAGAGATGGCAAGCCCATTTAACATTTAATCAGCAGGTCCACGCACACCACACACATGGTGAAAAGGGCCCAACAACGTCTGTATTTCCTCAGGCGTCTGAGGAAATTCAGCATGGGCCCCCGCATCCTGAGAACATTCTACACCGGCACCATGGAGAGTGTTCTTACAGAGTGTATCACCGCCTGGTACGGGAACTGCACCGCACTCAAGCGCAGAGTGCTTCAAAGGGTGGTGCGGACGGCCCAGTATATCGTTGGAGGTGAGCTCCCCTCCCTCCTGGATATGTACAACCAGCGGTGCGTGGCCAAGGCCAAACGCATCATAAAAGACATTGCCCACCCCAGCCACAAACTGTATTCACTTTTACCGTCAGGCAGGCGATACCGCAGTATCAAGTGCCGTACAAATAGACTCAGAGATAGCTTCCACAGTCAGGTCATCAGGCTGCTGAACAAGGGCGTATAGCATATAACAATGTATATTTTATTACATTGATTTATATTTATCTTTTTCTGTGCCGATATATTGCATTTTATAAATTGCATTTTTATTTTTATATTTTAACTTATTTTATTCTATTCTGTTTTATTCTATTTTAATCTTATTTTTATAACTGCTGTCTGTCGTCGGGTATTGCACATAAGATTTTCACTCAATGCTTTATACTTGTGTAAACTGTGAAGTGACAATAAACTTGACTTGACTTGACTAGCTGACTAGCACAGTGACATTTTTTAAATGTTAATTTAAGAAATCTGTAAAACTATTTTGAGTGGGAATTCAGTTGTAAATGTAATAACAATTAGAGTTGCAACAAGTCGAAATTAGAATACGGATATGTCGACAATTTAATAAAAAGTCAAAATTGAATTATAGATATCTCTAATTAGGTTTGCATATAATGGTAAATTATGGCCAGAGCCAACGTGACAATGGACTATCCTACTTCCACAACAGATTTGTCAAACACTGTCACCTGCCATTCACTTTCAACAAACAGAGAAACAAGCTCATGGGTTGTTAGCGGCCATGAGTGCTGGCGGGGACAGCAGGCTGATCATTAAGGGCGATTTGTCGGGCTGGCGGTTGCTGGTTGACTCAGGTGCTCAGCGCAGCATCCTCCCTGCATCGGCTGCAGACACCATGGCTGGCGGATACGGTCCCCCGAATATCCTGTACCGGACCACCCACGGGATGTGCCAAAGACAGCAGTCATCACACCTTTTGGACTCTGAGTTCCTGCGGATGCCTTTCGGCCTCAAGGGGGCAGCACAAACATTTAAGCGGCTTATGGACTGTGCGGAAGAGCACCTGACACACCTTCGACAGCTGTTTGAGTGGCTCAGCGCACATAGGCTCATGGTTTACCCAGCAAAGCGCAAGTTCGGTATGCTGTCCATTGACTTCCTCGGACACAGTGTCTCGCCGGAGAGAGCCGTTCCACTCCCCGCAAGGGTGGATGCCGTTGCAGTTTCCCGTGCCCCCGCACCGTTTTGTCCCTGCAGGAGTTCCTGGGCATGGTGAACTTTTATATTAGGTTAATTTCCCGCGCGGCTCACCTTATGCGGCCCCTGTACGATGCCCTGTAGGGTAAAAACCAGCGATGTGGACTGGTCCCCTGACAGGGACTTTGATGGCCTTTGATGACTATAGTACCCATTAGCTGGCTGCGCCTTGTTG
This sequence comes from Muraenolepis orangiensis, assembly GCA_027704905.1. Lineage (NCBI taxonomy): Eukaryota > Metazoa > Chordata > Actinopteri > Gadiformes > Muraenolepididae > Muraenolepis > Muraenolepis orangiensis. The sequence goes on from CM050999.1 coordinate 25,271,117, forward strand.
GCACACCATCGGACCTCACTTCTGAAAGTGGCCCCCAGTTTACGTCTGAGCTCTAGACTGCTGTCACTGAGAGCAACGGGCTGTGCAAGCAAATGCTGGTTTCCTCAATCTATGAAAGCTGCTTTGCGGGCCAGCCTCACGGACGGCAGCTGGGTCGACCGTCTCCCATGGGTCATGCTCGGCCTACACTCTGCCCCCAAGGAGGATCTCCAGGCCTCATCTGCGGAGCTAGTTTACCGCCAGCCGCTGCGGGTCCCGTGTGAGTTTCTCCCGGTTGCCGCAGCTCCCTGGTCTGCTGCCTCCCATCACACTGCGCTCCGGGACAGTGCTAGCGACTTTCCTCCTATCCCCACTTCTCAACACTGCCTCCCTCCGTCCTATGTCCCCAAGTATCTTCAGTCGGCCACCTATGTTTTCATTCGCCACAATGACCGCCGTACTCCCTTGCAGTCTTCCTACGACGGCCCCTTTCGCGTACTGGAGGCAGGGCCATAAAAAGTTTTGGTGGACAAGGGGGGGTCTGAGCGGGTCTCGGTGGACTGTCTCAAACCTGCCTATTTGAACCTGGACAGGCCGGTTTAGCTGGCTCTATCCCCGCGGCCTGGTCGCCTCCCTGCCCGCCAGGCCCCAGCCCCCTGACCCACCTGTGCACACCCCAAGCCCTGCACTAGCCCCTGTTAGACGGGCCCTGTCCCCTGTCCCTGCTCCTTCACAGGTAAAGCTAATTTTGGACGCCTGGTCCGCCACGCCTTTTTACTTTTGACAGTTTGGGTGTTTAGTTTTCGTGTTACAGTTCTAGTGAATTCAGCGCTGCATTGATATTTCCACCGTCTTTTATTGTTCTGAACAACAATTGCGTGTGCGTATGTGCGTGCGTGCGTGCGTGCGTGGGTCAACCTCTCCTGTGCATTTGCTTGTCAGAAATCAACATGCTAATCCTCCCTAACAGGCCTGATAGCCACTGGCTTCAGGCTTCTCCAATGGGTGGGGCTGTCTGCCTGCGCTGGTGATGGTATTTCCAGCTGCCTTCCTTAATGTCCATAAAGTGTGTGTAGTGTCTGTGTGTGTGTGTGTGTGTGTGTGTGTGTGTGTGTGTGTGTGTGTGTGTGTGTGTGTGTGTGTACGTGTGTTTGTAGCATTTGTGTTACAGAGATCAAGCAGGGAGACCAGAACATCCCCATTGTTTCTCAGCCCCCGTCGGAGGGCAGAAGACAAAGCGACAAAAGGTAACTGAGTGCCAACAAGATGAAATTCAGTGTGTGACTTCCTGGAAAGGGAATACCAATGCTGGTAAATATTATCTGGAGGCTAGAACCTTAAATAAAACAGACTCGCATGCATATAGGCCGTAAAAGAGAAATTATCAAAACCTGAACGATTGATTTTGGAAGGGAGAAACGTGTGGGCAGACTGGGTGGGGGGGTGTGTGAGGGGTGTGTCCTCCAGTATGTCATTGCCATTGGTCTGCACGGCGGAACAGTATGGTATGATATGGTATGGATGGCCGGCGGGGGAACAGGAGAGAATGACGCTGTGTCACAGAGGAGGAGAGAGAGAGAGCGAGAGCGAGAGCGAGAGCGAGAGCGAGAGCGAGAGCGAGAGCGAGAGAGAGATGAAGGATGTTTCAAAAGAGGCTGGGGTGAAACCACTTCCTCGGGTGGGCCGTCTGACGGTACGGGCTCCTGATGAAAGGGAAAAAATACAGCCAGACAACAACAACAAAAACTCGAAATTTCTGGAAATCGCTAGAACCGGACACACTTTGCGTACATGTTCCTGAACATTACATGTTTTGGTTCTGTCAATGGCACTAAAACACTGAAACCGAGAGAGAGAGTGAGTGAGTGAGTGAGTGAGTGAGAGAGAGAGAGGGAGATGGAGGACTAGAAAGAAAGCCCATTTAATCAAGAGTGAAATAGGACATCTATGTATGTTTCCAGTCCAAGCAACAACCCCAGACCCTGAATATAATAAGTTGGATATTACGGCAGATGATACCTTTATTTATAATTGTGGGCGGGCCCACTGATTGCTAATTGTCTGCGTGTATGTTTGTTTCAAATTTTTCTGGTTTTTCTTTTGGAAAACCCCACTGAGTCACCTTGAAAAATAATGTGGCTTCACTGGACCAAAAAAAAACCCACTGAGTCACCTGGAAAAAGAACAGCATCTTTGGCTTGGGATCAAAACACTCTCGTCCGCCATACCATCCCCATGTGTGTAAGTATAAAAGACCCATAGCCAGAGTGTAGGACGAGGGACACTATTATCAAGTACCGGCTATCTCCTAAAACATCTTTGTGAAGCAGCCAAGTTGTGGGAAGGAGACAATCCCTCACTTGCAGAGCACATCGCTCATCTTCCGGGAAGGACCACTATGTCAGTCTACACACAGAGCCAGTGGTAAGTGCTTACCTGCCGTTGGCTATAGACACAGACAATACGACAAGAATGTAGTGTCGTTTCTTGGCCTTTGAAGCACCAAACGAGGGCCCAATTTCCCGAGACACGGTGGCTTCTGAAGCAATACAAGAGGCGTGTCGTGGTGTGATTAGGATCTATATATCAGTTAACTTGTATTGACAGCCAGTACAGAGTACAGCCACAAGTCAGGCACCGCAGTGGGACCAGAGCACTGCATGAACAGCGGTAGCAGTGCTGTACGCTCCATCTGTCTTCATCCACGATTGCACGTCAATACAGAGGTATCCCCCCCCCAGCCCCCACCTCCATAAGTCTGACTTTCGTCAAGTGTCACACAAGCTGTTATTTGCTGTCTTGATCCAGCTCTCAGTTTTGCTTCCCTGGCATCCATCCAAAAATATAATATAACATGTCAACACGCTTTTACAAGACACACACACACACACACACACACACACACACAACACACACAATAACACACAGATGGATGCAAACACACTAGGATGAGGGTTGTGTTTGAAGTCCACACCACACACTCAAACACACACATAAACAAAGACAGTTGGTCTATTTCTGACAATATGAGTAGAAAGAGTAGTGGTTGTCATGAAATGAGAACAGTTGGGGGAAGGGGGCGAACACGCTCTTCTTTTGACAGCCTAGTCATGCCCGGGTCGGCGGCGCCTCACAGCTGGGGGGGTCAAGGTTCACCGTGTGCGAATGACCTTGAGTCGCAAGTGCAGCTTGTTTGCCCTCATCTCTGTTTTGTAACACGTGCCTGGATGCCGGCCCAGGTTAGTCCTGCACCGAAACAGGAGAACATATCCGTCAGGACCTCTGGCCTCACACCCCATGGATCTTTTGACTCAGGTTACATTTGTTACTTGAGAGATCGTGGAGGTTCCCCACCAAGGCTGAGACACACATAAGATCGCATGAACTGAAAATTGCAAATGACATCACGTTCCAGGTGTCTAAAGTCTTACTTCATTCATCGATTCAGCAGATGCTTTTGTCCAAAGCGGCGACGAACACCAAACGAAACATGATACGGTGTGATGAATCCGAATCCACTCCAAATGTAGGACAGCCGTAGGTCAAGCATTGTTATCTTTTGGGCTCTGCAAAATGCTTAAGATTAGATTTGTACACGACTGCCTTTGGCCATCAAGCTACAAAAGCGTCCATGCACGGTTGTGATTTAGTGCTTCTCAAAATAGACTTGATGTATGATGCAATAAACTTCATTCTAACTTCAACTTATATTAACCCCTAACAGGGAAACTAAATGCCACCACACATATATATGATATAAATTCACCAAGCAGGAGAGTTAGGGAGACCAACACGCACACAGGGTCTCAGGGAGCTGGTACAAAACAAGATCCGAGTATACAGAGATCTCTGAATACAAATATATAAATATCACTCTAGAAATTGTTCAAACCGGACACACTTAACAAAGAAGAAATGTATTTAAAACATTTTTTGTGTTTTTGCAAATCACGTTACCTCTGAGTGGCATGCTTACATCTTCCTGAACACTAAAACACTGAATTGGAAACTAAGTAAGAGGGGGAGGGGGAGAGAGAGAGAGAGAGAGAGAGAGAGAGAGAGAGAGTTTTCCTCACCCTAACCAAAAAATCGATCAGAACTGATCAAAATCTGATAATTGGCTTATTAGGACCAATTAGTAATCAAGTTATTTCTTGTCTCCAAAAGGGCCCAGTGTTATATGTGTAGGTATAGTGTATAGTGTGGCCCTATTGGGTCAAAAGATGAGAGTAGACACACAACAATAAGAACAGCTGCAACAAGCTGAACGCTGGCATTTTGAAGCATTTTCTCTCGTGTTCTCTTAAGTCGTACTTTCACTCTGTAATCTTCTCTGAAAAATAGTACCCTTCTCGGGTTTAAGTGCCACTGGGGTGGGGGGGGGGGGGGGGAGAGCTGTCTAAGAATCAATAAAGATGGGAGGGAGGGTGGAAGGAAGGGGGATGGAAAAAATGGGGCTGAATGACAAAGAGTGAGAAAGAGCGATTGTGATCTTCGATTGAGTAAGATTGAGTTCTCAAGTTAGTGAAACACCGGTAAGACACAAGGAGGAGGGAGAGAGATGTATAGGCAGGGAGAGGTGAAAGAGGCAGACGGAGAGAGGGAGAAAAAACACAGACACAGAGAGGGGGAAGAAGAGAAAAATATTGAGAGAGATCTAAGTGTGTAGTAAGTGTCTACCAAGTGAGAGTGAGAAAGAGAGAGAGAGAGCGAGAGTGAGAGCAAGAGAGAAATTCCTGATTACAGCAGATATAAGAGAGCAAGGACAAAGGTAGCTGATGATGTCCAGGATGATGAGGATGATGATGATAAGGATGATGTCTATGGTGATGAGGATGAGGATGATGTCCATGGTGATGATGATGAGGATGATGTCCATGGTGATGATGATGAGGATGATGTATATGGTGATGATGATAAGGATGATGTCCATGGTGATGATGATGAGGATGATGTCCATGGTGATGATGATGATGATAAGGATGATGTCCATGGTGATGAGGGTGAGGATGATGTCCATGGTGATGAAGATGATGTCCATGGTGATGAGGATGAGGATGATGTCTATGGTGATAATGAAGGAAGGAGAAGGATGGCGATGTGAGGTGGGTCGATGTGAGGTGGGTGCTGTTTGTGGCAGGTCAACCTCCAGCATGCCCTCGGGGGAGTTCTCAGCTCTCATTGGGTGTCATTATTACATGTCACACACTCCATCTCCTCCATCCCTCCTTTCCCCGGCCTGGCCTGCAGTTAGAGCCACCAGCACACACACCTGCGTGTGCGTGTGCGTGTGCGTGTGCGTGCGTTGTATTTATGTGTGTGTGTTTGTGTGGAGGTGACAGGGGTCCGCTGATAGACATCTGGCGGCGGATTAACACACAACAGATAAAGTGTGTAAACAAAACAGAAGGTAAACTGTCTCCAGGATACTGTTGTCCTCTCCAGAAGTGCTCTTGTACACATCGTAACAGAGCACCATGTGACGGCACACAGCAGAAAGGGAAGGATTGACCTAACCATCCTGGTTGTTTACCGAGGGTACATTCAACTCATTATATACTGTTTGGCGTGGCAGAGAACAACAACACTAGTGTGAATATTTGCTGTGTTTTTTGTACAGACATGGGTTAGTCTGTCTGCCTGTCTTGATTTCCTTGGTTCTGCTTAATCTCACATTTCCGTTATTCTCCCGCCCAGCGACATTCTACACACAACACACATTTGTTCAATATAAATTAATAAGGCGATCTTAAAATTGGGGATCACTAAACAGTTGAGACAATAACGGAATTGGCAAGAAGGGGCTTTGCTCTGCAAACTGGTTTTCCATTAAACTTCGACAACTGATTGGTTCATAACTAAACACAGACTAAACACACATCACACGCGGGAACACTGGCGACACGCGGGAACGCTGGCGCACTCTGGCTGCCGCTCTGCCATCTCGCCATCGACGCTAATGCTTGGCCGGCACTGTTATCCTGCTGTCTGCCTCCAAACAATCCAGACATACAACAACTAGCATTAGCAGCTGCATTAGCAGCTGTCTGCTGCTACTGCCTCGCCACTGGTTAGCCTCTGGGCTAGCTTTGCCGACACAAGGCTCACCTGCACGGGACTCCTGGGACTCCTCTCCACACTCTGTGGCCGGATAGACTGCTCTGGCGTGCCCCACGAAGCACGCCCGATCCGACTGGCCCGCTGCCACCTTGCCAGCTCTCCTGGACGCTTACCTGCGCCCACGGATTACCATCAACACGGAGGACGCTGCTAGCCTGCTGCTAATCCCCGGCGTCGCTCAGCTGTTCCCCCGTCTCCAGCGAAGCTACAACCTGCACGCTCCATTCCTCTGCTTCCACTGTGCTGGTACTGTGGCTTCATCGCCTGGACCATCTACCGCTGGACTACGTCGCTGACCATCTTACATCATGTGGATTTTTAACCTGTTCCTCTGGATTGCGCTGTGTCTTGTTCTGACGAGTGCAGCTCTGCCGCTCCGCTACTCGGTGGCGGAGATGTTGCGTCTCCGGACCTTCTCCACGACCCTTCCACCACAGCTTGCTCACCACCACTACATTCTCAAACGACCGAGATACATCCACAGAGGCTCTGGACGGAACTTTCAGTACAGTCAACACAACAGCAACACAAACACCCGCTCCTTCTGGTCCACTGAGCCCCGCCCCCCCCGCACTGCCCGTCCTGTCAATCACAATGTATTGTCCCCCCTGCGCAAAGCAACCACATACACACCACTCACCTGTCTGAATCTCTGTCTGCTGAACATCAGATCCCTCAGTAACAAGGCTCTGCTGATCGCTGACTTTATGCTGCCGTAGCTGGACATTTTATGCCTCACTGAGACTTGGCAACAGCCTAACGACTTTTCCCAGCTAAATGAGGCTGTTCCACCGGGTTTTTCTTTTATTAGTAAACCCCGTGCTACAGGGAGGGGGGGCGGTCTCGCTCTCCTTCACCGTGATAACATCAAAGTCACTGCTGTCACTGTCCCCCATCACTCCTCTTTTGAATGTTTAGCTGTAAAACTCACCGGCCCAAAACCCACCATCATTGTTATCATCTACAGGCCTCCAAAACCCTCCACTGTTTTCCTCAATGAATTCTCATCACTATTAACAACTGTATGTGCAATGTCCCCCACTGTTATCCTCCTCGGCGATTTTAACATCCACATTGACAACTCCTCCAATATCCTTGCGAAGGACTTCACATCACTCCTGGACTGTCTCTCTATCACACAATATGTCAACCTCCCAACCCATAACAAAGGCCACATACTGGACTTAATCTGCTGCACTGACATCACTCCCACCAACCTTGATATCACGGATTTCCCCATTTCTGACCACAAAGCTGTACTGTTTGACATTCGCATCCAATTACACAAAATCAAGGAACAACGGATCATCTCCTTCAGAAACATCAATCGCATCAACACCACTGATCTCTCCACCCTGATCAGCTCCTACCCCAGCCCTCCCTCAGCATCCTCCCCTGCTGACCTGGTCACTCACTATATTAACTGCCTCTCCTCTGCCCTCAAGACCCTGGCTCCCCTGAAAACCCGCTCAGTCTCATTCACTCACACTGCTCCCTGGTTCACCCTTCACCTACGCCAGCTTAAAGCTACAGGCCGTCGACTGGAGCGACTGTACAAAAAAACCGGACTCACTGTACACAGCCAAAGGTACTCGGACCACCTTCATCACTACAAGAACGCCCTTAGTACTGCCAAATTTGCATACTACTCCAACCTCATCAACACTGGTACAGGTAACAACAGAGTCCTCTTCTCAACGGTCAGCCACCTAATTCAGACTCCTAAAACCCTCCCACCAGACATTTCCACCGATCAGTGCACTGCTTTCCTGGACTTCTTCAGCTCTAAAATCACTACCATTCACCAACAACTGGCCTCATCCTGCACCTCCTCAAACGATCCAACCTGGATGATCACCACCGGCCAACCTCTCATCAGCTCCCTCTCCGACTTCACCCCTGTATCAGAATACACCATCTCTGAACTCATCTGTAAAGCCAAAGCCACCACCTGTCAGCTTGATCCCCTTCCCACCCCCCTTGTCAAAACCTGTCTGCCCTCCATTTCTCCCATGATCACCAACATAATTAACTCCTCCCTCACCACTGGCACTGTACCCCCACTCTCAAACTGGCTGCTATCACACCCATCCTGAAAAAACCCGGTGCTGACCCAACTGACCTTAACCTTTACCGACCCATCTCCAACCTCCCCTTCATCTCCAAAACACTTGAAAGGGTGGTTGCCACACAATTACAGTCCCACCTCGACACAAACAACCTTCTTGAACCTTTCCAATCCGGTTTCCGTCCAAAACATAGCACTGAAACAGCCCTGGTCAAAATCACTAACGACCTCCTCCGTGCAGCTGACTCCGGACTTCTTACCATTCTCATCCTCCTCGACCTCAGCGCAGCATTCGACACTATCTCCCACACACTACTCCTGGACCGCCTGGCTGGCATTGGGATCACTGGTGCTGCACTCCGCTGGTTTACATCATACCTCACCGACCGCCAACAATTCGTGCAACTAAGGGACCACAGGTCTGGGTGTTCGGGTGTCTCACTGGGTGTCCCCCAGGGGTCAGTCTTGGGTCCACTCCTCTTCATCATCTACCTCCTCCACCTGGGCACAATCCTCCGTCATCATGGGATCCACTTTCACTGCTATGCCGATGACACACAAGTCTACATCTCCTCCAAACCCACCGCCGCCATCCCTCCCACCTCCCTCATCACCTGCCTGGAAGACATCCGGAGCTGGATGAGCAGGAACTTCCTGAAGCTTAATAGCAATAAAACTGAGGCCCTGCTCATCGGCTCCAAATCCAACCTCACCAAATCACAACACACCCCAGCCCCACCCATCATCATCGACGGTTTCCCTGTACCCTTCTCCCCCCAACTTCCTCACCGGACTCCCCGCCAAACTCATCAACAGACTGCAAATTATTCAGAACTCGGCCGCCCGGATCACCACCCGCACCAAATCGTCTGACCACATCACCCCTATTCTCATCCAACTTCACTGGCTCCAGGTACAATACCGCATCCACTACAAAAACCTCCTCCTCACATACAAAGCTCTCCACCATCTAGCCCCTACTTACCTCTGCGACCTCCTCCAAGAATACAGCCCCCCCCGCACCCTCCGCTCAACCTCTGCTGGACTACTCGCCATCCCCACACCACGCCTTAGTACCATGGGTGCCCGAGCTTTCAGCTGCTCGGCACCCAGACTATGGATTTCCCTCCCCCCACACATAAGACAGTCAGATTCCATCGAAACATTCAAATCCAAACTCAAAACCCACCTGTTCAAACTGGCATACTCACTCTGACTGATCACTGTACACTACACTTGTTTTTTTTAGGTCAATGTTTGGGTTTTATCTTTATAATGTTTGATGTTTTATAATTATAATTATTTGTTATTTTATGCTTTTACTCTATGTAAGGTGACCTTGGGTGTCTTGAAAGGCGCCATCAAATAAAATGTATTTTTATATTATTATTATTATAACTATTTACAGTTGAGAGTAAACAGACAATTTATTACCATCAGCGTGGCACAAGATTGCCTGCCCCGGAGATTCAAAAACCCGGCAATTCTCTAGTCTTACCGAGCTACCTTCCCTGAGGGCGAGGCACCTCCTTCAGAGCTGCCCTCTCGCTGGGCAAATCTTCATGCAAAGGTCAAAGGAAATGAAAGCAGGGGGAGGAGATAGCATCTAGCTCAAGGACACGGTGGTAGTGTTGGCGAGCCGGCCGTCACACAACATGAATGAATGAGAGGAGGTCTCGTAGGGTGGAACCGTGGTTAACTTGTCCGGACACATACAGATGAATGCCTGTGCACACACACAATGAGCAAAAGGTGCACCAGCACACAGGCGCAGAAAACCCCCACACACAACTACAGGTGAGCGTGCACACACACACACACACACACACACACACACACACACACACACACACACACACACACACACACACACACACACACACACACACACACACACACACACACACACACACACACACACACACACACTCGTTGACCGTCTTTGATGTAGCGGCACGGGGGGAAATGGGCACACAAAGCAAAAACGATGTCACACTATCTGGTGACATGAGCCAATAAAACCCTACAGCAGCAAAGACAAATGCAACCATGTTATTGATATTAAAACCTATAATGAAACATGGGATGCGGACCAGAACAACACGCAGGGCAGGGAAAACATTTAAAGAGTGAATCTAGTTCTTAAGGTCTCCCTTAAAAAGGGGAAAAAGAAGAAGAAAATAAGTACGCCCGTTAGAGGAATCGTTTGAGTCGACTGAAAGAATCTCATACATTCTTGCAGCAGTGGCGGTAGGAGACACAGAGAAACAGAGAGAGAGAGAGAGAGAGAGAGAGAGAGAGAGAGAGAGAGAGAGAGAGAGAGAGAGAGTCACAAAGAGAGAGAGAGAGAGACTCACAAAGAGAGAGAGCGAGAGAAAAAGACAGAGAGAGATACATGCATAGAAACAGAGACAGAAATATATATTGAGAAAGATGGAGAGAGAGACAGAGAGAAAGGGATGTAGATAGAAAGTGGCATGCCACAACTCTCTGTGGAGATGTGCACAGGGGAAAAGATTTACGTGGAAGAAGAAAGAGAGAGAGCAAGAGCGAGAGTGAGCGAACGACAGTCAGACAACAGACAGAAGGAATAGAAAAGCATCAAGTGTCTCCAAAGCGTGTTTCTGATATTTTTTCACTTTATTCAAAGTCACTTTATTGTTATTTGTATTGTATAGAGTATTGTTATAGTATAGTGCTGTTTATAGTGTGTAGTGTATTGTGTTCATAGTGTATAATTATTATAGTATAGTATATAGTAGGTAATATACAGTGTTGTTTATAGTATAGTATTGTATAGTATTGCATAGTTTAATATAGCATATTATAGTATTGTTGTTGAAATTCATACTGCGGGAGTGAAGGTAGGTACTCCGTTGTACTTGTTGTACATGGCAAATAAAAACATCAACAAATCTTGAATCTCTTGAGGAGCTGTTTCAAAGCGTTTATTTGAACCCCTTACTCTAAGTGTGTGTCCCCTGTTGTTGTCTTGTAATGTCTCCCCTCTGCATCTCCCCATCCGTCTTCCTCTTACCAACTAATTCAAGAGAACACTCTCTGTGTCGGGCTGTGTCGGGCTGTGTCTCTGTGTAGCCGTGCTCTGGATTTCTGATTCCCCTGAACCGCTGTGACTAAAACATGAAGCATGAAGTAGGGCAGAGAATGTAGGTGAGTCTGGTATCCAGGTGGTTTTTGACAGATTCGAAATAAGTTCATTTTGCAAAAGCGGAGATGGAAACAACTTTGCCGAATCAATTCTGACGTAGCGAACTTTGGACCTACGTGACTTAGTCGGCTTCTTCTCAAGCGGTCCTATGACACGAAAACATGGCTTATGTCACCGCCCAATATTCATCATCGCTGTAACATCCAACTAGTTGATGGAAACACAACTAATTCACATTTCCTTTTTTATTGTTTTGTGCAAACTTCCAAAAGTTAGCGTGAAATTTGCCTCAACTGTTTGATAGAAACCCAGCTAGTATGGACGAAGAGGCGTCGCCGTTACCTGAAGATAACCTGGCTAGCGGCTGACGGTTTGATAATGGTGCGCTGGTCACAAAACAGAACCCCTCTGACTCATCATGCCTGCTAGCTTCAAGTCCACGGTGACCCACTTCATGGTCATTCTATCATTCTAAAACACAATCATCAAAATTATACCATCTGAACTTCTTGACGACGTGCGTGAGCTTTATAATATAAACCCTGCTTGTGTGCGTCATACAGAACAAGCGATCCAATTTGTGGACGGGCGACAGAATGCCAAAATAGTTTGACCTTTGACCTAGTACGGTGTGCGACATGGCTAGATTGGTCAGCGGTAGTGGGAGGTTGTAATAAGGCTCCTGCCGGGTGCCTCATTACACCAAGACATCAACGTGTCCTCGAATAGGTTTCCGTAAATACGCTTGCACTTTATTATAACCCTTTGCACGTGTGAATCACACACAAATGCGCACACACACACACTCAGGAGATAGAATGCAGGAGATAGAAACAGACAGAGAGAGAGAGACAGCGCGCGAGAGAGAGAGAAAGATAAGAGATACAGAGAGAGAGAGAGAGATCAGACCCTCGTCTCCTCCTTGCCCTCCTTGTCCATCCTCAGCACACTAAGGGAAACATCTGTAGATACAAACTGCAATTCAGTGAGTGATTTCCTGTGTGTGTGTGTGTGTGTGTGTGTGTGTGTGTGTGTGTGTGTGTGTGTGTGTGTGTATGTGCCAAATTGTCTGGGATACTTTGTTTAAATATAAATCTGGAGGATTGAATTATCTTAATTGGTCACATACACACACAGTATATGTGTTTCTCTGCATTTTACCCATCCTAGTATTAGGAGCAGTGGGCAGCTATTGTATATACAGGGCCCGGGGAGCAGTGAAGGGGTCTGTTGCCGGAGAGAACTGGGCGTGTGCCCAAAAAGGTGACGGATTCTGATCAAGCAGCAGCAGGCTATGACACGGATGTAGAGCCACACCCCGCTGCAAAGGCAAGACACTCCTGCACAGAGACACACACACACAGACACACACAAATATGGCTGAGTGCACACATACACACACACACACACACACACACATTACAGTCATTTAGCAGATGCTTTTATCCAAAGCGACTTACAATAGTTTCTTTCAACAAAGGAAGGAGAGAACAACTAACAACTAAGAGAACAACTCGTCACCAGAAGTAAAATGCGCAAGTCTCCAAGAACTGAACCAGTGCTCAGGTAAAAATACAATGAGTTCAGGTAAAAGTACAGTAAGTTGGCAAACTATATCTAGAACAATATCTACCTAACAATCTACTTAGATAATCTACTTAGTAAGACACTAGTAAAAGTGATATGAGGATGCAGTAGGAGGAAGGATCTTGGTAGTGTTTCCTGAAGAGATGAGTATTCAGCCTGCGGGGGAAGATGGGCATTGACTCTGCAGTCCTGACATCCGTGGGGAGTTCGTTCCACCAAATTGGGGACAGAGAAGAGCGGTGACCACGTAGATCAGCCACAAGGGCCCCTAAGTGAGGGGGAAAGAAGACGGCCAGAAGATGGGCGGGGATGTAGGGCTTGACCATTGCCTGGAGGAAGGATGGAGCTGTTCCTTTTACTGCCTTGTAGGCTAGCACTGGATGCGAGCAGCTACAGGTAGCCAGTGTAGAGACAAAAGAAGGGTAGATATGTGGGAGAACTTGGGTCGGTTGAACACCAGGCGAGCTGCAGCTTTCTGATGGAGCTCCAGGGGCCTGATGGCAAATGCCAGCAAGTAGGGAGTTGCAGTAGTGCAGCTGGGAGATGACGTCACACACAAATATGGATGCAAGCACACACACACGGATTTCAGCACACTGGGTCGGCAAGTAAGCTTGGGCTTGGGCAAATTTTTTTCTGAGCTACTAGATGGCGGGCCAGAACATAATCAAAAGCTAATTGAAGTAATTGATTGTTAAAACATGTGACACGTTCTAATGCTTTTCTTTCGAAACATTTTAATACATTTCCTATTTCATATTTTATTTATTTTATCAAAATAATCTTCGGGCCAAATATTATAGCTGGCAATGGCCAATGACCAATGGCCCGCGAGCCGCCTGTTGCCGACCCATGGCCTAGGGGTTGGAATGGCTCAGGCCCAGCTGGGGAGGGCAGTGCTAAGGGGCTGCCAAGCCCTCCACAGTGAGAAAATATCAGAGAAAATATGTGTGTGACGTTTTGTGTGTGTGTGTGTGTGCCGTTTTTCATGCCTGTGTGCATGTATATTGTAACATCATGAGAGGCCGTCACAGCGGGCTAGTGTTGGGCAGAGTTCCAGGCAAAACAGGTCAAAATAGTAAACCTAAATGAAAATAGGCACATAGGCAGTAGGTTAACAAGTTACTCGGGATGTTTAAGCAAAACAAAATGTTATTTTAAGATTCAACAAAAAATCTCTCACGGTTTTCAACCATAAAGGGATTTTTCCCTAAGCACAGTTCATCAATCAGAAATGAGACTTTCCTTCTCTTTTGAGGCTTTTTTTCGAGTGTCTCCAGCTCCTTCAAGCCATGTGCTCCGCTGGGTCTCTCTCTGCTCCTGAGATTCTGGGCTTTGTCTGTTTTCCCAGTGCAGCTTCAACTAGGTGGCTTAAGCACCTGCACCTGTCAGAGTTGTTGGGCATGCTGGGAGATGTAGTTTGTGGACTGGTGGCCATTTTGGGACGTTGCAGCTGGTCCACCAGGGGAATGTAGCACCCCTCTATAACCTGTCCCCTCGTGATGCCACAATGTGTGTGCGCGCATGTGTGTGTTTGCGTGTATTTTTGAGTGAGTTGTGTGTGACTTTTTGGAGTGTCTTTGGGCCATTGTTTGAGTGTGTTTGTGCATTTGTATGTGTGTGTGTGTGGGACAATTGACCACATGCTACATTAACTGTTTGCAAGGACTGAAATAATGATATCATCCCCCAACAGACTGAGGAGGCCAGCTTGTTTCATCTGAGTTTTATCACTGCACTTCTTCATATCCACAGTCTTTCATATCCACACACACACCACCACACACCCACACACCACACACACACCACACACACACACCACCACACACACACCACCCACACACACACACACACAGAGCACGCCGTGCATCTGCATCTCGGCTGGGTTTAACCATAGCTGACCAATCATTGATATTTCTGTGGCGATGCACAAAATCAGGTGCCGGCCCCACACACCAGCCCAGATCACAACCATTAAGTGTCAGCCCTGCTGCCACCTCCGCTGGAGCTTTTTACACAAGGTGTGTGTGTGTGTCTCCATCCCTTCCTCCCTTTCTCCCCTTCTCTTCCTTCCTCTCCCTCTCTCCATCCCTCTCTCCCTGCCTCTCTCTCTCATACCTCTCTTCCTCCCTCTCTCTCTCCATCCCTCACTTATCTCTCCATCTATTTTTCTCCATCCCTCTTTCCCACTCTCTACCTCCCTGGAAATTACATATTTCCAACCTCTGACCAAGAACATTTCTTGATGAACAGAAAAAAAGCAATATTTTTGGTGCTGTGTTTTGTGTGTCTGTGAGTATGAGTGCATGCCACACCATGTGTCTGTGTGTGCATGTGCGCGGGCGGGTACTTGTCACCGTGTGTTTCTGTATGCGTGTGTGTGTGTGTGGACTGGTGTTGAGTGTGATTGTGTCTTTTGTTCAGTTTGAATAATGATGCCTGAGTGAGTGGTGAGTCTGTGTGTGTGTGTGCGTGCATGCATCCACATTGTGACTGATAGCATGTGGCGGCCTATCCTTATGCATGAGGCTGTTGTCAGTCAGCAGGGGGGCAGGGGTCTCCAGCTGCAACACATGATGGGCAGTTATAACAGATTGGTCAGGAGGCAGCCCATGACCTTTGACCCTCTTGGCCACCGCCTTTCGACAGAGCACCATATCATCCATTATACACCCAGAGTTTTATGAGGCATAGTATAGTATGTGCCATATTACACGTGTTTGTGTGTGTGTGTGTGTGTGTGTGTGTGTGTGTGTGTGTGTGTGTGTGTGCGAACAGGGGTTCATAGTCAGCAACTTAATACGTGATAAAATTCAATGAAAATAGTGAACCCGAGTTCACTTTTCCAGTTTTAGTTTGTACAGTAAAACAATGAACCCACACCATCAACGTCTAATTTCGTCACACACTGACATGTGTGTGTGTGTGTGTCAGCGGAGTCAGCCATGCAAGGAGACAGCCAGCAGCACGTCAGTAGCAGTTAGGGTTAGGGGGTCTTGCTCAGGGACACCTTAATACTTGGCTCGGAGGAGGAGCCGAGGAATCCAGCCAGCAACATTCCGGTGGTGAGACAACCCGCTCAGCCTCCTGAGCTACTGCCACCCTAAATATATATTATATATATATATATATCTACAATTCTCTCCCTCAAATTATCCCATTCTAAAAGGTTGTGATTCTGGGACTTGTGTGAGGACCTTTGACCTTTGTTCCTCAAAATTAAATGGGGGGAAAATCGCACCGCTGCAAGTCGCGTGGTTCCCTGGTTTCCATGCTCCCGGGAACTACGTTCCTAAACACTGCTAAACATAAGCTGGCGTTATCCCGTTATATGTGTGTGTGTGTGTGTGTGTGTGTGTGTGTGTGTGTGTGTGTGTGTGTGTGTGTGTGTGTGTGTGTGTGTGTGTGTGTGTGTTTGCGTGTGTTGGCGGGCGTGTGCGCTGAAAAGGGGGCAATGGGCCTAAGACCGAACATTAGTTCGAATTTGTCCTTATGTGGGCTGGTGAAGATACATCATAACATAGCGTGTTATGTGTTCTATGTGTGTGTGTGTGTGTGTGTGTGTGTGTGTGTGTGTGTGTTTCCACACTGTACAGCACATGCCAGTAACTTTATCAGGTTTCACCTGCGTAGCATCACTCCTACTCCGACACAGGTGCCTAAACTAACGATTGGTCCCGGGCTCTCTCCCTCGTAATTAAAACCCAGCAGATTCATCATGGACTCTTTCTCATCGCTTTCAAGCTCAGCTTCAGGGCCTGTGTCGCCTTGATCAACGCCGTGTCCGGCAAGAATATCATCGGAAATGTTTTCCAAAATAAACATACAGTAAGTTGGCCAAACTTGGAGAGGAGAATAAGTCTCTTGGTTGGCTCGATCAATGACAAAAACAACACAAACAAACAAGAAAACCAGCACATTTGCCCAGATACATCCCATGGCTCTGGTCTGTGGGTTCCTCTGCAAGTCATCAGCGTAATGAGATGGTGTCAATGATTAAAGGTGAATAATCACCCATTCTATTTGATGCATTCTATAGCTCCAATCAAATAAATCAACCTCAGTTTAGCCTCCGTAGCCCGCTCAACCTCCGTAGCGGATATGCACCCCCGTGTCTACGCATTGACCGGGCCGGCCAATAAACCTTAGTCGCCGACTGCTTAATCAATTTCACCCCAACTTAGAAAGCACCTTTTATAGTGAACAGTTATCTACAAGGCCCCATTAATGGCCTATCCTTCAGGATAGGCCATTAACCCCACCCCAGTCAGCGCTTCTTCCCCTGCTCTGAGTTATATTCAGCTTTCTGCTGATTTCAGTTCAACCACTTTACCAAAGCCAAACACAAGCCGGACGCAAGGCAGAGCCGGTCCAAATAGTATAACTCAGTCAGGCCATTTGTGTGTGTGTGTGTGTGTGTGTGTGTGTGTGTGTGTATGTGTGTGTGTGTGTATGTGTCTGTGTGTGTGTGTGTGTGTGTGTGTGTGTGTGTGTGTGTGTGTGTGTGTGTGTGTGTGTGTGTGTGTGTGTGTGTGTTTGTGTGTGTGTGTGTTTGCGTGTGTTGGCGGGCGTGTGTGCTGAAAAGGGGGCAATGGGCCTAAGACCGAACATTAGCTTGAATCCATATGTCAAGATGTTTTTTTTTTTTTTATATACAACGGAATGCTTTCTCCCCATTCTCTCCCACTGTCAGAATTTCCTACGATGTAACCCTATATACTATACTTTGTACAATTGTGGTGTGAGCTGAACCACATGCAGCTCAACACAGACAAGACGAAGGAGATGGTGGTGGACTTCCGCAGGTGGAAATCTACCCCCACCATTTCCATCAAGGGTGTGTCCGCAGAAGTTGTTCAGGAATATAAATACCTGGGAGTTCACCTGGACAACAAACTGGTCTGGGCCAAGAACTCTGAGGTTGTGTACAAGAAGGGCCAGAGCCGTCTCTACTTCCTGCGGAGGCTCCGGACCTTCAATGTTTGTAACACGATGCTGAAGATGTTCTACCAGTCGGTGGTAGCCAGTGCCATCTTCTCCGGTGTCGTGTGCTGGGGAAGCAGGTTGAGGTCAGCAGACGCCAACAAGATCAGCAGGATCGTCAGGAAGGCTGGCGCTGTCCTGGGGGTCCAGCTGGACTCCTTGTTGGTGGTGTCTGAGAGAAGGATGCTGCGCAAGCTGCGTAGTATCCTTGACAACAACTCTCACCCTCTCCATCAGGTGCTGACCACATACAGAAGCACCTTCAGCAACAGACTCATTCCACCCAGGTGTACCACAGAACGCCACAGGAAGTCCTTTCTTCCTGTGGCCATCAGTCTCTATAATTCATCTACCTCGGGTCGTGAGAGGGACAGTGGAGACTCAGTGACCTGAGGCCAACGCACTGTTATTATTCTTTTTTTGGTCAACGCACTGTAAATCCTTTCACTGTAATTTTGCACTGTAAATTCAATTTCACTTTTCACTTTTCACATGTCACTTTTTCAGTATTCATCTGAGTTATTTATTAGTATTTTATTACTGCCAATTTGCACCATACGTATTGTTCTGTATTGTATATACCTACGTATTACTGTAATAATACTGTAAATTGTGCAATTCAGCTATCAATACATTTCGATTTCATTTAGAGTTAATTTTGTTATATTTTGTTTATACTAGTTTTGTTTAGTTAGTTTGTTATTTAGTTTTTAGCTTTTAGGTTTTAGTATATTTTTGTGTGCATTTATTCCCCCTGTTTCAACTGTTGCACCTTAATTTCCCTCGGGATAAATAAAGTTATCTTGAATCTTGAATCTTGAATACTTAAAGCAGTGCAGTAACTGTAATGAGTCCAGAAAGTCCAGCAAGTATAATAGTGTATTGTAATATGGATGACAATGTTATGACAGTGGCAGCACTCCTAGCAGTTCAGTAAGCACACTGCATGTGCCTGTGTGCTTACCTATATACCTATACCTATTAGTGTGGGGGAGCTTTTCTGTGACAGGACACAGCATACAGCTGAAGTTGATGTATGCAGGACCAAACACACTCCGCCTACCACCTCCCACCCCCCTCCCACCCCCCCCACCCCACACCGCCTGAGAATCACATCAATCATGTCGTCTGCCTTATATTTCCCTGGCGGTGATCAGCCACAAGCCAGAGTGACAGCAGCCCTGCAGAGATGTGCCAGAGAACCGAGCTCAGGGTGAAACCTGCAGTAGCTGGCGGCAAAAAAAAAGTCAATAGTAATTGAAATAAAAAAGGGAAGATTCCTCCGAGATGTTCTCCAGCTGTGGGTGCTGTGTGTGTGTGTGTGTGTGTGTGTGTGTGTGTGTGTGTGTGTGTGTGTGTGTGTGTGTGTGTGTGTGTGTGTGTGTGTGTGTGTGTGTGTGTGTGTGTGTGTGTGGGAAGAGGGTTTGGGTTTCTACAGAGCCACTCTGTGTGGTGTGGGACTGCACTGAGCTAATGACATAGAAATGCTAATAATGTCGTCAAAATGGATCTGACATGTCTAGGTTTTCTGTGTGTGTGTGTGTGTGTGTGTGTGTGTGTGTGTGTGTGTGTGTGTGTGTGTGTGTGTGTGTGTGTGTGTGTGTATGTAAAGAATGATAACAATAATAATAATAATAATAATAATAATAACAATAATAATAATACCTATGATAATAAGATTATGCCAATAACCAGGCACAAAATAACAACAACAAAATACAGTACTACGGACCCACTTGTTTACTGTACTTTAATGTTTTCGTCGAAATACTATGTTTGTCACTTATGGCACCCCTTGCATTCCTAACCCCTTCCCCTGGAAGGAGGGACCCCCAACTGACACTGTAACTGTGATTAAGGGCTGAACAAATCAAATTGACTTGAACATGGACTGACCTGTAGAGCCGCAAGATACCCACAGGTTAAACCCAGCAAAAGATAAAAGCGCACCAAAAACAAAACCAAAAAAACAGAATATCGTAATCGGAAGTTTAACAGCATCGCAATTTTTCACATAATCACGACACATCGGTGCCCACCTCATCTTCGTTGTATTGTACAACGTAGAGGTCCCTGCCGATTCCGGTCCCTCACACTCGCCCATCCCCCATCCCTACCCCTACCCCCATCCCTACCCCTAACCCCATCCCTACCCCTACCCCCATCCCTACCCCTAACCCCATCCCTACCCCTACCCCCATCCCTACCCCTAACCCCATCCCTACCCCTACCCCCATCCCTACCCCTAACCCCATCCCTACCCCTACACCCATCCCTACCCCTACCCCCATCCCTACCCCTACCCCCATCCCTACCCCTAACCCCATCCCTACCCCTAACCCCATCCCTACCCCTAACCCCATCCCTTAACCCCACCCATCACTACCTCCTCAACTCCATGCACGGCCCAACTCCGAATGCTCCTCTCCATGTGCTGGTGGCGTCAGCTTACTGATGACTACGTTAGCATTAGCAGCATGATGGGCTGCACAGGAACAGTACAGCATCTCTGCCAAGTCTAGCCGTGTCCTCCAGGAACAGTTTTTGGCTTCTGCTTAATAGAGTGTTGGGGTGGGGCCTACAAAAACATTATTATTATGAGCCACTCACTGCTTTATATCCCATTATTGAGACTGGCCCCCGGTTTTATCCTTAAAGGTCCCCGCTGCACACTACAATCTTAAAATATTCCAAATTAAATTTACATATTTTTACCCACCCCCCCCTACGAAATTAATATCTGATTAACGAATGGCTCAGTGAACCTCAAAATCTTTCCACAGAGACAGAATAAAGTATTAAAACAGAATGTTTCAAATTGAATGATCTGACACCCACACCACCACACCCTGGAGCGTAGGTGCTCTTTAAGAAGGAGGGCAGCTTCTTGGACAATTATACAGCAATGTCAGACAAGGTGGGCTATGTTTTTTTAATTTTTATGAATACATCTTCCATTGCCACACCCGCGCATCCTTTTTAACTAGCAGTTAAACAACCCCTGATATTTTTCTCGTGCTGAATTTCTCAAACGTGTATTTAAAGACGATAATTTGACCAATGTTCACTATTTTGAGATGCTGATATATTTTTTTAGCTGGAACACTAAATTCAGCCATTATGCCTTTCAAGGAGATGAACATGGCAAACTGCATACAGGGTGTGTGTTTTATGTTTGGTTTTTAAATGAAGAGATAGTTAAAATTCATCCAGACTTTAAACACAAAAACAGTTATATACCTTACAAGATAATTAAAATAATGAGGAAGATGTTCCTGGCATGTCTTTATATTATTATTTTAAAAGTATTGTTATCTAAATTGGAGGTAACGCCAGCCAACACAGTGGATGGCAAAAATATACAGTCCAATCCCCCTGGGCGAGTGCTGTGGATGCATGGAGGCAGGAATGCAAACTGTGACAGATTCTGGTGAACTTTTACCGGTGTGCCATCGAAAGCATACTCACCAACTGCATCACAAACGGTGGCAACTGCACCGTTTGCGACCGGAAAGTGCTGCAGAGGGTGGTTAAAACTGCCCAACGCATCATTGGATTACCCCTCCCAGCAAGAAACACTACCCACCACAAACGGTGTCTGAGGAAGGCACAAAAAATTGTGAAAGACACCTCTAACCCCAACCATGGACTGTTTTCCCTCCTCCTCTCCGGGAGGCGCTTTGTTCCAAGTCAAGCAGGTTTAGGAACAGCTTCTTCCCCTCAGCTGTCATCTCTCTACACTCTGTACCACGATGACAGCCCCCCCCCCCCTCCCCCTGCTGCCACCCCCCCTGCCCCCCACCTCTGCTTAATATATCCTATTATATTAATACATCACCATCAATGTCTTCGACTGCCTTGCACTGTAATCATAACTACCTACCTCTACCTATAGTTATAGTATATTACCATGAACTTTACTGCACTTGCACTCTGGTTAGATGCCAAATTATTATCGCTGTACTGTACTTATGCTGAACAATGACAATCAATTTGAATCTAATCTAATCTAATCTAAACACATTGTGTATTTATAGGTAACCAAATAGTTACGCTATAGGGATTCCGACTTACCAAAGGTTCCCCACAGGAGCTGTGGAGTCTATACTCAATGAGGAGACTGACAGCGGAGGCTGGGCTAGGTGATGGAGGAGCGGGAGACAGGGTGTCAGGGACCCGCTGACTGCAGGAGACTGAGAACCACGTGCAGTGGTTCCCAGTGGGCGCCCTGTGAGGGAGGCCAAGAGCAAGGCTGCTTGGACCCCTGCCTGCCCAGAGCTATAAAGCTGTCAGTTGGTTTTCATTAGAAGTGCATAATGTCTTTTATTTCCATATAATTCCTCTTTTCTTTTTTTTTTCTTGTTGTTTTTTTTACACGTTTTATGCTCATCGGTGCCACATAAATAGTTAAATTTCCCCGTTAGACCTTTATATTCAGCTGACTCACACATGATAATATGATAGGGCTCTGCTGAATAATTCATCCAAATCATATGAGAGCACAAAAAATACTGAAAAAAGTGCAGCAGTACAAGATACACACACACACACACACACACACACACACACATGTTAACAAATGCAGTGATCTAAAGTTATCCTGCTCTGCCGAGCTCCATCACACACACACACACACACACACACACACACACACACACACACACACACACACACACACACACACACACACACACACACACACACACACACACACACACACACACACGTTAACAAATGCAGTGATCTAAGGTTATCCTGCTCTGCCGAGCTCCATCACACACACACACACACACACACACACACACAGACACACACACAAAACCAATTTCCAAACATCTTACCTATTCTGAAGGAGAGCGGGCCACCAGAGGTGCTTCTCCCCCACATGGCTAAGAAGAGCAGAGGCGCCCAGGTTGGGAGCATGTTTTATGACTCTTCATGGGTCCTGCCCCGGGGTGCCCCTATCACAGCCACCTGAGAGGAGGAGACCGCCACAATATGGGTTATTCATCAGCCACAAGAGACCGCACACAGACACAAGACATTAAATACAAAACCACATTGCATGTGTACACCGTGTCCATACCCGGGAACCTCCATGATGCTGCTGCACTACTGGCACTTTAAAATGCTTTTTAAATGCTTTTCGCGCAATTCAACATACATATATATCATCCATGTCACTTTATTGTTCTTTTTATTGTGTACAGTATCGTTATAGTATAGTGTTGTATACAGTGTGCGAACTATACCACGGTCTCCGGTGGGGGGGGGGGTGGAGGGGGTAAATGCTGATCCGTGCATTAATAGCAACAGCACAGACATAGGCCTATTATAAAGAGAACATCTGTTGCACACGGGGTGGTGCCACAGGTCTACATTTACATGAAACGTCCCGATGGATCATGTTCATGTCAACAGATTTCCCGAGCATGTATGGGCTACGCAAACGTCAACTTGATAATAAATAATCCACGGACCACCAATGTAATGTTTGACTGTTTAATTAAATCAACTTAAAATGACTCAAAAACAGGCTACATTGTTTCACATGGGCTATAGCCTATTATGGCTGTAGCCTACACAGAGCCGAACACACGCGATAAGAGCAGCCAGCGGCACCAACCATGAACAATATTAATATTAATAATACAGCTATAGCACAACACAACCCTCTCACTGCCTGGAGAGACGCGACGCCACACTCACAACACAACGATGCACATAGCCCTTCTCTCGTGTCGCCTGCTTGCACGCTGCCCACAGCTACACCCACTAGTAGTGGGTGGAGCAGCTACACAGCTACACCCACTAGTAGTGGGTGGAGCTGCGGGCAGCGTGCAAGCAGGCGACACTTTTTTCATGAATCATAAACTCTAAATATAATTTTATTTCACTTATTTTACACCTTTGAAAAAAAAAATGCCCAAAATGGAATTTATTTGGTCATCAAATCAGTATTTTAGAGAGCTCCCCCCAAATTTCACAAACCATGTTCCCAGGGGAGCTTATGTCACCACTAGGGGAGCTATAGCTCCCCCTGCTCCCCTCCAGTTCGCACCCTGGTTGTATAGTTTTAGTATAGTACTTAGTACTATAGTCTATAGTGTTAAATTGTAGGAAATTCAAACTGCGGGAGCAAATGGGGAGAAAGCATTCCATTGTACATCGAATCTCTGTGGTGGGACATGGACATGCACCCACACACATACAGATACAACCACACACACACACACACACACACACACACACACACACACACACACACAACCACACACAACCACACACAGCCCCTTGTGTTGCTCTACAGTGTGTAAATAACGAGCATGTGGAGTTGGTCCACCCAATCTAGTGGAAAGAAACTCGGTTAGTTTTGGCAAGGGCTGCTGACTGAATGAAATATCTCTTAGCCTCGCACTGGTCTTACTGCGACCACTGTGAGCAACATGAACCTTATTCCATCTGTGTCTGTTCTAATTAGTTGTCCAGCAGGGTACATTATGGAGGGAATCTAAATAGCTTTGTTGTGTGGCGGCCGTTACGGCAGCTGTGAGCGGCGAGAGGCGTCTATGGGTAGATGTGAGTATTGACTACGTTGGCTGAAGAGCACCGGGACGATATAAACTCAATACAAATTTGCTCGGGTTTTGATTTTGAGGTCCGCTCACAGAGGACCTTCAAGACCTTGATTTCACCACTTAGCAATACCCGGCGCATCTCTGAAGACCAAACCATCTCGACTGAAAGAAGAAGCCAGAGACACATTCCAATTCAAAGCTCCTTCAAAACAGGCGGCATACTATTACTACTGTACCGGCTGCACGGCCGGGATCTGAACCTCAAAGATATGGCATCCACTGTCTCTGCGTCTTACCTAATATCCGCGTGTTTATCTTGTCATTTTTGACAGCTCGACATGACAGCTCGTGACCCTTTTTCTTTTTGACAACAAAAGTTGTCAGTGCTGCGTTATGTGCAGCGTTATGACTTAAGAGCGCCCACGGGTGTAAAGGAATTGGACCGTCAACACATCAATAAATACATCTCTCCTCCCCCGAGGTGCTCAAGAGACACACACACACAGAATAGGCAGGGTGTTGAATAGTGAGCCTGTTTCATAACTATTTGAATCCTGTAAACGGCCGCGCCTCGCTGTACACACCGGGGATAATTCTCCTGGATAGCGTCCATTAGCCTGGCCAGCCAAGGACAGCTCACATTTCAGCCAATGCCAAATGCCTTCAGAGCTCATTTTAATAAAGAAACAAGATAGATCACAGGATGTTACAGAGGAGAGAGGGGGGGGGGCTGCCCTACGAGCTTGTCCTCTTGTGGAGGAGACGTATTTGATTTATCTGGCATTCTTAGTTCCGCAATAGATCTCTCTTGATGTACACAGATATGCATTAGGACTCGTAAAAGTTGCTCGGGGGTTGAACACAGTGGAAGCGTTCCAGGGCCACTTTATTAACGGACAATCAAATCACTCCCGTTGGAGAGAGTGGTCCATCAGTGCAATACTCTGTGTACTACAAATTCCAGCATCCCCCCCATCCTGAGATGTTAGTATTAAAGGACAGAGGATCGACAGAACAGGACATTGGCCCAGACGGGGTTCAGGGCCACTCAGGGCCACTCAGGGCCACAAGCAGTTAGGATATTTAACATAATGAAGTTGTTCAGGATACCAGTTGTTTAGCTCCGTCCAACGAAGAAACACATACAAAATCCTCAATGCACAGCTCTGTTATATTTAGGGCCTGTGTTTGAAGCAAGCTTGTTCAATCTGCCTCACCCTTTGTCACGAGGCCAACAGAAACAACAATAGGCTTAAATCTTGACACTGCCGTTGTTTATAAAAACGCACTCTGGTTCTACAGCCCAGAGCTTCACAATAGCAGCATATCACACACCCATGGCATTGTAAATGTATGTCTTCTATGAATAATAAACAGGCCTGGGATAATTACATTAACTTACTACATCCTACATTTTCCTGGATATTTTATTCAAAAGACCCATTCAGAAGCCATTACATTAAGGGAATGGCATTCACAGGTTTCATATTATTATTATTATTATTATTATTATTATTATTATTATTATTATTATTATGTATGATGCCTTCATGAGGTACCTAATCCAATTTGTATTGTATATATATGGAAAATCTATTTAAAAAGCACTATAGATTCATAGGAAAAACTGTCGAGGTGTCCTTGAGCAAGACACCCTAACCCTAACTGCTCCTGACCTGCTGGCTGTCTCCTTGCATGGCTGACTCCGCCGTTGCATGGCTGACTCCGGTGGTTGAATGTGTGTATGAATGGGTGAATGTGAGGCATGACTTGTAAAGCGCTTTGAGTAACCACTGGTTAGAAAAGCGCTATATAAATGTCCATTTACCATTTACCGTAGATTCAAGCCCATTAATGGTAATGCTTTTATGCTGCGAGCACTTATCAGCCACATGTGTGTGCACACAGACACAGACACAGACACACACACACACACACACACACACACACACACAGAAATAGAAAGACACATCATTAAAAACAAATACGTGTCACATATGCGTCTGGAACCCATGTTTGATTCAGCTGCCAACCAACTAAATCAAATAAAAGGGTGGAGAGATGAGCTGAGATGAGGTGAAATGAGAGTTAAATATGGCGCCTGGCGGCCTAACGACCGGCAGACTGGCCTCTGACGTCCCAAAGTTGGGCATTAAACACCCCGACTTGTCAACAGCCAGAAGGACTAACCGCATGGCTAATTAAACATGCCTTGTGTTGACCCCGATGCCACTTAAACGTTTACACAAGCCACTAAGTGGAACAGATGTGGGCTCTGACTCTCAAGTCAATGATGATCAAATGATTCTCTTTTGGGAATAGATGGGGCAACCATGCACAAAGGCTTCTGAAGCACAATTGTGTTGTATAGATCTCCCCAGGCTTGCACACTTACCACCAAGAATCACTGTATTCCCGTGGGGTGGCTAATGGTGGTATCAACAATGGCACTAAAGGACCCCCCCCACCCTCCCTGCTCTCCCCAATCCCTAAAATAGTGCAACATTTTGCTCCTATATTGCAGTCCCAAATTCTCCACGCAATGCTTAGGAGCGACAGTACAAAATACAGAATAACTCAGGACAACAGATATATAAATCAAGAGGAGGAGCCCAGGCTTGGTTAACCCACTAAATTAGCAGCTTGTTTGATGTGGTGAGGTGAAGATCAAAAGTTTGACAGGATAAGACAAGCAAAAAGAATGTGGTGAGGTGAAGATCAAAAGTTTGACAGGATAAGACAAGCTAACAGAAGTCTTATGGATAGTACAAAGAAAGGTATGAATCAGAAGCCAAGTGATGGAAGGATGAAGTGAGATGAAACGTAGGGACCATCAAGAACGCCTCCCCCATTGCCTTTTCATGCGCTTCAACCACTCAGCCTGCAAGTCAGTGGAGCCATGTGGCAGGTACAGGCCAGCTCAATCCTCTCCCCGGAGGCAAGACGCATGGACACACCGCAAGACACTGCTCTCACTTGACACTCAGTCATTCTGCCCTTTTCTTTCTCATTGAATAGACACCTGGAAAACATATTGGTTCAATGCAAAACAAGTGTAATAGCTATAATGTGGATGAGATGCATGTTGTAGTGCAGAGAGAGAGAGAGCGAGAGAGAGAGAGAGAGAGAGAGAGAGAGAGAGAGAGAGAGAGAGAGAGAGAGAGAGAGAGAGAGAGAGAGAGAGAGAGAGAGAGAGAGAGAGAGGGTATACAGTATATGTAATTTAAATTAGTTGAAACACTGCCAACAACTTTTTGAAACACTGAAACAACACTATAAAATACAAGACATTACAGTTGGCTTTAATGATGAACAGCAGCAGATAACACACACAAATCACTCTAGGTGTTGTTGCAGAACAGTGTGTATGCAAAGATTAAATTAAATTAAATTAAATAGTTATGCCATAAGTAAATTCATTTAATCTGTCCCCTAAGGGTCATTACATTGAGTATATATATATAGCATATATGTTGCTTCCTAATTCCTGCCATGAGAAATGCCAAACAAAACAATTAAACTAAATTGTATCTTTCAAAAACACAAATGAGTGACCCACTTCGGTCGAAAGGTTGCTGCATCGCTTCTGTACTTTCAAAAGTTCTTATTATACTTAAGAAAGAAGATACTGGGCGGCAGTCTAGCTCAGGAGGTAGAGCGGTCGCCTCACAACCAGAAGGTTGCTGGTTCGATCCCCGGCTCCTCCTAGCAAAAACTGTCGAGGTGTCCTTGAGGAAGACCCTAACCCTAACTGCTCCCCGGGCGCTGTATGAATAGCTGCCCACTGCTCCTAATACTAGGATGGGTTAAATGCAGAGAACACGTTTCACTGTATGTCTTCATGTATGTGACCAATAAAGAGGATTCAATCCTCACGATTTGTTAGAAAGTAAAGTTTTATTTAAAATGAATGAAAATGTGCTCATAATTGTTAAGCGTTCCCATTAGGGAAAAGGTGTATTATGTATGATTTGTTCTCGTTAGAGCAAAGGGTTTTTTCTCAGATAACTGGTAGCAAAATGCGAGAGAAACAAGGGATGCATTTCATAATAAGCCTGGAGAATGTATTCACAATCCGTTATAATGAATTCAGACGTTCACACACACAATTGTGACTGATTGGTTCAGTGTTTTGAACTTCCAGTGGCCATCGTGGGGGAATTCTCCGGCAGGCTGACAAATTGTCCTGCAGAGAGGCACAAATCAGCCGTTTCATGAAGCGGAAAGGAGGAAAGAATGAAAGGATGAAAGGATAAGCGTAAGAAACACAAAAAAAACAAACCAAATCAGGTTTCAAAAAAAGAGAAGATGGCTGCTGAACAATCTCACCTGATAAGAAGCCTTTGACACGACAGTCCCGCTGTGAGCGAGTATTCTGCTCTCGGGCCCCTACCTGTCAGTGTATCACCGAGGTTCATGCATGGGTGAGTGTTTATGTGTACAAGCCATAAGCCAAAATACATTACTGCTGGCTACTTCTCTTTCAAATTACTATTGAGTGTGTGTCTCAGCCGAACCCGCAGTCTGCTTAATGTTCAACGGATATAACCAAATTGAGGATTCAAAAGTAAATTCGCAATGTATTTTCAATAGCAACTATATGAAAGGCCACGGTGAAACCCAGGTGAATAGCCATGTGACAACACAACATAATGAACGATGCTCGAAAATGTCTTCGGAATGTTGACATTAATATCAGGTGTCATGGCAGTGAAGCCAGCAGGCCCCGGTGGCATTTACACAGTTCCCCCAAGTGAGAAATCCACAGTGTAGCCTTTTCTCGGCTTATTTTCACACCCTGTCTATCATGAAATATTAAAATCATTGAAATGAGGGTGGTTAAGGTTCTTGGACAATAATAGTATAATGCAACCTTTTTTTTAAATGTATTTTTATTTTTTCTTGTACTTGTACTTGCATACAATGTATGTTGCTCTCTGAACTATCCCTGGAAGGAGGGATTCATCACTCTGCGTTCTTTCTCAATATTTCTTCCCTTGTTATTAATGGGGTTTTTCCTTGCCTTTAGGGAGGCATAGGGTATTTGCCAGGCATTTCTGAAAAGAAATTCAGCACAGCCCTAGCAAGGCCAACATATCGTTTTTTTGAAGAGGTTTCATTGCTCTACAATGGTGCAGTAAACGGTAAATATACTTAATGTTTTGTTAACTGTAATGGGTTTAACCCTGGATTGGGATTAAGTTTAGCTCGGCTGTTTAATTACCTAAAAAGACATTAGTTTGGGCACCCAGCTAATCACACTGTGCACATCTGAGTCTGTAATGACATGATCTACGCAGCTTGCAGCATGTCTGAGTCAGCCTCAGTCCTGAGAGAGGAAAGGCTCCTGAGGATTCATGTTTCCCACAGAAGAAGTGATTTGAGAATTGATCGTCAGCGGCAGCTGCAACGAGATTGGGGGAAACGAGATATAACTTCAGTATAATAAAAAATAAAAAAACGGCCTCTCTCGTCCACTTAAGCACTCTTGGATTTGGCCTAATTAATATTTTTAAACCTGGGCTTCACAACCAATTGAGTGTGTCAAATATGTCGCTGTGCTGGAGAGCAGCACAGCGTGCACCCATGAGGAATACCAAGTGTGTGCCCACCACTGCTAAATTCCAGCGATAAAAGACCATAAAAGACCCCCTACACACACACCATTATCTAACCTGTGACACCTTCTAATACAGTGACATGTTACAGCTCACACACAGGATGGTACATGCCTGGCAGGCAGTGTTAATCCATTGTGTTAATCGCACGTCTGCCTTGTGGGCTCAATAAACAGACTGGAAACGTAGCGGGAGCGTAGAGGAAATACACATTGTTCTTTAAGAGATAGACCTGGGGTGTGGTTACCAGGTAATGAAAAACTAACAAACAAAGAAAGCAGCACCATCCATCTATTATTGAAGCCCTGGCTGGAAAACAATCACAGTTTAAACCTGACTTGGTGGCAGCACAGGGGCTGGGAGAGAGGAATGGTTTGTGCCTGCAAGGCGCTGGATAAGGCTCACCTGCTTCAGGAACAGCAAACAGCACTGCAGTGCAGAAGCCGCTGACAGACAGCCGTCCATCATGTTGATCATTAAAGTACATATTAATAAGAAATGATGGGCATGTTTGCTCTCGTGCTACACATACAAATTAAGGTGGCTGAAGGTTATGTCAAATTCTGAAAAATACATGAAGGAAGACAGCACAAGCCGTGTAAGAATCCGTCACTCCTCGCGTACAGAAATTGTCAAACAAGTTTTTTTCTTCACATGAAGGATATCACACATAGCATGGCACAGGGATATATCTAATGCATTATTTAACAAAAAGGAAATGACCACAATATTCCTTTTTCGTTAAACCAGTATTCTAAATTTTGATTAGAAATGTTAAACCGTATGTGCCAAGAGTATACTGATGTTCGACTGAACATTTGCCTTCCATAAAGGCTATTTACACCATCAAGTCTTTGGTTCCTAAATGCCAGTGTAATCTTCTTTCTACGCAGCCCCCTTCTGTCTCCAATGTAGGTCAGCTAAGGCAATACAATCAAGGAAAGAATAGTGATTGTCACATGGTATTTTTAGACAACGCGAGCTTCACAAGAATGGTGTCAAAAATCTCAATACAAATCCCCAATCCCAATCCCTAATACAAATTGATGACGTAACGAATGTCTCTGGATGTCCCTGTTCATTGGCATGCTGGAACTGTGCAAAAATACTCATTAGGCGGGGAAGAGGGGCATGGGGGGATTGCGGCAGTGAAGTGTTGGCCTCTGGGTGGAATCCAGACAGAATTCCCCAGTCCTGTGGTGCGGTGTGCAGTGATGCCACCGGGCTCTCACCAGGAGATATTACACCGTCAAAGAGGATGCACTGAGTCTGTCATCGCTTATGTCCACCACCTCCCTCCATCCCACGTGTTCTTGTAATCTCCCCCCTATAAAGAAGAAGCCTGTGGCCTAATGCCGCAATATACCGCAATATAGCGGTTGTAGACATATCATAAACACTTGACTTATCATAAACACAACCTAAATCCCCCCCCCCCACCCATCCACAACAACAACTGGACTATCACACTAAACTCAAACTTTACACTTTTTCACTTTATATTTACTGTTTATAGTGTCATATTCTGTAAATACATACATTTGTGTTTTCCTTTTTTATTTTTGAAGAATTTTTTGCTTGTGATAACATTTGACTGTACACGGTACCTTACACATATGAAATGACCAAATCTGAATCCAAATCTGATTCAGGGTGTGTTTACTTAAAATGCCCAGAGCAGATATGTGTTTCTTAACACACTACAGGTGTTACACATGACTTGCTAAAAACATGTGAAAAGACTGAATTATTGGAGTTTTTCAGCATTTTTCAGTTTTTCTCTGTTTCTGTGTTCAGGGCTTTTTGGGCTCCCGCTCTATCGCTAGTTGTTATTATTCTTATTAGTATTATTAGTAATTATTACACAGACAACTTCTAAGTTACTAGTGCAGCATACAGTTTACTAGCTGGCTATGCCTTCATCCTGCAAATGCATCTTGCATTTACAGGGACGTTTGTCCCTGTTAAGGGTTACAGCATATCAATAAATGCTATGGGAATAAAAACTAAATAAGAAATGGGATTCATAATTCATAGAAGGTTAATACACTTTTCTATGGATATTCAATACAACATCCTGACCTTGTTATTCATTAGCAGTCTGCAGGTGCAAGGAGTTTGACATACAGTTTTAATACACCACATTCACATCTTAGTACAGGCTGTCATGACCCTATCAACCGGAGAGTCCAATCAGCTGGCTCCATTCATAAAATAATCATGAAAGGTTTGCACATGTTACACATGTTATGACATATATAACTATATATCTGACGTATTCGATAGTCTGGTTTTCATGTCAGTGGACAGACCGTTGCTCGTCAAAGGCTATTCTTTGAAGTGTTAGCATCTCTGTGTGGTGGACAATACCTGGGGGGCAGTGCAGTGTGCCGGCGGATACAGGAGCATGAGTGTGTGTGTGGGTGTGTGTGTGGGTTTGGGTGTGGGTGTGGGTGTGTGTGTGTGGGGGTATGGGGGGGTTCAGAAGGAGGTTAACGTCAACAATTTTTGGTCTGCATATTAACTGCGTCAAAAATGTTTGGTCTGCATATTAACATCAAGAAGACAGAAGTTTTATTCCAACCAAACTCTGTCCAAACACAACAAGAGAAAATCAAAGTTGAGGACACTAAACTCTAAGCACAGAAGAAAACTTTAATTATCTTGGCAGTACGATATCGAGAGATGGCCGCATCGACGCCGAGAGAATGGCCAAGGCTAGCATCTGTTTTGGAAAACTGCACCAAAGACTCTGAAATAACCATAATGTGTCCTCTAAAGTCAAAGGTCAAATCTACGGGGTAATCGTTCTCTCAATCGGTCTCTCTTCTGTACGGCGCCATAGTCATATTGTTAACACTTTCTGTAATTGTGAACATTCTCTCCCTGCTTATAGGAACAATACATCACATAAGTAAACATTTTCTCCAAGGTCACCCTGTATGATGTTTTCATGTTTTTATTTGGGTGTATCGTCATGGTTACATGAGGATGTACAATAAGCAGACTGCATGTTCCGCTCATCCGTTGCTCTTTATTGGAGGGGATGGGCCGCTTTGAGTTTTATGGATGACGAATAAACATTTGATCTGAAGGGAACCGGGCAGGTCAAACTACCGCCCTGGCCATAGTCTCCAGAGATCTGCTCCATCACTCTCAACAGACAGGCAGTGGAAATAAGTTCATCAATAAATGAAACATTTAAAATCTTAAATGTTTCATTTATTGATTAACTTATTTTCACTGAAAGAAAGAAGCATTGGCCGGTCAATAGCAAACCTTGTTTGCTGCCAAAGAATTATCCTGAACAATATGATCCCAGTTTCCCCGGGGAGTTTATCTGTGACGGTCATGGACATGACCGTTACATGAAAGATAAAGGTCATTTTTAAGTTTCCTACTAAAGGAAACATTCTCCTTGACGACAGATTATACACTTAAAGACTGAAAGTACAAATGTAATGAAATTACACAAGACGGGACTTACTTGGGGATATTTCATATATTTGCTTTTCTGCATCTCCGGGAATTCCATGGGTGGCAGGTTTATTTCTGCTACGTTCTTATTTATTCTTTACAAAGAAGTTTCAGAGAGCGTCTTTGCAAGCAATGAGAGCACATCCCTCTCTAAACCCTACTGCTAGTGTGTGTGTATTCTGATGAATGAAGGATGACGCGGGTGTCAAGTCTAATCTAGTCTAAAGTTTCACTTGTTGCCACATGATTGTAGAGAAGGTTTGTGCCCCATCGATGTATCGCTGTCCTTGTTCCCAGTGAGTGACATTCACATGGAAAAAGGGACACATGTCTTGCATGACCAACACGCCTTTCTAATTTCAGGATTCAGTTTTTATCCACAGGCAGTGCGCCTACTCAACTAGGAGTGCTGCAACTATCATAACATTGTCATCCATATTACACTATCATACTTTTGCTAGACTTTCTGGACTCATTAGAGTTACTGCACTGTTCTGCCCTACACTGTATTCATGATGCTGCTGCACTACTGGCACTTGAAAATAATTTGTGCACTATTCACCATTTGTATGTACTGCATCATCCATCAGTCACTTTATTGTTATTGTTATAGTGTACAGTATTGCAAGAGTATAGTGTTGTTTATAGTATATAAACAGGGACCATTTCCACAGGAGCTCGGTGTGTCTCGGCAACCCGGTAGATATCAAAGCGTGTCCTCTCTCGCACTCTCCGTGGTCTCTACCTCGTCACACAACTGTGCTTTTAGCGGCTGCACACACACGCGCACTCGCATGCACACGCGGGCACTCGCACACATGCGCGCGCGCACACACACACACACACACACACACACACACACACACACACACACACACACACACACACACACACACACACACACACACACACACACACACACACACACACATCCGTGTGTGTCTCACCGTCCGTCCGTGTCTGTCCGACCGACCGTCCCTCCGTGTGTGTGCGCGTGCGTGCGTGCGTGCGTCCGTGTGTGTGTGACTGCGTGTGCGTGAGTGCTAGTCGTGCTCTGCTTTGGGGAAACTTTTGTCCACGTGATGAAACTCGTCAGTAGAAGACATCTAAACGTATCCAACAAATCCTAGTCCTGTCCGCAACAAATGAACGGTTGGGTGAAAAAAGTGACATTATAAGCTTATTTACTTATATCATTGATATTTTGTTTGATTTGTACAACTCTTTGGGCTAAAAACCTTTCATGCATTTGGTATCTACTCCCGATCACTCAGGAGCACATCAAAATAAGACATTATTAACTTTGGCGGCCAGCAGGGAAGAAATAATACCAATAATAAGGCAAGTCAACAGGAAACAAACCAATAGCAGACTTCTAAATCCTACTGAGTTTTGATTGTTAAGGCGTACTGCAGGGGTTGTCAGATATTTTAATGGAATTTCAATAATGACAATATGACGTGTATGTATACAAACAAACCACACTGCCTGTCAAATGTTGATGGCAAGGCCTGTTTTGTTTGCCAATTCCTGGCTGGCAGAAAGCACACGGCCTTGTGAGACCACCCTGTACTGCCAACCAGAAAATACAACCTTTTTGGGGTAGACCATTTAGATTTGGTTAATTAATGAAAAAATATTCTAAATGTGCCATGTCTATGTTTAGTATATTACATGTGATGGCCATGTCCTACTGAATTAAATATTTGCAGCACAACTTTAATTTTTATGTATGAAAGCCATTTCGGCAGAATCTAAAGTATGAATCTAATCTAACTGCTTGATTATTGTTTTGTAATCAAACACACAGTGAACTAATCTTAGACCCACTTGGATATGGGTCATGTGATTTCAAAGAATCGTTCTTATTATTCATTCTAGTGTAATATTGTATTTAGGGTCCCGGAATGATGAATCCCTTTTCTCCTGCCTTTCCTCAGTTGATATCTATGCAAATACAATCTCATACAAAAGAGTATTACATTTCCCACATGACTTCCCACACCAACATTAGCATAGTGTATAATTAACTTTATTAACTCATGGGTTAGGGACTGAAACTGGTGGTGTTAACCAACAGGACCTGGGAAATGCCATATCACGCTCAGTTATTTTGTGTCTATCTTTACATGCCCAGATTAATATGACATATATATATATATATCCACTCAAATCAATGGCAATAATTTGGGAAAGCTAAATGGAGCCTATGAAGGTTGTCTTTCCGTTATCCTCACAGTCCTCATCCACCGGCACAAACGGAGCATTGCATTGCAATTTCATTGCACTGCTGCTTCATTGCAATGTGAGCAGGCTGGGGAGCAGAAACTGTTCTGTGCGTATTTAAAAACAAACAAACAGCCAGACGCACATCCCCTCTTCAAATAACTGTTGCTCTAAAATGGACGTGAGATATTGAAGCAGTTGATAATCCCATGTCCCAAAAAGCAAGCATATAAAATAAAAATCTAAGCTTGGCTTGTTGTAAGACCGATTTAAAGGGATGTCGTCCTGCACACAATTGCTTTTTTTTCATTTATTTCCTTGATGCTTAAAGCTTTTAAAGTGTGGGGTTTTAAACACAGGATAAAGGAAGATGTCCACGTAAGCGCTCTCGTGATGAAATCAAACACGCCCGTGAGGCAGAGAGAGCCGTATGCATGGTGGTTGAAGTCCCATTAAAGTCATGGGAAGCTGAACTCTTCTGCCATATAAATCAGTGGTAACCAGACTTGGTTTAAAGGCAACTATTAACATAGTACCAACTCATTGGGAACTAGTGTGTCAGCGTAACACAGGAAGAATACACAGCAAGCTGCTGTGAAGTGGTTCCTTCGCTATGTGCATAAATTCACTTTTTACTATGTGAGCTGCTCATGCACTCTGCATTAAAATCTCCCTAAAATAACAAAGATGATTACCAGACTGCTGTGAAAAAGAAAATGGATATCCATTTATATTTTTTTATAACAAAAAACATTTTCTCCAAGTTAAATAGTATTAAAATACTACAAAGGCTTTCAGCTGAATAAACAATGTCAGTGTTCAGGAAAAAAACCCACATTTCAATAAAATCCGATCTGATGTTTGGTTTTTGAATTTTATTTTAGCTAGGGAGGAACTATAAAAGCGTGATCATTATGGACTATAATGGTTTCATGTATACCACTGGGTTTCTAATACAAAGTTTAATACACACACTATGTGCATGTAGAATTGAACGGTTCAAGATCTACTTTGACACTTTTTCTAAATACAGTGTGAGATAGTCTCCCCACTATCAAACAGAACCAAGTAGTTAGTCAGAAGAACCAGTCTAATATGTTATTGTTCATAAAGAAGGTTACTTGTTAACAATAAACAGCCTTCTGAATGTGTGATTCTGAATCTCATCGATACAAACAGTGATTTACACAACTCTCAAGTACATTCCATACCATTTGGCCATCAGGGTGAAAAAAATCAGACAATTGTGGACAGTAAAATCATTCACTTTTTGATGATCCAAATACAGTTATAATAATAGTATTGTGTGTGTGTGTGTGTGTGTGTGTGTGTGTGTGTGTGTGTGTGTGTGTGTGTGTCAATTAGCTTGGTCAATTAGCATTTCCATTCTGTCCCACACCAATTAGATCTAGGTGCCCGATGACTGTCCCCTATAGAAGTTGCTTTCTGCAGTTCTTTAATATGATGTGATATCTGAAGATTAAAACTGTTCTTAGAGCATCTTGATTAGAGCTACGACGGAGATCCAAAAGAAATATCAACGATCAGCCTCCGTGGACAAAATGTTGGCAGGAAATGTTTTTATGATGGCCAATGTTATGGATGCACAGTGCGCTCAAAATAGTTGATAGATTGGATTTTATTATGTTTGTAAATGTATATATATACATATGCTTGACTAACATATACATTTGTATATATACAGAGAGAGAGAGCAGAGAGAGAGAGAGATGAGAGAGAGAGAGAGGAGAGGAGAGAGAGAGAGCAAGAGAGATGAGAGAGAGAGAGAGAGAGAGAGAGAGAGAGAGAGAGAGAGAGAGAGAGGAGAGAGAGAGAGAGAGAGACGAGAGAGAGAGACAAGAGCAAGGGAGCGAGAGAGACCATAAGACCACGAGTCAGAAACAAAGGCCACTTGTTCCTAATTTATGATTAAAATTAAGTTGGATTCTAATTTAATCAAATTTCCTCATTAAATTAAAACACACAATCCTAAAATAACGAATCTCTCTATTTTTGGCATTGCCTAAAACTTGGGACCAAGAATAATTTGTTGCTGACATCAGATTGTTATTTATAACATTATCGATTGGCGAATAAACCTGACCTGATGAAATCGGACAGCTTCTCACTTTGGATCGTGCCTTGTCTATTTAACTAGTCTCAACCCATGCTAACAGTATTTAATGGCTGCCCGGCGGGTACCGAGTGCACTGCTTGCCAAAGTTTATTAATTTAGACAGGTTTTATTAGGAGGAGTTGAGGGCTCAGGGTTCCGAGGTGCTGTCCACCGTGGGCCAGGAGAGAAACCGTGATAAAAGGCCAGTACCAAATGAAGTTGACATGACAGCGTTTGCTCTGGCTGACTGCC
Organism: Muraenolepis orangiensis; assembly: GCA_027704905.1. Taxonomy (NCBI): domain Eukaryota; kingdom Metazoa; phylum Chordata; class Actinopteri; order Gadiformes; family Muraenolepididae; genus Muraenolepis; species Muraenolepis orangiensis. Next base: position 25,309,290 of record CM050999.1, read on the forward strand.
CTGAGAGGTGCACAGGTACATCCACCATCACTCTGCATCCCTGGAAAAGACACCTCACTGACACTGATTAGTGTGTGTGTGCAAGTGTATGTGTGTGGGTGTGTGTGTGAGTGTTTGGTGTGTGTGTGTGTGTGTGTGTGTGTGTGTGTGTGTGTGTGTGTGTGTCTGAGGGCATGTGTGCCTTTGTGTGTGTGTGCATGTGCGTGTATGTGTGAGCCTGCGCGTCAGCCGTGGGTTTAACTATCTCTAACAGCCTCTTCCGAGTGTATGTTCGACCCTGTCTCAGGGTGCGCTTTGTCTTCCGCAATCCATGGTGAGAGTTTGTTTTTGTCTTGAACCTCAGAGGAGGCATCATAATATATTTGACATTTAAGGCACCGGGTGCGATCCACACTGAAGCACTGGGCTCTCCTCCTCCTCTTTTATTGGACCTCAAACGGCAGCAAAAATGAAAAAGAGCCACCTCTTGGCACACCTAACAGACACTTGCATTTGACTGAGAAACAAAGAGGATTTTCTCCAGGGATGTTGATGTAGACTGGGTGTGGCAGACACCCTCTCTCTCCGGCAGCCATATCGACGATTCAAGACACTATGCGGGGAATACGGATCAGCACACGGCCCGCTCTGCATCTTTGGGGCCGCTTAACACTATCAGCATAGGGCCGCATGCGGCGTGTCTGAGATGATATACTGTATTGTCATTGACAATACCAACCTGAGCCAATTAAAGGACTATTATTCAGGTAAGTAGGTAAGCCAAGTCAGAGTAGAGTCATTGGCCAAAGTTTTTTCTATAAATGTGTAAGCTATTTTGACAGAAGATTAGCCAGAAGAAGTGAGCCAAAGCAACAATAATGACACTGCAGTGGCTGGGCCAATTGGCTGCTCTGAAACCCCTTCCACCCACTGGAAGAGTGTGTGTGTGTATGTGGTTTGAATTTCTGTTTCTGTACGAGTGTTATTGCCTGCAAGAATCAGCATGAGACACAGAATGAATAATAATCGGAATGCTGAATGAGATGCATTAGAGATAGTACACTTGCACCCTGACGACACAAATTCATATTATTGTGCTAACTGCTTACGATAGGATAATAAGGCTAAGGATAATGATGACTATGACATTAATTAATATAATAAGCGGTTATAGCTAGTACTACTGCTATATTGTATTATCCGTACATGATATTCTTTAAGTAAAATGTTGGTGAATTAAATGGTGAGGGAGGTTTAATATATATGTACAGTATGTATTATATTGCCGGTTAAATAGCTACTTTCACAATTTTAAACACTGCTATGAACATCAGCACTCGGATAAGCAAAGCTAAAAAAATCCAAGCAAACATTTAAAGAAAGCAAAAGGTTTGGAATGTGTGGTCTGTGAAATGTGTTCAAATCTCCCATTTCCAAGTGAAACAGGATATCGCTGTATGATGGAAAATGATCTGGTGCAGCCTCGACCCTCCCTAGTATTTGATTTGCCTTCAGTTAAGGGAGAACGCCCCAACGATGAGATCAACATAATTGATTGAAATGACACGCACACCCACATGGACACTTGGTGTCCATGAGTCACAATTAAAAACAAGTCTCTTTCAGAGGGCAGTGCGATGTCCATTTCAGCTTCATGCCGTGGTAACACATACCGTACCATACCTCTCATGTATGATGTATGAACCGCCTACTGTACCCTGCGTTTCCCCTTAGAAGGGGATTGTATGGGCTTTGCGGGTTTAAAACGCAATGTACGATGTGTTGTGGGACTACTGCTTTAAACCACAATGCATAAAACGTACGGTTTGTTTTGGGCCCTTGTAAAAATGAATCCAGAAATTATGTGTATGTAAACCCCGGCACTGGCAAACATCCTCTGTTGTTCTGACAAGCGAACGGTTTGCCTTCCCCATATCTGTATTCCTGTATCTGTATTCCCGTTCCAGTCTAAGCCTGTACTCCCTCCCCCCAGCCCCCCCTGTGGGAGAGCAGTTGAGCACTGATCTGAGCGGTACAATGTGTGGAATAGCTAGTTGCTCAATGTTCATCGCTGTCTATTCATTTTTTGAACCTGGACCCTGTTTTCCACATCATCATTTTGGGTCTTACTGACTCAGGTGGACAACCGTTTTTAGAACTGGTCCAGAATTGAGCGAGAACCCAGCAGTGAAACATCTGCATTGTAACCCCACAAGGGGGGCCCAATGTAAGTCCTCTCAAAATGCTTGTTTTCCCCGCTGACAGGAACGGATTGCTAGAAGTGTTTGACAACATTATGGAAAGCATCCCTACAGAGAAATACAACTATTTTATCTTTACCTTTGGCTTGATGTGGATCTGTTTGTCATTGTGTCTAACCAAGTCTCACTCTGAACTCTCGTGAGAGTTGGGTTGGTGAAGGAAGAGAAGGGTGGGAAAGGGAGAGAGAGAGAGTTGGAGAGAGGAGTGCCGGTAACAGTTTATTGTGTTCGATAGCTTAGTGGTATCAAAAAAAGATGTCATGTCTGAATATTTTGCTGATTTCGACAATGTGAGATTTCACATTGATAATTTCCAAAATGTTGCCAAACGCATTGCAATGCGTTCTGGTTCGCTGCTGTGTTCTCACTCAATATTGGACCAATTTCAAAAATGTTTTCAGCAACTAAGAAAGAAATGCAACGACGCCACCTACACATCTCTGTTTCCTACCAAAAGGTCGAAATCAAGAGACAAGATATTTTATTGGCCAATTGCAACAGGTACATTGGAATGCTTACTCCCCATTCCCTGCCGCAGTAACAATACCATACAAATAAAAACAATATATAGCACAAAAATAAACAAAAACAGCAGCAAAGTGACTGTTAAATGATATTTACATGTGTTAAATGTACATGCTTTTTAATTTTTTTATTTGTTTTTAGATATATATTTTTGTTGCCATAAGCTTGTATGGTCAGGAAAAGGGAGTGGGGGGGGGTCAGTGTTAGGAAGAGGAACATGCCTCTGTCCAAAACATTATGGCACCCTGCACAAGACCACACCAGCCTTGGTCTTTAGCCTGGTTGCTCATTGCTTCGACATGCTGACCTGTTGTGTCTCAGTGTCTTTAATGCATGGTTCATCCCATGTGTTTGCTTTGGACAACTAAAAATCAAGAGGAAGTCAATATTAAGGTTTGTCTCAGCGTTCAGAGCGAGCAGTTGCTGCCTGGGTTGGAGGGACCGAGGGCAGTGTATAATTAAAATCCCTCTCTAACATCAGAAACCCTTACATGGACTGACATTCAAAAAGGGACAGATATTTTCTAGAAAAAAGAGATCGCAATACAGCCCACATGCTGCTTCATTTTGCCATAATGATGCTGGATGACTTGGCCAGCATCGGGCATACTAGTTCAATTGCTTAAAGAAAACGGCGCCAACCCTGCGAAGAGATTGCTGTAAATGACAAATGTCCAATGATGTCCAATACATAATCAAATATAAAAATGAGAAAATAATCATCAGATTCCAAGATTCAAAATTTGGAGGCCAGTTGATGCACAGGTGTAGAGAATTACAAAAATAAGGTGTCAGCAATTCTTTAGATTTTAAATAGGAAATGTACTATCAATTTAATGGCCAATATAAAACAAACACACAATAGCAAAAAACCTTGTTAAATCAATAGCTCAGAATGTATTATACCTCTCTTGTGGACATTAGATATTGAATTAACATAAAATCATCTGCTGCAGCGAAATCATCAGAAAGACAATGTCCAGACGACCCTAAATTCATGCGATGACCATTAATTAGTGCTGAAGGAACAACCCCACTCTCACAGTCTAGTGGATTGTTAAAATAACTAATCCACAGAGGTTTGCGTTCAATGAACACAACACACACTCAAACCGCAGTGGGGAAAAGGTAAACGTGTTCATTATACTCCGCCCCGGGGCACCGTAGCTAAAACAAACACAGAGTAACAAAAACTGCACTGGCTGCCAAACGCCATCATAAAGTTAGCCGGAAACAGGGATCATAAATAATGCAGTGGTCATATTTCCCCGGCATCATGGAAACTTAACAGTCATGGCACCATATCACAGGAGCCGCGCTGCTTCTGTCCACCGCTATCCGGAGAGAGAGAGACACACACTTTTCTCGGTAAGAAAATGGGTGAGTGTGCCGTCCCACTGACTATATAAATGAGGTGCAGCAGAGCTGTAAAGCAGTTCTGTCAGACAGTAAGAGTGCCAAGGCAAGTAGTTCCCCCACATGCACGCACACACACACACACACACACACACGCACACACACACACACACACACACACACACACACACGCACGCACACACACACACACACACACAAACACACACACACACACACACACACACACACACACACACACACACACACCACACACACACACACACACACACACACACCACACACACACACACACACACACACACACACACGTGTTGGAATGGACACATAACTCGTTAAGCATAATGCACAAATAAATCCAGTGAGATGAATTTGTTTCTGTAAATCTGTGTGACTGTACCCATACCTCGCAATCCATACAGAGCACTTTGTATCTGTTAATCTGTATCTGTGTCCGTGTCCCACAATACACAAATACCTACAAAGTGCTTTGTATCTGTAAATATGTATCTGTAGCCTTGTCTTCATAATACACAAATACATACAGAGTGATTTGTATCTGTAAATCTGTATCTGTGCCTTAAAATGTACAACTCGTATCATTTGTATGTCGACTAAGCAAGTGGCAAAACAAGTCGACCCTAGTATGCCTTGAGTCAAAATACCGCACAACACAGTTAATATCATAATGAAGCCACTTTAAACCACCAGAACCAAATAATACACGTACAGGAGCATACTTGTATGTATAAAGAGCCTACATGCAAATAAATAGGCTGCTACATTCAAATCTATACTATCAATTACTTCTGCCCGTGATCATCATCCACGCATACAGGAGGTTTCCCCCAACTGCTGGTCTAGGATCAGCCTTCCCTCTTACCAAATCCTAACTTTAAACATTAGATTAGTAAGGAGACAAAAATAACTGACCTCAGATGAGTGATTTCACCGTATGATGAACCTGATTGTTTGAGTGTGGAAAATCTGATCAGTTTTAAGGGCATTTTAGGGGGCTCATACAAGGGCTCATACCGGTGATCATGTCCGGTGATCACATTGTAGTAGTGAATGTTGCAAACTGGGTTTTAGTGTTTAACAGATACAAATTAAAATATACAACTTGGAAATTAAAGGCCCAGATACAGATTTACAGATGCAAATCAATCTGCATGTATTTGTGCATTTTGAGATACAGATACAGATTTAAAGATAAAAATCACTCTACATGTATTTGTGCATCGTGAAGCACAGATCCACCAGCATATACGGTGCATACATTCTTCACCCTGAAGTGAACCCGCAGTAAAGTTTGTAACTGTTTGATAGTTTTGGACCCCCACCAATCTGGTTTTAAAGCAGGTCACTCGACAGAAACTGCCCTTCTGGCAGTAACTGAGTCGCTCCATGTTGCTAGAGAAAATTCGCTCTCCTCGGTCCTGATACTCCTGGACCTGTCTGCAGCATTCGACACTGTGAACCACCAGATTCTCCTCTCCACCCTTGAGGGGATGGGTGTCTCAGGCTCTGCTCTCGCCTTGTTTGCATCCTACCTGATGGGTTGCTCCTACCAGGTGGCACTGGGAGGGTCTGTGTCGGAACCATGCCGACTGACTACTGGGGTTCCACCGAGATCGGTCCTGGGTCCCTTGGTGCTGTTATCCACTCCCATGACTTATCCTACCACTGCTATGCTTACGACACCCAACTGGTCTTGTCGTTTCCCCCCTCGGACACGCAAGTGGAAACACGCATTGCCGCGTGCTTAGCAGACATCTCAAATTGGATGTCGATGCACCACCTAAAGCTCAACCTGGACAAGATTGAGCTAGTGTTCTTCCCGGCAAAGGGCTGTCCGCACCGAGACCTGGCTGTCACCATTGATGATGCTGTGGTGACACCTACTCGGACCGCAAGGAATCTGGGTGTGACGCTGGACAACAAACTTTCGTTCTCTGCAAACATTGCATTGGTGACACGCTCCTGCAGATTCCTCCTCTACAACATCAGGAGGATTCGGCCTTTTCTTACTGAAAAGGCTGCGCAGGTGCTCATCCAGGCTCTTGTCATCTCCCGGCTGGACTACTGCAACTCCCTCCTTGCTGGCGCCCTGGCATTTGCCTTCAGGCCCCTGGAGCTCATTCAGAAAGCTGCAGCTCGCCTGGTGTTCAACCGCCCCAAGTACTCCCACACATCTACCCTCCTTCGGACTCTACACTGGCTACCTGTAGCTGCTCGCATCCAGTTCAAGACCTTGGTGGTAGCCTACAAGGCAGTAAAAGGTACTGCTCCATCCTACCTCCAGGCTATGGTCAAGGCTTACATCCCAACCTGTCCACTTCTTCGGGCCGTCTGCTTGCCCCCTCACTTAAGGGCCCGTGCGGCCAATCTACGCGGTCACGGCTCTGCTCCGTCCTGGCCCCAATTTGGTGGAACAAACTGCCCATGGAGGTCACGACTGCAGAGTCACTCCCCATCTTCCGCCGCATCTCCGGGACACACTTCCCGGATCCTTCCTCGTAGCGTCAATTAAGACAGTCAAAGTAGATTACATAGTATAGATAGGTATATATTGTTCTAGATATTGTTGCATATTGTTTGCCAACTTATTGTACTTTTTCCCTTACACTTTTGCCTAAATTATTGTACTTCTACCTGATTACTGGTTCAGTTATTTGGATAAAAGCGTCTGCTAAATGACTGTAACGTAATGTATTGTAATGTAACGATGTTCAGTATGTGTGGTTATGTTCTGCACAGTAACTTAAGGGGCTAATTACACTACTAAAGTCTGGGGATAAAGTCTCTATAACGTCTTCCATGTACAGTTATAATGGTGTGTGTGTGTTTGGGGGGGGGGGGTGTATGTGTGTGTGCATGTGTGCGTGTGTGCATATGTGTGTGTGTGTGTATGTGTGGGTGCCTGCCTACAGTATGTACATGCGCTAATGGTAATTGTGATTTAGCTCAGACAGAGCAAAATGGTTTAGTCACCCTGATTGATTGGGAAAGCGATCCTTTGCATAATGAATCGTTGAAGGTATGAGTGATTTGACTCCGCATGGAGTTTACAAAAGCTAAGTGGTCATACATTGTGTAACATAATGACTTTTACAAGATACAAGATGCAAGATTTTTATTGGTACATAGGAATGCTTACTCCCCATTCCCTCCCGCAGTATACATCTCAAAAACAACAACAATAAAAATAATATATACAATAAAATGAACTAAAAAAGAGCAGCAAAGTGAGTAAATTATATGAACATGTTTTTAAATTTTTAATTATTTTTTACAAAAATATTTCAAAAGCATTTAAAGTGCCAGTAGTGCAGCAGCATCATGAATACAGTGCAGTACAGTGCAGTAACTGTGATGAGTCCATAAAGTCCAGCAAAGTATGTAAGTGTAATGTTAATGACATGTTATGAAAGTGATAGTGGCAGCACTCCTAGCAGATCGGTAGGCGCACTGCCTGTGGATAAAAACTATCCTTAAACCTGCTAGTACTTTTACGGATTCTGCGCAACCGGCGACCAGACGGTAGGGGGGGAAAGAGATGGTGCCCAGGGTAGTTGCAGTCCTTTATGATGGACATGGCCTTCTTCTGACATCTGGTCCTAAAGATCTCCTCAATGCATGGAAGTGCACACCCGATGATCTTCTCTGCCGTCCTCACGACCCTCTGGATGGCTTTCTTGTCCTGTGCAGTTGTTTTGCCATACCACACAGTGACGCCACTCATCAGGACACTCTCTATGGTGTGACGGTAGAAGTTCACTAGCCACCTCTGGCCTATACCGCTTTTTCTGAGGCACCGCAGAGCATAGAGGCACTGGTGTGCCTTCTTCAGCATGACCTCCGCGTTGCGTGTCCATGCCAGGTCATCGTAAATCTGTAGTCCAAGGAAACGGAAGCAGCTGACGACTTCCACCGGTGTCCCATCCAGGCTGATGGTGGAGTGGGTGCCCCGGTGGCTCCTGAAGTCCACGATGAGCTCCTTGGTCTTGCTGACATTCAGTGCACGGCTGTTGTCCTCACACCATCGTGTCAGCTGGACCACCTCATCTCTGTACTTCGTTTCATTGCTCTCACTTATCAAGTCGATGACTGTGGTGTCATCTGCAAACATGATAATCCAATTATTGCTGTGTGTGGCAGTACAGTCATGTGTACAGCGAGTACAGCCGGGGACTGAGGCAGCAGCCTTTAGGTACTCCGGTGTTGAGGACCAGAGTGGATGAGATGTTGTTCACAATCTTCACCACTTGAGGCCTGCCCGTCAGGAAGTCCATAATCCAGTTACAGATGAGGGCGCCCAGACCTAAGTCCCTCAGTTTCAGGACCAACTTGGAGGGACCTTCACCCTCCTGAAGATTCTGCAGACCTCGGACTCAGACAGTTGTAGAACGTAGTCCTCTTGGCTGATGTTCAAGTTGTTGGTCGGATCATGGTCCCTTTTAAAGCGAGTAAAAAACTTGTTTAGCTCGTCTGGTAGGTTAGAGTCGTAGTTGGTGACTGCCCCTGAGCTCCCCATGTAGTTGGAGAGGACCCTCAGACCTTGCCACTTATGAATTGCCACCCCTGCCACCACTTATGCCAATTATCATTCATTTGATCTTGCTCTGGTAGACGCCACATCTAGGCCAACCGCATGCACCAAAGAGAGAGAGAGAGAGAGAGAGAGAGAGGGGCCACACAGTCTGGTACTTTTACAGTCTTCCTCAGACATACTTTGACATTCAGCTTGATTTATTTTTTAAGTCCGTTCTCTCTTGGGATAGATGGAGAAATGTCTCGTCTTTAGTGCAAAGCGCACGTAGACTGTGACGTACTAAGCACTCTACGTCCTGCCAATTATGCCTTCACTCCTTCCTCATGCCTCACTCTGCTCTCTCTCACCTGGATGAGAGCAACACCCACGTGAGAATGCTGTTCATAGACTTTAGCTCAGCATTTAACACCATCATCCCCTCTAAACTCATCTTCAAACTTGGTGACTTCATGAAAACCAAGAACCTTGACATCAACCCCTCAGTTTGTAAATGGTTATTAGACTTCCTAACCGTCCCCAGTCAGTCAGGTTAGACCATCTCACCTCCTCCACACTCACCCTAAACACTGGCATTCCACAAGGCTGTGTGCTGAGCCCTCTCCTCTACTCCCTCTTCACCCACGATTACACTCCTGTACATGGTACAAACACCATAATCAAGTTAGCAGACAACACAACGGTGGTGGGCCTCATCAAAAACAACGATGAGGCAGCCTACAGTGCGTGGTGCGCTGACAACAACCTGGCCCTCAACACCAAGAAGACCAAGGAGTTCATCGTGGACTTCAGGAAGACCAGAGCTGGCGCACACCCCCCATCCTCGAGTGTGTAACCCTAACCCTCACCCCACCCATAGACTGTTTGCCCTCCTCCCCTCCGGGAGGCGCTATGGAAACCGTTGTTCCAAGTAAAGCAGGCATAGCAACAGCTTCTTCCCCTCAGCTGTCATCTCCCTGAACTCTGCACCATGAAGACAGCCCCCATCCCCCCTGGTGCCCAACCCCTGCTGCACCCCCTCCCTGCTGCTCCCCCCTTGCTGACCCCCCCCTTATGCTGCACCTCTGATACCCTCCCCCCTGCTACCCCCCCCCTGCTGCCGCCGCACCCCTGCCCCACACCTCTACTCAACACCTATAATAAAAAATCACCACCAATGTCTTTGACTAACTGTAAATGTTTTGAAAATTTTTGAAAAAACGACCTACCTCTCTATAGTCTACATATTTATTAATAAGATACCTGTTAATGTGTACACATTTTTACTGTATCTGCTATATATATTTTAATCTTAAACTGTTGATAGAACTGCATATCCCTGCTCCTGAATATACATTTATATATGCTATACATTTATATATGCTCACTTGTATATGCATTTACATTTATATATATTTATCCTGCTTTCAATAACTGCATACCCCTGATCACTACCTGTTAAATACTTACTTACCTGTATATATATATATATACCTATTATTATTATGCTCATATCCCACTTAATACCTAGTAGACTGTCTTTTAACAACTGTAAACTGTAAATTATATTACCATGCACTTTACTGCAACATTTGCACTCTGGTTAGATGCTAAATTATTTTCGCTGTTCAATGACAATAAATTGGAATCAAATCTAATCTAATATATATTTATCAGTGGTGAAGCGTCAGGGCCTTCAAGGTATTCAGAGAAGACCCTGGAACTCTCAGATGAAACAAAAAAAATCGAATTAATTGTATTAATAAAATGTAATACAATTTAATCAAATTTAATCAAATTTAATAAAATGAATAAATGAGAATCGTATCTGTGTTGTTATCTGTTATATTACAGTGTTACGTTGATTTGTTTGTCTTTCTCGGTCCATGCACGACGCATTTGAGTGGTTTTGTGTTGGAAAAACAATGCAACCAATCAGATATTTTTCTTGGTTGCTGGGAAGAATATCCTTCAACCAAAGTATTCCCGATGACTTTGGCCCTCAGACTGAATGAGAGCGTACGTTTGGATTGACAATTTGATCAACCAATCATATAGGATTTGTAGCCAATGGGTGTATTCTTTCAGATTTCCCCACAGCTCAATAGGGAGCTAGAAGGTATACTGGCTGGAGCGAGAGTGGATCTAGCGTAGTGCTACGTTTTTTCTACGTAGGAATTTACGTCAAAATGGCGAAGGCGAAGATGATGGGCTGTTACTTCACTACATGGACACTGCTTTACCAACTATGGTACACTTGGAAATTGGCTGCGACAATCTTATCTGCCTAAATTAGATAAGGCAGCAAGGGTTCCCAAAGTGGGGGTCGCGGGACCCCGAGGGGGGGGTTGCGAGATGATTTCAGAATCCTCTTGATGTGACCCATGAGGTTTATTTATTTTATTATTATTATTTTTTATCATTTGTATTATTATTATTGTTAATAATAACGTGAGTGACAAATAAAGGAATTCTGATTCCCAGATTCACGACAGTATCATCATTGAAAAAAAAAAAAAAGCCACACACAATGTTCGTGATCGCGATTACCCCCCCTCCCCCCGTTGGACTTCACGATGTTCGCGATCGCGACATATGTTGGACTTCGCGATGTTCGCGATCGCGACATACCACCCCCCCCCATTGGACTTCACGATGTTCGCGATCGCGACATAAAAGTTTGGGAACCCCTGGTCTACAGAAGGTCCAGTTGTGATAGACACGCTTCGCCACTGATATTTATATATACAGATACATACATAAATATGTCCTTTGTGTTTTGACGGGAAGGTTACCTGCAGACACAGGCATGGATCAAATGGCTGTAATGGATGACAAAGTGCTTGTGACGGAGACAAGGGAATCAGGAAGTCAATCAATCCCTAAATGGGATCCAGATTGGACATGAGGAATACATTTCTCCTATTTTAACTTTTTCCAGGCAACACAGGTGCCGGTGGTGCTATGTGGGGTGACGCTGAAGTAAACCGATGGGATATCTTTATATGGGGCTTTCAATTAATGACAGAAATGAAGGTCCATGGGTGGGAAGTTGTAAGGCCGGGTTGGGCAGAGTGACAATTCATCAGCATGGTGTCGCTGGGGGCCTCACACACACCACAGAGAGGGCATAAAATATGTATGACCGTCTTCTTGGGTATTTGTGTCCTAAAAGTATTTGTGTCCTGAATGTAAATGTAAATATTTGCACACGGCCCATTACGTTCGGAAGATTGATGAAGCTTTCTGAAAAAGTGAAAACCAACGCCCACGGAAAAGGTTTTCACAACGTTTTGGCTTACTGTACCTGAACGTCCAAGTCAACAGGAAGATATGTGCAGACATACAGTATATCTAATAGATCTTCCCTTCCATTCACACAAGATACTTGCAAGGATGCAGTGCCTATGCTGTTGTTGTTGTTGGACAGAGAAATAAAGAACCTTGAAGGTAACAATAAGATGCTTTCAAAACATACCGGCTGTCGCTATAGAGAATACAAATAGACAATAACCCCACCAATATTCGGCTTTGGGAACAGACTTTAATCTGCAAGTGAATAGTCTGTGCTTGAATTGCTGAGATGGTGACAAACCTATTGGCTGCATTCAGCTGTTTGGGTGAAGGGAAGAAGGAAATATCTTTACAGAAATGTTCCAGATAAAAATATATCATGCAATAATTAGCATTGCTGACATGAATCTTGGCAGATATATAATGATGCTACAAACCTGTAAATTACACGGTGTGTATTACTGTGTATCACCGCATGACATCACTTGAACTTCCAACAAAAGGTTTTGTATAATAGTGGTTGATTGCATGCTACCGTTAAAGATGACATATTCAAATGTGTGTCCTATCATACAAAGGAACTACAGCCAGGTAGATGAATGAAGATTATCATCATTATATCATCATATCAAATCATTATCTCATTTAAAAGGTGTGCTTCACACCATACATACCATTACCACACATCTTCTACATACAAGAAGGGGAAATTGGATTATAAAAACAAACTGTAATGACAGTTCGGGGGCTCTGACACCAGACGTATGTGGCAACGTCTGAGGGTCCTCTCTAACTACAAGGGGAGCTCAGGGGGAGTCACAAACAAGACCTCAACCTACCAGACGAGCTGAACACGTTGTACGCTCAGTGGTCCAACAAATTGAACATTCAGCCAGAGGACTACGTTCTACAACTGTCCGAGTCCGAGGTCCGTCCACAAACAAGACCTGCACTGACCAGCTGGCTGCTGTGTTCACGGACATCTTCAACGCATCACTGCATCTGTTGTCCCAGTGTGCTTCAAAGAGACAACCATTGTGCTGTTACCCAAAAATACCAAGGTAACAAGCCTCAATGATTATCGTCCGGTGACTTTAACACACTCACATACTTTTTCTTGCAACTGTATACATCATCCATCAGTTACTTTTTTGTTGTTGTCATTGTTCTTCGATTGTGTAATTTATTTTATAGTAGTGTTTTCGAAAATTCATTCTGCGGGAGGAATGGGGAGTAAGCATTCCATTGTACTTATATTGCATATGGCAAATACTAATCTTGAATCTTGAATCTCTTACAATACCTCTTCTACATATAATTCAGAATGAATGCTAATTCAAGAATCACAATACAACAGTGAAAAATAGCTGTATTGCCTCTGTTTTTGTACTATGCTTTAAAATGGGCTGTTCATTGTAGTATAAATCCTCAGAGATAATGTATTCTGGAAGATTAATCCATAAAAGATGTGCAGGACATTACACCCCAGCGCCAAGCTATAGGGCCTCATAGCTTAGCCTCTGTCTTTATGGGCTTTAAAAATTCACTGTGGGTTCTCCTTCTAGAAACACTCATCAACCCATCAATAATTCATAGCTCAGTTGATAATGCATGAAGTATGCCCCCAAAAAATCATCCAATTTATAGATTTCAAAAATATAATCCAAAAACTGGAGTTGGCATCCTTTTGATTGTTCATTGTTTGTTAATTCCGTCTATTTACTTTTGAAGGAATGTAAAGCATGCCCTTTAAAAATGTCAAATTAATAATGTGGTCTCTCTCTCTCTCTCTCTCTCTCTCTCTCTCTCGCTCCCTCTCTGTGTCTGTCTCTCTGGCACACACACACACCACACTCACACTCACACACACACACACACACACACACACACACACACACACACACACACACACACACACACACACACACACACACACACACACACACACACACACGGCTAGCTGGCTCTCCTCTGTAGTAATGTCACCCGGAATGAGGCGACTCACACACACATGAATCTTCAACAATCATCCAGCTTTTCCTTCCTTCCTTTCCTACCTCTCAATGGCCTTGTCATTGATTTGTGATTGTCACTTCATGTGATTTGTAAAAAGAGGGGTCCGCTTTAATTGTTACAATTACCACACTTGCATGGCGAGATAATGGGTTAGATCTTTGGTTGCCCATGAAAACTGACGACCGGTGGCCAATATCGGATTAATTTCCATGGTAATCAACCTGGAAAGATCAGCAGCCTCTGACAGTGTATTATTATGATGATATTCTGAAATCTGATTTTACCTGCCGCACACACATACAATCCAGAAAATATGGAGCGAACCATAACAAGCTCACGATCACGTCATCAAGTTATTTGACCTCTCAAGAACATTTGTAAAGGACTGCAGAAGAGTCATCATCATCATACCTCATCAATACAACCCCCCCTCCTTTCCAAAGATAATCGTTTCCATGGAGCTTGCAATTTTGACGTGTCATTAGGCTGACGTGCTTCACGATGTGACGGGCCCAGTGAAGAGACACACTCACTTCATTAAGGAGCCCCATTGTCACCTTGTGTTGACGTGTGTGTGTGTGGTGTGTGTGTGTGTGTGTGTGTGTGTGTGTGTGTGTGTGTGTGTGTGTGTTGATGTGGGAGTTGACGTGGGTGTTGACGGTCACGCATAAGAATGATCTCCTTCGTGATGAGTCTATCGCTGACATACGTGAGGCAGGCTGGTTCGTTATGGTTGGCCAGTGGTGTGAGATCCGTCTTATCTAGAGCTGTCAATCTTGGGGTCATTATGGAGGTCACCTAATGGCTTGATGAGTGAAATGTCGTCAGACGTGGAGGAACAAACTCTCACTCCTCCCGGGCACCACAGTGGGAGGCACATAACCGAGGTACGTGTGTGTGTGATTAAACTGTGCATGTGTTTTTATCTCACCTATAATTAGCTTATTGATTTTAGGAGAGCGTCTGAAAAAAAATATCTCTCTCTTCTTCTAAGAGATGTCGAAGAAAGACAAAAAAAATAAAGACGTGACATTCATGTAAAACTCTAGTTAAAAGCAAACAATAGTATTAATTGAAACTAAATAAACTATACGAAACATCTTTGTTGCACTGAGATGTTGTGTCGGTTATTGTGAACTCCATAATAGCTTAAATCCCCACGTTCAGTTTAGAGTTTAAAGAGGGCCTAGCATTTTTGTTGGGAGATCAGAGTGTTTAAGACAGAAAATACCAAGCAACCACTTATAAACAATACAAATAAAACTAAATTCTAAAAGATACTAACCCATGTGGACCCAGGTGTCGGAATACTGCCAGCAACAATTGCTCCTTGTCCTATTTTGTATCCCGGCTACCAGTAGACCTAAACGTTTTGCAGTGTTCGGGTTTGAGTGACAAATGAGCATGTGTATATTTGTCACTACTGGCAATGAGGAGAGAACTTGAGAGACGCCATGCAGGTGATAGTATGCAGTTTTGTAGACATGCATGGTGTGATTCGATGTGATTGTATTTCATCATTAGGCTTTAAAAAAAGACGTGTGAGATTTGCAGACGTTTGTTTGACTGAATTTTTAGAGAACTGGGTTTTACAAATCTGTCAAGTGGGGAAAAAACATACTATTGTTGTTGACAATCAGCCTTTCAGGGAAACTTTGCCACATTTTATGCGGATGTCAAGATTAGATTAGATTAGATTCAAATTTATTGTGATTGCAGAGCACAAGTACAGTCGAGCGAAAATAAATGAGCATCTAATCAGAGTGCAAATGTTGCAGTAAAGTGCATGGTAATATATCATTTACAGTTTACAGTTAAAAAAGACAGTCTACTAGGTATAAAGTGGGATATGAGCATAATAATAGGTATATATATACATATATATATATGTATATATATATATATATATACTATATATATATGTATATATATATATATATATATATATACATATATATATATATATATACTGATAGGTAAGTATTTAACTAAGGTAGTAATTCTGAAAATCAGGATAAATATGCATAAATGTAAGGTAGTGAGCATATATAAATGTATATACAGGAGCAGGGATATGCAGTTATATCAACAGTTGGAGATTAAAATATATATGGCAGGTAGAGTAAGAATGTACACATTAACAGGTATGGTGATTTATTATTATAGGTGTTGAGAAGAGGTGTGGGGCAGGGGAGGGGGCGGCAGCAGGGGGGGGCAGCAGGGGTTGGACAGCAGGGGGGGGCTGTCTTCGTGATGCAGAGTTCAGAGAGATGATAGCTGAGGTGAAGAAGCTGTTCCTAAGCCTGCTTGACTTGGAACAAAGGTTTCTATAGCGCCTCCCGGAGGGGAGGAGGGCAAACAGTCCATGGTTGGGGTGAGAGGGGTCTTCCACTATTTGTGTCTTCCTCAGACACCGTTTTTGGTGGGCATTGCAGGGAGGGGTAATCCAACAATGCATTGGGTGGTTTTTACCACCCTCTGCAGTTGCCACACTGTGATGCAGTTGGTGAGGATGCTTTCAATAGCACACCGATAAAAGTTCACCAGAATCTGAGGTGACAGGTAGGCTTTCCTCAGTCTTCTCAGGAAGAAGAGACGCTGGTGAGCCTTCTGTACCAGTGAGGCAGTATTGAGGGACCAGGAGAGGTCCTCGGAGATGTGGACCCCAAGGAATTTGAAGTTGGAGACACGCTTGACCTCCACTCAGTTGATGAGGATGGGGGCGTGTGCACCAGCTCTAGTCTCCCTGAAGTCGACGATGAGCTCCTTGGTCTTCTTGGTGTTGAGGGCCAGGTTGTTGTCAGCGCACCACGACACCAGATGCTGGAACCCGTCCCTGTAGGCTGCCTCATCATTGTTTTTGATGAGGCCCACCACTGTTGTGTCGTGCAAACTTGATGATGGTGTTTGTACCATGTACAGGAGTGCAGTCGTGGGTGAAGAGGGAGTAGAGGAGAGGGTTTAGCACACAGCCTTGGGGAACGCCGGGTGAGGGTGGAGGAGGTGAGATGGTCTAACCTGACTGACTTGGATCTGTTACAAACTTGGAGGGGACGATAGTGTTAAATGCTGAGCTGAAGTCGATGAACAGCATTCTCACATGGGTGTTGCTGTCATCCAGGTGGGAGAGAGTGGAGTGAAGAGCTGAGGAAATGGTGTCCTCCGTACTCCTGTTCTCACGGTAGGCAAATTGGTATTTATCCAGTGAGGGTGACTCCAGATTTGAGGTGAGCCAGGACCAGCCTCTCGAAGCTCTTCATGATGATGGGGGTGAGTGCAACAGGGCGGAAGTCATTGAGGCTCGCTGCAGAGGAGTGTTTTGGCACTTGCACAATGGAGATGGTTTTATAGCACACTGGAACAACTGCCTGAGCTAGTACCATGTTGAAAATGTCAGTAAGGACCTCGGTCAGCTGCTCAGCGCAGGTCCTGAGCACGCGACTGGGGATGCCATCAGGACCAGCTGCTTTATGTGCATTTGTTCTGCTCAGTGCCGCATGCACGTCTGTGGGGGATAAGGTGAGGGGTTAGTGGTCAGCGGGGAGAGTAGCCCTGGTGGGCAGTTCGGGGTTGATCCGGTCGTAGCAAGTAAAAAAAATGATTGAGTTTGTCAGGGAGGGAAGAGTCAGTTGGGGGGGAGTTGTTGGAGGGTTTCCCTGCCAAATGCGTGGGGTATCTGAGTTGTTGAAGCGGTCTTCAACCCTTCGCTTGTGGTTGAGCTTGGCCAGCTTGATGCCCTTTTTCAGATTAGCCCTGGCTAAACAGTAGGCCAGTGCATCGCCCAACCTAAAAGCAGCGTCACATGCCTTTAGGAGTAGGCGGACCTCTCTGTTCATCCACGACTTCTGGTTGGGGAATGTTGTGATCTGTTTAAGGGTGGTGACAGTGTCAATGCTGGAGTTGATGTAATCCAAAACAGAGGAGGCGTAGGAGTCGATGTCGGTGTGGGAGTCTAGGGTAGACTTGGAGGCAAACAGGCTCCAATCCGTGTGTAGAAACCGGTTCTGCAACTCAGAGTCTGTTCCCTCAGGCCACACTTTGACTGTCCTCACGGTGGGCTTCACAGGCTTGATGAGTGGCATGTACTTAGGCAGCATGAACAAAGAGACATGATCACTCTGCCCAAGGTGGGGGAGGGGGACGGCTTTGTAAGCATCAGCCTTGTTGGTGTAAACATGGTCTAATGTTCTCTCTCCTCTTGTGGAGCAGGAGACATGCTGGTAAAATTTGGGGAGTCTTTAAGTTGGCATGTTTGAAATTGCCTGCAATAATAAAGGCTGCCTCTGGGTGGGAGTTCTGCTGTTGGTTAATAGCAGAGTACAGTTCCTTCATAGCAGGCTTAGCATTAGCATCTGGTGGTATGTAAGCCGCAGTTATAATGGTGGCTGTAATTTCCCTGGGTTGGTAAAAGAGTCAACATTTAACCATTAAGTATTCTATGTTGGCTCTGGTCAACATACTCAATGGTGGTAGTGTCTGTGCACCGCCGGTCGGCCGGCCGTGCTGGGGTGAGATTCACCGGAGTTTCAGTGTGGAGTTGAAGATCACCGATTCAGATGCCAGAATGATGTAATACAATTTCAAAAATATTGTGTCGGGTGTATGTGATAAAAACATAGACTGTTCTATGTGAACAGACTAAGAATTATTAGGTGTCATACCGCTAATTTGCAAAAGCTGGTCAGACGCTGGGAGTCGCAATGTTAACACACCGCCATCTTGGTCTGTTGTCAAGTCATTGTTGTTGGTAAACGTTGTCAATCGAAGCAGAATAAATACCTCAGTGTGTGCTGTATTGACGGAGAAGGTGGAATTTGTCTGCTGCAAAATCTGTTGTTCTTCCGGGACGCCAACTCTGTCTATTACAGTTTCAAGTACAGGCTGTCTGCTTGGAATTCTCTGTTTCATGGTCAAAAGGAAGCCAAGGCGTGGTCAAGATGCTCAAAGGTAGCCAGGGGGATGGGGTCTATATGGTCAAAGGTAGCCAGGGGGTGCAGTCTGGATGGTCAAAGGTAGCCAGGGGGATGGGGTCTATATGGTCAAAGGTAGCCAGGGGGTGCAGTCTAGATGGTCAAAGGTAGCCAGGGGGAGTAGTCTAGATAGTCAAAGGTAGCCAGTGGGCGTGGTCTAGATGGTCAAAGGTAGCCAGGGGGCGTGGACTAGACGCTCCAATTTTTCTCTTCACTTTTAGTTCATAATAGCTGCGTTTCCAACAGCAAAAATGTCATTTCAGAATATGACTGCGGAGGATGTTACAATTTACAATGGGTTCAGCTAACTCGTAAATTCAGACTGCATAAGCTGTGCAACATTTGACCAGAGGGTACCATCCAGAGCCTGAGCTGCCGAGAGCAAGCAGATACTGGCGGGCCCTTTGCTCAACTTGTCCTCGGATGCCAACAGAAACTGAATGATTCTGCTGCAATGAATTTCTGCATGGGCAGTTTTGTTTGTTGATTACTGTCGCCGATGCCAACCATGAGAGAGCCTGTGTTTGCGATCCCAAAGATACATTGGAAATAACAAAGACCAGGAGGGCAGAGTTGGCAGACGAGTGAACATTTTTGTCATCCAACGTCAAGTAAAGTAAAATCTACAGGCTAGAGTGGTGACACACAGCAACGTTAAACAAGACACGCTTGTATTGATTACTTGGCAACGGCTTGTTGCCCAGCCAACACACACAATCGAAGAAGAGCTCTAGCATGTACTGTATCTGCTTTGTTCACAATTATTCAAACTATTGCAATAAACTGGATTCCTCATCAACCTGTGTCCTTGTCTTCGGGAGGAGCCAGCAAGTAGCCATGTTAATGGCTGGTGGCACATTTGTTGGTAACAGTCTTGATCACACCGACTGCCACAGTGTGCCTCATGTCACGCACAGCAAAGTGACCGAGTTACATCTGAAAGCTCCCGACATACATGGGTTTGTTAGGGATCATCTCCACAATGGCGGCATCGCCCGCAAGTTCAACGACCCACAACCTCACCAGCCAATCAGTCCAACTCAGGCTAGGTAAGGCTGCTTGAACCAGCTTGAACTCTCCCTCCCTTTGCCGGCTGATGCGGTTCACAGTATATTTACTTGCTATCTCTTCCTCTCTCTCTCCCTCTCTCTCTCTATCTGTCGCTCTCTCTGTCTCTGTCTCAACCTCTGTCCCTCGCTCACTCACTCTGTCCCTCCCTCACTCTCTTTCCCTCCCTGCCTCTCCCTCACTCTCCCTCTCTTTCCCCCTCTCTCCCTTTCCTTCTCTCTTTCGCTCTCCATCTCCCCCTTTCTCTATCTCTATCTCTCCATCTCTCTCTCCCTATCCCACCTTTCCTCCCTCTCTCTCTACTGTTCATGGCCCAGTGGTGGCAAGAGGCACAATGAGAAGGGAAATGTAGCGAGTGAGTCGAGCCGTCATCACCACATCGCCACCACATTCACCGGGGCCTCAATATAAACACCACGGCCCAAATCACAGGAAATGATAGATCACTTTAAAAACTAAACTGGATGGGATTATTAAATACAAAATTACCACCATTACATGTGTCCTGGAACCCACCGCCCCGCCACAGCCAACAGGCCGTCAGGCAGCAAAACTAAAAACTTCCTCTGCTGTCTCCTCCCAATCAACACATCATCCACTAACCCTAATGGCTGTGATCCGTCAACGGCTCCGCCGAGACACCATTAGCGACCGGAGGCCCGGCCCCATTCTAAATGCTCCTAAAAAGGCCCCACCCATTAAAGATCTGAAGCCATATCACCCTTCACTTCACACACCGGCAGTGCTTTATTCCTCTACTTTGCGCTCTCTCTCTCTCTCTCTCTCTCTCTCTCTCTCTCTCTCTCTCTCTCTCTCTCTCTCTCTCTCTCGCTCTCTCTCTCTCTCTCTCTCTCTCTCTCTCTCTCTCTCTCTCTCTCTCTCTTACCATAGCACACCATAGCACACTATACGTCCTTTTATCAATCAAGCCTTATCGATATATCCAGATCACCCGCCGTTCCTTCATGTTTCATTAAATACTAAACAAGTTCTCATGATCTCCCTTCCCCATCCTTCTCTGTTTCACAGCGCCTATGATCCTATGATCCTATGTTCCCTTTCCCCTATGTTCCCTTTCCCCTATGTTCCCTTTCTCCCTCTCCTAGTGATGGGGTACTAGTGAAAATAATTGCCCATAGATTATAATCACAGAAAAAAGTTAAAAATCAGTTTCTACTGAGTGTGTATGTGTGTGTGTATGTGTGTGTGTGTGTATGTGTGTGTGTGTGTGTGTGTGTGTGTGTGTGTGTGTGTGTGTGTGTGTGTGTGTGTGTGTGGGGGGGGGGGGGTGTGGGGGTTTGTGTAGGGGTGTGAAAAATCCCAAGGACCCATTTTGTAATGGTACCCACCTAGATCCTCTTTCTCTGCCCAAGTATATTCAGTGTATTACACAGCTGTGGCTGATACCTGCTTTATCCCCTTGTCCTCCTGAGCCAGAATACCCCACGCATTGGCTGGGAGAGGAGCAACTTCCCCAAGGACTACTCTCATATTTAGTTAAAACTGAAAATCCACCGCATTGTTATAGTATAGTGTTGTTTATAGTTTATAGGAGGCAGTATATAGTGTTGTTTATAGAATAGTATAGTATATTGTTGCATGGTATAGTATAGCATAGTACAGTATTGCTGTCTAAATTCAGAATGCAGGAGGAAATGGGGAGTACACATTCCATTGTACTTGTTGAACATGCGAAATGAACCATAACTAACAACCAAGTCGCACACGCTCAAGGTTTGGATTTACGGGGCTGGAAGAAAGACGTGGAGGTAGAGAGCTGTGTTGTGACTCTAGGACAGAAGATAAAAGGGAGATCAAATAGAGATAAAAGGGAGATAAAATACGACAGTGAAGTGTGAACCAATAACAGGTGCAGCTTCTCAAGCAATCAGGACTAATTGCAGGTGCTATATGTGAGCGGCTTGGTGTCTCCGCTTTGCACGCCCTGTGCATTGCTTTCTACCGCCTCATCATCAATGACTCAGGGCCGTTCAGACGTCCAACGTCTTCTAGGTCTCTGATGGACAGCATTCATAGCCCAGGGCGCTCGTCTAGCAGCGAGGGCAGCATGAAAGGCACTATAATGAGAGAGCAGTAAGCCTATTGTCATACTAGTTCTGCAGTTGCTATAGACTGCAGTTGGCCTCCAAAAGGTATCAGTTGTCATGGGTAAAATACATCGACTACTAACGAGTACAGGGTACATGACTACGGAGACGGGCAACAAAAGCCAAGACATTTCCAAACAAAGGGACTGAATACTGTTCAGACATTCAGTATATCCACATACAAAACTCCAAGCTACACAATGAATGGCAGCCGGTTTTATTCCTCTCTGATCTTGGCACCGCAACTCTACTCCACGTTCCACTGTCCTATTACTGGAAGAGAATGGAAATTCACAGCTGCACAAAAACAAACCAAAAAACAATTATAGCAGGGTTCAGATTTTTTTTGCTTTTTTGCTTCAGAACGTCGGGACACACTTCGTTCTGAAGTAGCAGGAAGATTGAACGAGCAAACTCCATTCAGGGTTACTAAACCTCATTGGACTTGGTTTAGCTTGATTGTGTTCTCAATTGATTCATCTGTGTAGGGCCGTGAGACAAGGTGAAGTGACCTGTTGAAAGAAATGATTGCCAGAGAAGTCCAATCAAATCAACCACTCCCAACCGCCATCGTGGCTAGGTGGTATCAGACGTCAGCCCGCCCACTCACTGTAATTGATGAGAAACATTGGAAAAAACGATTCCCTTGCCATCCAGGTAATGAGAAGAAAAGGGCCTTCAGAAACGGCGACAGGGAGGAGATGAAACTGGTACAGAGGGAACTTAAGGAGAGGATCCAGCAGGGTAAAGACAGCTACAGGAGGATGCTGGAACATGAACTTCAGAAGAACAACATGAAGGATGTGTGGAGTGGAATGAGGAGTATAACTGGCTACAGTCAGACTGCTAGACAGACAATGGGAGGGGACCGTGACCAGGCCAACGAGTTGAATCTGTTCTTCAACAGATTTGATGAGGGTTCCAGTCTATCCCTCCCCCAGCTCTTCAACCATCTTCCCCCTTCGACCTTCCAGCCCTGCTGTCCCCCCTTCCTGTACCGAAGAAGGCACACCCCAGTGCCTCCAACGATTACAGACCGGTGGCGCTGACTTCCCACCTGATAAAGTCCTTTGGCCCCTTGTCAAAACATCACTGGACCTCCTTCATTTTGCCTACCAGCTAAATCTAGGGGTAGAATATGCCATCATCTTCCTGCTTCACACTGAGCCTACGCTCACTTGGACAGACCAGGGAGTACGGTGAGAATCATGTTCTTTGACTTTGATCCAGTGCATTCAACGCCATCCAGCCAGCCGTGCTGGGGAGTAAGCTGGCGGCGATGCAGGTGGCAGTCCCCTGGTGTCCTGGTTTGTGGGTTATTTGAATGGTAGGCCACAGTACGTTAGACTACAGGGCTGTGTGTCGGACACTGTGGTGAGCAACACGGGGGCCCCACAGCAAACTGTTCTGTCGCCATTTATGTTCACTCTGTAAACCTTAGACTTCAAATACATCTCAGAATCCTGTCACCTGCAGAAGTTCTTAGACGTTGTTGGCTGCATCAGTGATGGGAGGAATGGCGAGTACAGGTGATCTAAACCACCTGCAGCTTCACACCAGCAAGACAAAGGAGCTGGTAGTAGACTTCAGCAGGCGGAAAACACCCCCCACAACGATTTCCATCAGGGGGGTGGCTGTGGACATGGTACAGGACTACAAATACCTAGGAGTTCATCTGGATAATAAACTGGACTGGGCCAAGAACACTGAGGCTGTATACAAGAAGGGCCAGAGCTGACTCTACTTCCTGTGGAGGCTCCAGTCTTTCAATGTCTGTGGTATTATGCTGCGGATGTTCTACCAGTCTGTGGTAGCCAGTGCCATCTTTTTTGCGCTATGCAAGGGTTCAAATGTGGTCTATGAAATTGAAAGTGTCTCTTCTTCAAACTACTGCTCTGTAGCCAAAGTCAATAAAAAGTCGAAACCCTGTCAGTGGTAGATTTCACAGGCCTATTGGTGCCTCGGAGAAAAGCTGGTGTCTCTTTGAGTGCACCGTGTGTTCTGGCATTTGCATTCGCTGCATAGCAGAAACGCCTGTGGGGGAACAGCATAAAAAAAATACAAAAAGGAAAAAAAGCCTGTTTGCACATGAATATGAATTGCCCTTCTGTCCCTACAACCAGCACATTCAACTTAGTTATTTTTTTTCAGAAATAGGCTAAATAAATTAGTTTTGTGGGGTAAAAATAAGTTAACACTTAATAGTAGACAACAACACCCAAAATAAACGATAGTTATTTTAGTATTATTATAATGTTTGCATTATGAATTAAAGAAGGAAAAACCGTAGGCTCTCAAGAGAGGGTGGGTTTGTGTATCCCTGGCTGATGCTACAGTATGTAAACACCAGTTTTGGAATTTGAATTGTTGATAGATTTGCCCATACGCTTTTTGGCTTTCCTTTCTGTCCTGTTGAAGAAAAAAAGAATAATCCCAGCAGCTCTTTGTTAAGAGCTGTCGCTTCATTCAAACCAAATCATATCCCGTCCCCCTGACAATCAGCCTTGGCAAGCAGATGGAACACACAAACGGATATTTGCTACATTTGCCATGATCATCTAAATAGAATCTTATGGGACGGCTCTCATTGGCTGCAGCCGCTGCTGGAGTGTCAGTGTTCAAGTACGCCGCTTTATAAGAGAGAGGGAGGCCGTAAAAGGTCCCTGTTTCTGGGGGGGGGGGGGGATATCATGATGCACCATCAGTGAAATCACAACACCAAGTGTGTGTTTCTACTGAACAGCATGAGCAATCTAGTACTCGTCTTCTATTACTATATTATTATGGGTACCAGCTTGTTAGTTAGTGCTATGTGGAGCTGTGGTTGTTGTGGTTGGACTCGTAGTGTCTGTAGAGGAGAGAGATAGGAGGGGGCGTGGCTCTCAGGACCCGATTACCACACAGGGGAGTTAGTTAGTGGCAGGTGTTGTCAATATACTAATCACCTGTCTGTTGGGCCCGCGAGGAGGGAGGACCAAGACTTTAGTGCTTTTCTGTTTCTGCCGCAATAAAGGGTGCCCTGCTATGTGGCTATTTTTAAGTTTATCCTAAAGCTTGACTCATGTCATCGAAACAAAACAGTAGCCACTGAATTAGCTAGGAGTGTTTTAAGTAGCCTACAGCAGGGAAAGTCCCCGATAGAAAGACAGGTATGTGGGCATAACTCATCTATATTTTAGTATAGCCGCATTATACGCATATAATTATTGAAACTCGTATAATTACACTCGTTTAAGTACAGTGTCACTGGTTATGTTACTGAAACAGCATCCTGCTACCCACTAAACGGCCTCCACTGCATGTGCACTTAACAGCTGTCCAACTTTATGATTCAAATGAACTATTGCGGTGAGGTGAACTGAGATAAAACTCCTTCTTTTTCCTGCGGCACTGGAAGTGGAAGCGCTCCAAAATCTTTCGATGGGACTGAATATTCACACCCACATCTGTCATCCAAACGGGAACCACAGCTGTTCAGTTATTTGTGAAAGGTGCTGTTTGGATGATGCACTGGCTTGTGTAGGACACACACACACACACACACACACACACACCCACACACACACACACACACACACACAATCCTGTTGAGCTTCATTGTGACCGGGTCTTTTTTCTTGGTGGCCAGATAAAAATGTGCATATAGCCTGTCTCTCTCTCTCTCTCTCTCTCTCTCTCTAGAAAGCATAACTTGTTGAAAAGACGAGCCCACGCTTCACAGGTTCTAGGTCGTCCGTATCGATGGGACTGATGAGCTCTTCCTCTGATGAGCCCTTTCTTTCCTCCTGAACAGTCCCCTTTACCCCAGACTCCAGACTCAGAACCATCAGTTAACTCTTTAGAATGGTCACAGGAGGCCGACCACCACCAATGGCTTGGTCAACAGCTCTCCCTTCTGAAGTATGTCCTCAAGTAATCCTCAGTGGATAACAAGAGTTCACTTGCTTGCTTGCTCTGTTATATACATCCATCTACCGCAGGGGACAGCTCACAATCAAGCCTGACTCCAGCTGCCCACCCCTGCCCCGCCATCAGGGTATAGAATCAGTAGGGTGCTGACAGCACAATCACAGTCACTTGCTCATCTTGCTCTCAATTGCTTGACAGTGTCTCGAAGACGGCACCATAAAAATAACCCAGTTGAAAAACGCAATCTGTCTGAATAAAGGTACCAAACAGCCTATCAAATGCCTGTTGCTATGCAGTTTGTGTTTGCTGAATGTGACGCACGTCCCGACATCTATATTTGGTCATGATCTTGAATGGATCCGAGATCAGGGAACGTAATTAGCGCTCTTCGTTGTGGTGGATAGATACGTTCAACATAGATACGTTCCATCTTTATAAGATAAAGATGGAAAATACACAATGGGATGGAGTCCGATAGATTTGTGTGATTAGTATAATGAGTTAGTGAGATGGATCATAGAGTTTGACCTGGCACAGTCTTGAACCGTTTGAGAACAGTGAAACTGTGACTGTCGAATGGCTAAACAAGTGTATATTGCACTTTGTGTTGTTGTTGTTGTTGTTGTTGTTGTTGTTGTTAATAAGGGTCCAATGGTTGTCGTGTCTTCTGCTGTTAGATGATAAGATGAGGCAGGCGTGTAACAATGGCCAACACTTCCCGCCCCTGCTATAGTGCTCACTATAGAGCTCTGCTCTACAGTACAAAGTACACAAGTGCTGTTCTTTTTTGAGGCTGTGAGCAAACAGCATTCATTACACCCACTAAATAGGAAGGTGTGTTATTCCCAGCATGAGAGAGAGAGAGAGAGAGAGAGAGAGAGAGAGAGAGAGAGAGAGAGAGAGAGAGAGAGAGAGAGAGAGAGAGAGAGAGAGAGAGAGAGAAAGAGAGAGAGAGAGAGAGAGAGAGAAAGAGAGAGAGAGACAGCGACCACATAGCACCTGTGAACACAGGGGGAGCCTGTGGATCTCTGTCAAGTCTGCGTTGTCGGTGCTTCGGTTTGGATGGGGTGCGGCGGCACCAACAGCTAAGCGCAGGGGTTGCATGATGACAGGCGAGACTCATTGACGAAGTCCCTGACGAAACAGCCCCGATGAGGATAGACCTTTTGAAGCTAGAGGTGTTTTTTTTTCGCAAGCCCTCCCTCCCTCCCTCCCATCCACCCACTGGCCCTCCTTCCCGCCCTCCCATCATCCCTCCCTCCCTCCCTTCCGTTCTCCCTCCCTCCCATCCTCCCTCCTTCCCTCCCTCCAGCCTGCTTCACCAAATGCACACTTTTATGATTGGCGCCTTTCTGAAGGCGAACCCCACTGGTGTATCGATGCTGACGGGGTGACACACACACACACACACACACACACACACACACACACACACACACACACACACACACACACACACACACACCCTGCACCCCCCAGGTCCTGTCCCAATGACCCGGTTTGTTTACACACCGCCACCCGACACCGTCTCCGAACCCACTAATTGGGCCTTTCAGCAGCAAGTGAGTGGGATCCCAGTACGAGGCCCATATTCCGACTGGCCTGCGAATCCAAACCCTCAACCTTCAAGCCCCCATTTGGACACGTCGCCACAATCTTCGGTAGCACCGCCGGGCGATTCGCTGCGGTGAGCGTCCTGACAGCTCCACAGGTTACCACCGTTACAGACGGGGACCGCCTCGCCTCCCCCTCCACGACTTACGATGAAAGAAAATCTGACGAGTAAAAAAAACCCTCTTTCAATCATAAGTTAAAATTAAACAGTGGATTTGAAGGGCTGGTCCTGCTGTGAACGGGAATTGGCCTCCTGCCACATGTAAGAACTCACATGAATGTTCTTCTCAATAGTCACATAATTTGCCATCTGCGCACCAAGAGGAAAAAATTATTAAATATGTATCCTTGCATAAACACCATGAATACAGGTGCTATATTATAGTTACACGTCACTATCTGTATCATCTGCCCTGAGCTATAGTAGTGCACCTACCACTGCTTTGAAATAACCAATAAACACAGATAATTGTGTCAATATGGATTCATAAACAAATTTTGTCTTTCACTCAGCGCTTATTTTATGTTATTTTTCAACCATGCACAACATGTATGTTTACTTTACTATAGCAGTATGAGTTAAGTCCAATAGAGGCAACATGTTTAACATTTACAACACAGATAGGGCCTGATTTGAAGGTAATACTGTGGACGTGTGAGTAAAAGTGTTACTTTTACTACCCCTGTCCATCAATTGAAGGATCAAATCACATCTCTCATACTGAGCGATGTTTCCCTTGTGATACAATTAGACTTGTATGACTGTTAATGCTGTCTCTAAGATGCTTCAAATATACAATACTACTATACAATATTCAAAAATACTAATTACACTTGGGGCCAATCTAATATTTGGGGTCTTGTTACAGAACATATATATACAACATATAGTAGACTCAGGCGCATGCAAGTGACATTGTCTGCAAACTCAATCTTGACTGAAAGATAGGAAAAAAAACTGAAGAAAAAAGAATGACTTCATGCCAGAGAACAGTAGTGGAAAATCCTGAGGCCCAGGGTTGCGGAGACTGATGCAAAGTGACAAGGACAGTGGTTTGACACAGTGGTGCCTGTTTGTTTTTAGAATGTATGTGTGTGTGTGTGTGTGTGTGTGTGTGTGTGTGTGTGTGTGTGTGTGTGTGTGTGTGTGTGTGTGTGTGTGGACTCTCCTTGAACCCTCCTTCTCCTTTGTGAAACCCCTAAACTTGCTTAAGTCCTGACATTAATAGCTCTTAGCATGTTGTATATGTTAGCAAGTGTATATCCTTAATGTTGATAACACGCTCTTATCACAGCTACTTAAGCAGGTGACCTAGCAGGACGAAATGTGTTATTCATCTTGTTAATATGAATACTTGTGAACTGCTCTATTTTTATGTTTGCGTACCTCAGCGTTATGCTATTGTCTGCTTCAACTAATGTACACCTTGTAAGTCGCTTTGGATAAAAGTGTCTGCCAAATGCCCTAAATGTAAATGTAAATGTGTGTGTGTGTGTGTGTGCCCCTAATGTTTCACTGGTACATTGTCATAGACACATATATGATATGAGCTTCTGGGGGAAAAAAGGAGGACACTGTGTGTGTGTGTGTGTGTGTGTGTGTGTGTGTGTGTGTGTGTGTGTGTGTGTGTGTGTGTGTGTGTGTGTGTGTGTGTGTGTGTGTGTGTGTGTGTGTGTGTGTGTGTGTGTGTGTGTGTGTGTGTGTGTGTGTGTGTGTGTGTGTGTGTGTGTGTCTCTGCGTTTGAGACAACACAAAATAGAAATGTCAATTTTGAAATGTCAGCTTGTTCTATCAAAACTTTATACTGTGTTTTTGTGTGTGGGAGTGGGAACTGGCATCCTCAGTACACTGTAAACCCGAATGTTCAAAGTAATCAAATAGATTAAGTAGCGTGTACTCAAAGTTTCAAAAAAGTTCTACGAACTTTTTTCGTAGTTCGTGTGACTTGTCGTCCTTTTTTGAGTAACTGCAACTTAACTTGATTGATTAACTTGATTGACTTGAACTATTTGTGTATTAAGTAAGCATAACTTAAAAGCATAACTTAAGCACGATAATTAAATCATAATTATAATAATATAATAATATATAATAATAATAAAATAAAATAAAATAATTTAAATAATTAAGTAATTACATATTCAAAATGATAAATTCCACTGATTTCTATTGTTTCAACATTCATGTGTCTGATGTCAGTAACATCATAGTGGGTATTGGGGAGGACTTTAAAGGACTGTATATGATGACTCTGTATATCGCGCGCACTCGCACTCGTGTCGGTCAGAACACAAGACAAGAGGTACGATCTTTGGTCTTTAATCCACATGGCATGGGTTCTTCTGGCATTTATCTGGGGTTGGGTGTGTGGTATATACTCATGGAAGCAGTGATTCCTGTGGAATTGATCTCATGGGTGTCAGACGGGGGGGGGATTCAGGTCGCGATGGCCAGCGGTGGGGGTGGGGGGGAGGGTGGCGGCGGGACTTCAGGTCCGAACGGGGGGGGCGTTAACGGCGCCGCGTTAGTAACGCATTAACCTTGACAGCCCTATTCTTTATTATCAAATGTATGGTGTGGCGGCAAGGTTTTAGCCGTGGAAACCTTACCAGCGGAAACGCTGCATGAACGCACACATTGGTCTAGTCGCCACCCTTGAGGGTCAGACGATGTTTCAGCAACACGCCCCTCCCCCCTCCATGAACTGTTTCAGCAACACGCCCCTCCCCCCTCCATGAACTGTTTCAGCAACACCCCCCTCCCCCCTCCATGAACTGTTTCAGCAACACGCCCCTCCCCCCTCCATGAACTGTTTCAGCAACACGCCCCTCTCCCCTTGACGGGCGGTTTCAACCCACCCCCCACCCCCATTTGATTCGCTCCACCCCCCTCCCCCACTCCACACCACTCCACCGCGATCATTTGCTCTCCTCCCCCCAACCGCGTTGAAGAACTCCAAGATCTTGTCCAAAGTGCATGGTAAGTTACTTAAAGTATTAATTAATTAATAGATACATCACATACATTATACCAATTATAGTTAGTTATTTCTGCTCATTTAATCTACCTGACTTAAAAATATAATTTCGCTCAATTGTTCTCGCTAGTCTCGCATGTTGGTGTAGTGCAGAGCACATGAGGCTCATATAACGTTGCACTATTCAGCAGGAATGCTTGAAACCTACTCTTTTTCTTATCTTTATGCACCACGGAGATATATTGCTGTCTTCAACAATTGTACTCTTTGTAAGTCGCTTTGGATAAAAGCGTCTGACAAATGCCCTAAATGTAATGTAAATGTATTCAGGTTATGGGAAAATGAATCTTGTTTTTAAGAGCTAACTCTGGTTACTAACTTTTACTATCTAAACCAAACCGAAGCCCAAAACGGTGTTAAAATTTCGAGCACGTGGTTTCCTTCCATTCATGGTGGTTAGAACACGTGTAAGGGATAACTTATGGCTAGCTGGTCATTAGCTAGCCAGCTGGCTTTTACAGCCTAGGTTTCCGACCGCACAGCAGTGTTGTGTATTCTGTATTCCATGGTCATGTTTTTGTAAGCTAATAGTAATGAACTTTTTGTTATATTGAGTTGTAAGTAATTCTGGTTTGAATGTTGTTGATGGAGGTCTAAACTTTGTCATTTTTTTTCCTTTCAGGTGGCTTGTTCCGATATGGTCTGGCAGTGTAAGTTGTGCGCTCCTTCTTTCACTTCCAGAATACAGTTATTTAAACACTACAGACTGCAGCACAGCCCTCTTCCATGCCTCTATACTGATTGCGTGTGTACATTTCAGTCATCATTCAGCAGTTGAGGCAGACAATTGCTGAAGAACTGAAGAAGACTGAGAAGAACCTGCCTCTCATTACCAAGATGATGCAGACCACATTTGCCCTGCGCGGACAGACCATAGTAAACTCCTGCCCACCAGTGAACGAGCTCATGGACCTGGCCTGCTCTTAAAATAGTGTGGTAATATGGATATTTTTTTCCTGTGTTAACATATTGCACATTCTGTGTGGTTTAAAGTGAAAGTTGTGGTTCTTACTCATTTGGCGGCTATTTGCTGCGTTATAGAAGTTTAAGAGATCCTCCAAGTTGAACTGACTAATTGATGTTGATGTATTGTCCTGATGCTGTTTTTAAATGTAGGTGTATGCAGAGTTCCAGATGGTTACAAACCGGAACCTGCCCAACACCTTCTACGCAGAGCTTGACCGCCATATTCGTAGACTGATGACGTTATTTCGACAGAAGGCGACCAAAACTGGGACCACAGCAGTTGCGTTGGCAGACATTTTACGAATCCACGATGAACAGGTGAATAGATTATTATACATGTCGTAGGTTGAACCTCTAACATTGGACAGCTTCAATGATTCAAATGAGCTTTTACATTTTACAATTAGTCCACTTTGTGTTTGCTATTTGTCTGATTGCATTAAAGATGTGTAGAGGTTATTTGTGGACATATGTTCTGATTGGACTGTTTAAAATCAACATTGTTCAGTAAACTTTTCAGTATATACACTTCTGTTTTTTATCTTAATAGGAAATCCATGACATCCACACCAGGCGCACCACTGTTCTCCATGCACTTCCTGTGTATCTGAACGAGGAAGTCTCTGGATTTTTCAGAACCTGCACAGTGAGTCTCCTTAAATAATGAACAGTACCACTGTATATTAAGTGAACAGTTAATCAAAATACTAACATGTTTTAGGACTTACCCTTGTTTAGTCTATCCATACAGTTTGTGTGATTTGGAGAGGTATGGTCTGTTTTATTTCACCCTACTACAAATGAACTGGCTTGGTGTTTTGTTCAAAGCGACAAGAAGTTTAGTAAAACTTTTTCCTGTATGTGTTCTTGAGCTTAGTATCAGTCTATCTCCCGCCACTTAGATTCTCTGGTAACTTGGCTGATTCCTGTGTCCAGAACACGCATCTTCTGTTTTTACTTACAACTTACAAACATAACTCCATATACTTAGCTTTGTGCTGCACCAGCAGTACTTAAATGATAAGGAGAGATGATTTGTCAACAACAATAACCAAAAAAAACGTTATAAAATAAATTAAGTACTATTTTGTGGAAAAAATAATTCTATTTAACTCTTATATTAGTAGAAACCATGGATTAGTTTGTGATTAGTATGTCTCTTTCATTCATTCAGGAGCCTGATGAGCCAGAGCTTGACGATGTTGCTGTGGCCCTCCTTACTGTCATCAGTGACCATGACACAAGTCCAGTTCACTACCAGCCTGTGAAAATCTCTGTCGTCCTCGAAAGTGACATCGTGATCAGCCTCCCCAGATTTGGTGATGCCTTCCTGGTCATGTTTGGACTGATTTATGCACTACACCTCAGCTATCCTAAAGCGCTGACCAACACTTTTGAATTCGTTCAGAAGATTGTACTTGGTCTAGAAGCTGGTAAACTGTCGCCCAGGTTGCAGACACTCAAGAATGACTTGATGATAAATGTGTAGAAAGGATGTGGGGTGAGGTATTATTATTGTGAATCGAAGTTCTTTCCCTTTGTCACAATAATGCCTTAAGAAGTAAGCAAAGAACTTTGATTCAGAAGGCCTTCAATAATACCTCACTGAGGTATCCTTCTTTCTACACATTTATCAATAGGCCTACTACACAATGTGCACTGTTCATTTATTCTATTTTCTATTTTTCTATTTGTTTTTATTTTATTTGCCATATTTAACTGTTGTAAAGTTGTTTAATTATAGTGATTCTATTGTATTTATGTTTGACTTGTGTACATAAAACTATTTTTTATTAAGTTCAAATAATGTGGTTGTGTACTTATTTTTTTAAGTTCTGTTAACTTATTCCCACGGATAGAAAACTGAAAACTTTAAGTCGTAGTAACTGAATATAATCAAGTAGCACCCAATCAAAACTTTTGAGTTCTGAAAACTGACAACTTTAAGTCATAGTAACTTAAATTAGTTAAGTAGCACCTAATCAAAACTTTTGAGTTCTGAAAACTGACAACTTTAAGTCATAGTAACTTAAATTAGTTAAGTAGCACCTAATCAAAAGTTTTGAGTTCTGAGAACTCAAAACATTTGAGTTCTGTGAACTCAAAACTTTTGAGTTCTCAGAACTCAAAACTTTTGAGTACTGAGAACTTGAGTTTTTTGAGTTGATAAACTCAAAAATTTTGAGGCAAGTCATTGCCTCAAAATTTTGAGTTCTGCTAACTTATTCGGTTTTACAGTGTACAAGTCTATTTCTACTTATCCAAAAGACTCAAAGGATTTCTCTGATTACAACCATTAATACATCAATACTTAATAGTTCCTCCTGGCGTTTTCGTCCCATCCTTTCGTCCCATCCTAGTATATTTAACTTGGAAATATGTCGTATCATAAAAGCAAAAAACCTTGTTTCCCTCTTTGAACCTCTTTCTCTGTAAATGTTCTTTGTGCCATAGATTGGAACAGTTCATGTAAACTGTTACTAAAGTAATAGAATCATTTAAAAAAATACATTTTTGTTAAATGATATGTTTTTGCCAGTCTCCGCCAACCAGTTTGTAGCTACGCTAATGCAGTTAGCATCAAACAGACAGTACACATCATCAGTCTGTTGAAACTAGCCTGTCTTTACGACGGTCTAAATGTGTCTGGACGGGTGGAGCTTCGTCTGGGCAGCGGTTAATGTAGAATTGTAGATGACTGCGTCCGAGAGAGAGTTTTAAGCTTCTCTAACGTCACAATGTGCAGCATACGCATTTCATACGCAACATGGCTCTTCATAAGGCTCATACTCGATGACGCATACTTAGCTTGGGAAAACATCTCCCCCTAATTCCCAGAAAATTACATTTCAGAAAATGCGTTCTGGGCTCATGGTGTTCAAAGAATCCCTCTTGTGTCGTTCCATCGCTCGCCCAATTACCAATGATGAGTTCCACGTCTCCCATCTCGCCTTCTATACTGAGCATTAAAAACGTAATTCTGTTCTTTCCCAACAAACGCGTTAGCAGAAGTTACAATGTGTGATTACGTGGCAAATTGCACATCAGTGGGCTTAATATTTTTTTCTGGATATAGACAGCAATCAAAGGAGGAGAACCACCAGGCATAGGTTATCCTTTAGAGACACCACGCTGATGTTAAGCACTTCACAAATATAAAATAAAAAGTGAAAGGTCAGGCAGAAATGCTTCTTAACGGTCATATTCCCCTGGTAAAGCTTTTAGGAGATAAAAAAAGAGAACTTTCAAAAAATCAGTCAGTATGTACATCAAGTGAATATATATAAAAAAAATCACTTATTAGTTTACCAAGAATAAATTGAAAGAAAACAGTGTTCACACAGTGTAAATGTTAATTGAATAGCTCTAGCTCTTTTCTTAATATATTCCAGCTTTAGGCACTCTGCTACGTTCTGAAGCATTTTTGACACACAAACAAGAATTATTAGCTTGGATCTCTAGTCAAGATAAGACACTATTCTGCATGAAAGGGGATTTAAAGGAAAATGTCAGCCATGCTCATTTGGGTGATAGAAGCACAGTGGAGTGGCCATAAAACACAAGAAGAGCTCTTAGCTGATAGAAGAGGCGGCCATCTTTATTCAAAGCCAGGCCCGTCATACAGAACAAATATTTGCATTCTCTCTCTCTCTCCCTTTCTCTCTCGCTCTCTCTCTCACTCATCCAAATGCATCCAAACTAAACTCGAGACAAAAATCACTCTCGGCATTGTCATTAATAACAATCACATAATCAAATTACATTCTCCTTCCCTATCTGCTCGCAACGGTAGCGATTAGCTACCTTAATGAGTGGGCTCCCTTGCCGCCCACTCGATTTTCAAGTAGTCTATTTTTGAGGCTGTCAAATTCTATTCTATTCTATTCATATTCTTTAATTACTACTTGATGAGAAGACTACACTTTTGTGAAATTGAGGAGATGAGGAGAACATGAGGAGAATAGGAACTCCTGCAGGCCTTCTTGTATTTTAAGCCAAAAAACGTAGAACATAGATACCCTGTTCAACCATGACCCCGTTATACACATTCACGTTGCATGCATCACAGACTCACAAGCCTTTGTTTCCCCCCCATGGATTGGTGTGCAACCGAGACGGGTCACAGTTACCAAGTGTTGCCTTCACTGCAGAACGTCCCCCCGAGTACAATTGATTATGGATTGATTTAGTTCCGGGGACAAATCAATGGCTTTCAGAAAACAGGAACACACAGGAATTCACACGCACATGTGTTCACACACACACACACACACACACACACACACACACGACACACACACAGACCGCTCAACACACACACACACACACACACACACACACACACACACACACACGCGCCACTAAAAACACACACAAACACACACACACAGACCGCTCAACAAATCCACACACACACACACACTATGGAACCACAGGCATAGTGACAGTCCTGTGCGTCAGGGTTTCTGCTAGGTTATTTTGTAAGTGTCCGGAA
This sequence comes from Muraenolepis orangiensis, assembly GCA_027704905.1. Lineage (NCBI taxonomy): Eukaryota > Metazoa > Chordata > Actinopteri > Gadiformes > Muraenolepididae > Muraenolepis > Muraenolepis orangiensis. Next base: position 25,345,438 of record CM050999.1, read on the forward strand.
AGAATTTATTTTACCGGACAAATTCGAAACTTCAATAACAGTCTTTCAATAACAGTCTATGTTACAAACGCAACTATAATGTACACCTAGGTTGACGAAAGAATGACAACAACCTAAAATCAGTTTGACTATTTAATGAACAACAGAAACGATTAAACAAAATTAACAGGAACGATTGAGCAAAACCTCATAGCTGCTAAATGTAGGCTATTACAAAACACCTGTAACATTTGTAACCCATTTTAACAAAAGGCTACATGGCATCAAATTGACCCTGTAGGCTACCAGGTAAGAGGGGGGGGGAGTAATGTAGCTGTCAAAACACAAATGTCTAGGAATAGCCTACAACAGGAACCCTGCTGTGCGTATGACATCATGTGTAGTGAAAGTGACAGGAGAGTAAGGGATGAGAGACAATTGGAAGTTAACGCAAAAGTGAAATGCTAGCGTGTGTATATGCTCGGGAGTAGACCGAGAGAGAGAGAGAGAGAGAGAGAGAGAGAGAGAGAGAGAGAGAGAGAGAGAGAGAGAGAGAGAGAGAGAGAGAGAGAGAGAGAGAGAGAGAGAGAGAGAGAGAGAGAGAGAGAGAGAGAGAGAGAGAGATACTTTAGTGTGAGTCAATTACCGCTTTACAGCTGCATAATCAACCTCATCAGTAATCAGGGGCCAGGAACCCATTAAGGGGCGAGATGATTACAAAATAAGGTTTCTCCAGATGGTGCCCGTTTACCTCTGCAGCAAAGCAGACATTTACTTAACTCTGTGTCCTCAACCCGACACCATTAAAACCACCCCTATAAAGGACACACCTGCACACGTTGCTCCTCACCTCTGAATACAGGACTGGCATGGGGGAAAGTACCGGTAGTCTTTCAAAGGCGGTAAGAAGAAACCAAAGCAACCCAAATAAACCTGGTGGTTATTAATAAAGCAGGTGAACAAACAGAAGCTGCCGGCTCTATGTTCAGCAGGAGTGGGGAGGAGAAGATCTCACAAAGAGGAGAGGGAGAAAAAGAGGGAAGGAGAGGGGAATTATGTCTCTATCAACATCATAAACTGCAAGAGGGCAATTTGCATGTAATACACTCATTCAGAGGAGGGAGAGAGAGGCAGGGGGCTGGGGGACTGCGGAGGAAGATGCAGGGCTAGCTGATCAAAGCCAATCAATGCAAGCCGCTAAGCGGATCTCAGATCTGCGGTTGATTAACAAAATGCGGTCTGAGGCAGAGAGACTAATGGCACACACAAAGAGAGAGAGAAACAGAGAGAGAGAGACAGAGAGACAGAGACAGAGAGAGAAAGGCAAACAGACCGATACACTGGTAGGAATCCAGGGCCCGCAAAAAAAGCCCTAACCACACACCTATGTCCTCCAACGGCTTTGCACTCAGTTTCCAATTACAGGAAACTAAGTCCCCCCCCCAAAGTAGGTGAAGTGTTCCCACCCTGAACCCCCCCCCCCCCCCCCCCACCGTGAAATGATCGGCTGTAATCCTGACAATAACACATATGCTATTCTGATCTCTTGAATGCAGAAGGAAAGAGAAAATACTATCATCAAGATAAGAAAGAAAGAAAGAAAGAAAAACATTATAAATTGGAATTGATAATTAGGAGAGGAATTAAAGAACAAACCAAAGAACACAATCGACAAACAAAACAAATGAAATCGGACACTAAAAAAGGACAGTGAGAAAGAAAGAGAAAGGAAAAAGACATTCATATATTTTAAAAAAAGTAAAGAAATAAAGTGGGCAAAATATTGAAGTGAAAATGAAAGACAGAAAAATGGGGCACCACGAACAAGTAAAGTCCACGTGTTTACCAGGTTAACTCACACGGGATGTCCCATCCACTCAGGGCCATCCGGCCTGGAGCACGATCGACAATTTACCTAAGATCCACTGGACCTCCGACTTCCCGACAACACACAGACAACCTAGTATCGAGGCAACATCAGCGGCACTACCCCTCGGACGCATAAAGCATAAAGCATATTAGCATATTATATGCCATAAACACGAGAGAAGGCCCATAACGAGGGACACAGCAGTAATTAGAGAAAGGGTTTCATTGGGAGGAAGGGGGCAGTGACATGCCAAGCGTGGGACACGGCGAAGCATGGAAGCGCCGGTGAACGAAGAGATGGCAAACATGGCAGCAGGTGGGAAGAAAGAATATCAATCACATGCTAATAATATGAGCATTCTTCTTCTGATGCTGTCCTTTTGAGGATGGATCCACAGAAGCACACACACACACACACACACACGAAAAGGTGGAAGAAAGTCTTTACCCTCCCTCCCTCTCTCCCACCCTCCCTCCCTCCTGGGGTCCATTATCAATCCCAGCGCAGCTCTCCCAGGGCTCTGTCATTTCCAAATCAATAAATCAGTGACTGCTGCTGCGGCTGTTTCCTCTTCTAGGGAGTGTACTGCCACTCCCAGCCCATTACCATCCAGTCAACCTCCTCCTGCCTCTAACCAGGGCTAAGGATGGAGATGGCTGGGGCTGGAGTTGGGGATGGAGGCTACGGGGGCTGAGGATGGAGGCTTTGGGGGCTGTGGATGGAGGCTACGGGGGCTGAGGATGGAGGCTATGGGGGCTGTGGATGGAGGCTATGGGGGCTGGGGGTTAGGGATGGAGGCTGGGGATGGAGGTTTTGGGGATTGGGGATGGAGGCTTTGGGGGCTAGGGATGGAGGCTGGGGGTTAGGGATGGAGGCTGGGGGATGGAGGCTAAGGGAGTTGTGGAGGGAGGCTATGGATGGGGGCTGGGGATGGAGGCACTCTAACGGTGGGAGGGGGATTAGAAGTGGCAGTCTGGATCATTTGTTGTGTAACTTTTCTTTCCTCACTTGCTCGATTAACACATTTGTTTGCCGTGTGATCTCCCCTCTATCTATCTCTTTCTCTCTCCCTTGCTATTTCTCTCTATACCTCTCTCTCTTTCCATCTGTATGTGCCTCTCTCACTCCCCTGGCCGCCCAAATCCCTTAATTATGAACTGGGAGTGGTAGCGGTGTGTTTACCCTGTAATAACAAGCGTGTCCATTAATGAAATCGGTCCGCTAAGTGAAGGTGTTCCAACATGGAGTCGCGAGGAGCGTCACGCATCACGGCAATTCAGTTGAGAGACGACGATGTCGCCAACATTAAAAGATGCAAACAAAATTAATCCAAAAGACATATACAACGACGGACAGTTTCACAAGCGTGAGCCAAGCGCCCGCCTGCCGTGGATTTATGAAAACCCGTCAAGAGTAGGCGAGAAAAGCGTTTTGACGTTTGTGTTATGGTATTTGTCCCTATAAATCTCCTCCCCCCACACCCCCATCCCTGTTCCCAATGGATCTTGCAGCCTTAAGACACGCCCAGCTGCCCTCTGAAAGGCTGGAGGGTCAAGGTGCTCGGCCTCTGTGGAGGGATTTCAATACGCAACAGAGCAGTGGGGTTTACTTCCTCTGGGGAGGATGAACATGAGGTCAGGGTTAACGGCTGACGGATGGTATATGATGTATTTTGGAGAGAGCTGACACACCATCTGTGTGCGTGACAGGGACCAGGGAAATGTTTAAGTGGTCCAATTATTACCCCATAGAAATGGTCATACCTCGCTGCCCGTCATCTGCAAAGCCTAATAGTCCCGCCTCCTTCCAGCAAATATATATATATTTTTCCCATCCCTCACTCATGATTCCTCCTCTGCTTCTTATGTTTGCAGCCGTGTTTGTGTGTAAACAAAAAGCCCAACTGTGTAGCTAAATAACAGTTAAATGTTTTCAGTCTAATGCTGCTAATGGAGCTCTTAAATCCGAGCATGCATAATTAAAATAATAGATAAAATGGAAAATGCTAGAAAGCACGAATGTATAATTATTGTGTGAAATGCCTGTGCTTCACTCATTCAATTTGCCTGAACATCCATAAGACTCCCGTCTTCAAAGTGGAAAAACATTAAATTAGACCTTGACAGACCAAACACAAAACATCCAAATTGTTTGTACCAGTGTGACCAATATACATTGGTTATTTTAAGGTTGTTGTTTTTTGCTCTCTCTCTCTCTCTCTCTCTCTCTCTCTCTCTCTCTCTCTCTCTCTCTCTCCTCTCTCTCTCTCTCTCTCTCTCTCTCTCTCTCTCTCTCTTCCAACACATGAGTCACCACCTGAATATTACCTAACATACGACAACAATCCTCTAAGTTCAAGTCATCCCAGGTAATTAATTGATAGGTTCCCTGGTTCTCTATGCCAGTGTTTTTCAACATTTTCTGAGCCAAGGCACATATTTTACATTAAAAATATCATGCGATCTAATCAACCAATAACAATCACACACACACACACACACACACACAGAAACAATCGGAGTAATTTCACATGTGTTTAGTGCTCTAAAAACGGAGGTAGACAGCGAAAACTCCTTCATGTTCGTTCTTCCCTTGAGCAGTTCAAACCCAGCACGTCTCATTTGATCTGTGGTGACTATTAAAAGCAGTAATGTGAAGCGGCACTACGAGATAAAGCACACATATTTTGAGCAATCATCACCCAAAATAAAATAAATGATCTATGAGCCCAATATGATCGATCGGTATTAAACTGTAGCATTTGGCAGTGCTGCCGGGATTTTATTGGACAAATTTTTTTTTGGACAAATTAAGTCTAATTAAGGCACCCCTGATGATCTCTCACGGCACACTGGTTGAAAATCATTGCTCTATGTAACACATAGTTAGATTTTGTAGCAGAAGACACTGCCAACAGCCATTAAAATGGCTTCATGAGGGCTGCTCCCAAAGACGAAAACAAAGACTGGGGGTGAATGAGGAATCCGGTTAATTGCAAGTTTGAATCATTGTGAACAGAGCAGACGGTACATGCTAGAGCTCTCTCCTCCATTGTGTGTAATGGTGGTTCTTTTAACCTGTAGGCCTTGATTTACAACGACCCACAGGTGTGTAGCCTCACTAGCCAATCAGTCAAACTCATGCCAGGTTATTCTGCTTAAACCAGCCACCAACCACACACACTCAGATATATTAACCTTTGCATATTCTCTCGCCAACAGAGGTTGAAACATGTACAGTTTATGAAGCGTGTCCTGCAGAGGAGTTGGAATGATGTTGCTGTGATTTTAGAGGAAACTAAGTCCCCCCCCCAAAGTAGGTGAAGTGTTGCCACCCTGAACCCCCCCCCCCTCCTTTGCTGTGTGGGTAAGCGGCAACTGTATTAAAAGTAATAAAGCAGCGATAAGCTACACATTTCGGCGGTAGATCGTCACGGGGCCGTGAGACTGAGATCCCCATGCGTGGAGCATTGCCACCGTGTTCTTTCAGGGCCCGCCACCTTTCACTCGGGGTCACGTCGGGCTCACCACAAACACGTGTGCTGTCGAAACATCCGTTGTGCATGCCTACTTGTATTGTGAACACGTTCTCCGGTCTCTTTTTGGCCTTTTTTTTGGCACCTGCTCAACACCACATCCGAGGGTGTGGTGTTGGTTGGTGAGAGTGGAGGGAGGAGCGGCACCGGGGCCTCTACCTTAAGAGGAGAGGCTGTTGACACGCTTCTCTCAAACACTCTCAGAGGACATGTCGCATTTACTGCCACACGTCACTCAAACGCCGTGCGTGCGACAGAACCAACAGGGACATTCTGGAGACTGGAAGTCCCTGTTGTAATCGGGTGTCTCTTGACCCGGAGAAGACCTGAAAAGAAACACTGGGGTGGGCGCACGCACACACACACACACAATACACACACACAGGAGAGCTTGGGACTGCAGGTCTCGGTAGAATTATCCAGAACACCAATTGTCAAGTCACAAAGGCAAGCAGGAGGTATAGTTCCAAGAGGCCAAACCTACCTAGTGGCTCACAGCGGATGAGCTTAATGTAAGCTTACAGAGGCCGCATCCATGGGCTGTTTTTTTTTTAAATAGGTGGGCTAGACAACTGCCCCTCTCGCTCCACAATAAGCCAGCAAAGTGAAAGGTTTTAAGTCGGCAGGGCTACATAGTAACATTTCTGCTATACATGATTGAATACTGGATAAATACCAATTTGCATACCGTGAGAACAGGAGCACGGAGGATGCCATTTCCTCAGCTCTTCACTCCGCACTCTCCCACCTGGATGAGAGCAACGATGAGGCAGCCCATAGGGACGAGGTCCAGCACTTCAGGAAGACCAGAGCTGGGGCACACGCCCCCATCCTCATCAACGGAGTGGAGGTGGAGCGTGTCTCCAGCTTCAAATTCCTGGGGGTCTACATCTCTGAGGACCTCTCTTGGTCCCTAAATACTGCCTCACTGGTAAAGAAGGCTCACCAGCTTCTCTTCTTACTGAGGAGACTAAGAAAAGCCCACATGTCACCTCAGATTCTGGTGAACTTTTACCGGTGTGCTATTGTAAGTATCCTCACCAACTGCATCACAGTGTGGTACGGGAACTGCAACTGCGCTGCAGAGTGTGGTGAAAACCGCCCAACGCATCGTTGGATTACCCCTCCCTGCAATAAACACTACCCACCACAAACGGTGTCTGAGGAAGGCACAAAAATAGTGGAAGACCCCTCTCACCCCAACCATGGACTGTTTGTCATCCTCCCCTCCGGGGGGCGCTATAGCGACTTTTGTTCCAAGTCAAGCAGGCTTAGGAACAGCTTCTTCCCCTCAGCTGTCATCTCTCTGAACCACGAACCATACCATACCCCTGATCACTACCTGTTAAATACTTATACTTACTTACCTATGAATATATATATATATATAATTATGCTCATATCCCACACATACTATATAAGCAATCTTATACTGTTTTTATACCTAGTAGACTGTCTTTTAGCAACTGTAAATGATATTACCATGCACTTTACTGCCAAATTATTTTTGCTGTTCTGTTCTCTTGTGCATCTAATCTAATCTAATCTAGTGTGTGTGTGTGTGTGTGTGTTTGTGTGTGTGTTTGTTTTTTTGCATGTGTGTGTTTCTGTGTGTGCGTGCGTGCGTGCGTGTGTGTGTCTGCCTGTATATGAACTGTGTGTGTGTGTGCCTGTATATGAACAGTGTGTGTGCCTGTATATGATGTGTGTGTGCCTGTATATGATCTGTGTGTGTGTGTGTTTGTGTGTGTGTGTTCCCCCTTTTAAGTGTCAAAATCAGAAGGACATCGTCTTGTTCCATATTTGTACTCATTGTTCAGAGACGAACTATCAGTAAACATCAATAGAGATGAGAATATGAATGGATATTTTATTAATAAGACACACGTCAATGACTTGACTGATGAAAAATGGTTTGGACCGTTTCCTCTCACATATTATACATGTCCATCACATCTGATCCATGTGACCTTCTGTGGAATTGATACATATAGACGTACACATTCTGAGACTAGCACCTTCCAACAGTGTGAGGCGGCAGGAGAGCTCAGTCTGTTGGGACTTGGCTTGGGAACCGGAAGGTGGCCAGTTCAAGTCCCAAACACCTGAGCACTGCCGAGGTGCCCTTGAGCAAGGCACCAGACCACCGGGGTGGCTGTATATAAAAATAGCTGCACAATGTTCCTTATACTAGGATGACTTAAATTCAGAGAAACACATTTCACTGTGTGTGTGTTTACATGTAGAAAATGTTTTTCATAACGTCACGTGTTTCATGACGGAAAAAGGGAACATACAGTAATACAAACAGAAATATCAGGGCAAGGGAATCTGCGTTTTCCCTTTGGACAAACTTAGCTGGTGAGCTTAAAGTGTTCTAAGTGTTATGACTGTTGTTCTGCATGTGTCTGGGTAAATGTTTGCTCTGTGTGTGTATCTTTGCACATGTCTGTGTGTGTCTGTTAGCATGGATGCATTTTGCTTGAGTGCTAGAGTGTGTTCAGTTGAGGTTCTTTATGTGGGAACGTACCCTGGCCCTCAGAAGAAGGTCACCGGGGTCGGACGCACAATGTAAATGGCAGAGAGAGAGACCCCTTGTTAGTCCCTGGACTGGACTAACAAGGGGTCTCTCTCTCTCTCTCTCTCTCTCTCTCTCTCTCTCTCTCTCTCTCTCTCTCTCTCTCTCTCTCTCTCTCTCTCTCTCTCTCTCTCTCTCTCTCTCTCTCTCTCTCTCTCTCTCTCTCTCATTAATCAACTCACAAAAGAAAAAAATGGAGAGAAAGAAGATAAAAGATGTAGTAGTAGTAGCAGTAGCGGTAGACGTCCACACACACACACTTAAGAGACCAGAAGGGCCTGTTCCTCTCCGTCTGTGGAAGGGGGGGGAGTGAAGGATAAGCTGCAGCTCCCTCAGTAATGCACAAAATCGCAAGGTTTTGTTGTGAAAAAACGGGGTTTCTTTATTTAGTTGTTGTCTGTTAAACCCGTGAAAACTGATAAGAAACAAAATACAAACACAAAATACAAACACAAAATACAACTTAAACGAGTGTTTGGTGCAGCGCCAAAATACAAAATTTTGTAACAAAGAAAAACCGTTTCATAACAACGGAAATAAACCTTTCCATTTACGTACCTCGTTGGCTACCTCTCGACTAAATCCATCCTGATCTTCCTCTTCCTGTACAGGTGCCTACTACACAGTGTGCGTCATTTAAATGTGTCCCACTAGGAAATAACTCGCACCTCACTTCCGCCACATCTCACTTCCTAACACTACAAAACTTCCGCCACAAGGCCCCGCCACAATAACGCTAAATAAATAAAGCAACTGCACACAACCACAAAGAAATAACGTCCGGAAGGATGTTTGCAAAGTCTCACCACCACTTCAGCTTTAGTTAAAGATCTTACACCCAAAACAATTAACAAGGGTGACTTCCTGCCGGGGCTCATTTCAGCAGGGTTTCATTTTAAGGTTTCGTTCTTTGAAGACAGACATTGGAAAAACAAATCATGAACTAGAGGGCCCTCAGTAGAGTGCATACATTTGCCACATCAAAAAGACACCTGGTTTGAATCAACTGTTCCTTGGCCCATAAGTTGTCGAACCACCAAGTGTTGTCCAATTACGTACAGAACTATTTGGAGTTATCTTGATAACAGACATATAGGGTTGAAAACATATCCTCCGCGTCCATCTTCCATGGCGGAGGTAACAAACACATGAATATAATAATAAAAATTAACAAGGCCTCTGACATTTTGCCTTCTAACAAAGCGTCTCACTTGGCTCTGGCCCCTCTAGTTAACTCTGTGGTCTGAGCACAGCCCACCATGAGGCAGCAGGAGGGCAGCCTGGAGCCTCCTCCTTCAGTGACTGTCCAACACTACAGTCTAATCATGGGGACCTGGAGCCTCCTCCTTCAGTGACTGTCCAACACTACAGTCTAATCATGGGGACCTGGAGCCTCCTCCTTCAGTGACTGTCCAACACTACAGTCTAATCATGGGGACCTGGAGCCTCCTCCTTCAGTGACTGTCCAACACTACAGTCTAATCATGGGGACCTGGAGCCTTGTCACGTGTGTGTGTGTGTGTGTGCGTGTGTGTGCAAGTGAGCATATGTATATGTGTTTAACGTGTATGTGTGTATGCGTTTGCACAATTCAACACATGTACATATCATCCATCAGTCACTTCATTGTTATTTTGGGAACGGAGAGTAAGCATTCCATTGTACTAGTTGCACATGGCAAATACAAATATTAAGTCTTGTGTGTGTGTGTGTGTGTGTGTGTGTGTGGTGTGTGTGTGTGTGTGTGTGTGTGTGTGTGTGTGTGTGTGTGTGTGTGTGTGTGTGTGTGTGTGTGTGTGTGTGTAGTGCACGCATGGGGTGAGAGACAGAGACAGAGACAGAGAGAGCAAAACAAGCAGAGGAACCGGTTGGAGGCCACGCAAGCCGAGCCAGGAAACGGACAAAGAGAACCAACCGTAACCAGCAATTATTTGCGATATTTTACACCAATTTACGTGCATAACTGGTTTTACTATATGATAGTATGTCTTATTTTAATTAAATACAGGTGGCACCCAGGGATACTATGGGTACTCGGATTTGGCCCGAGTTTGTCTTGAACAGTGTGGATGATTCCACACTGACTTGTCACACGAGACGCTGCGTGACGCTGCTGCACCTAATGCATCCAAGTTGTTTTGAGTTGGTTTGCATGACAACCAGTGGACATACCTGTGGAAGGCTTCATAGGCGGTAGTATCCTTTGAACAAAAATTAAAGTAAATAAATAAAACTCTAAATATGAGTAAAAATACATAAGAGTTCAGTTGTATTTCGGCTAATGCTACAGCCAACGTAGTTGGCGTAATAGGAGACAGATTGGTTGAACCGACCTATGCAACAGGTTAGATTAGATAAGCCAAAATTATTTGGCATTTAACCAGAGTGCAAATGTTGCAGTAAAGTGCATAGTTATATACAATGTACAGTGGTTAAATAGGATGAAAACTAATACTAAAAACAGGTATAAAATAACTTGTAGAGTAGGTATGAGATATGTGCAGAGATCAGCATCGACCTGCTTATCTTCTGCTATATGGGACCGAACAAGAAACACATCCCTGCTTCTGGTCCTTAGAATGGGCAGTCAAACGAAAGAAAGAAAAAAAAGCACCCAACAGCATAGAATCGTACTGGCCTCCCTTATCCTTTGTGAAATAAGAGGGTAATAATGGACAATTATCTCCAGGGACAAAAACCTATCCAGGTCAGCAGTCTTTCGATTATTAGTTGACATTTTTAAAGCGGCATTGATTTTCAGCCGCGCAAAATCTATACTCTGTAGCAGCATAATGAGGCTGAGGCAGGCCAACCATCTATCTGTGTTAACATACAGCGGGGAAATTAAACATCCTATTCTTACACTTCAGCTAGCACACACATTTACACTCACACACAGACACACGCGTGCACACACACACACACACTTACACACTTACACAGACACGCACACACACACACACACACAAACACACACACACACACACACACACACACACACACACACACACACACACACACACACACACACACACACACACACAAGCGCATACACCCACACCCACACACACAAGATTAGAGATAGCTTAGAGATAGCTTCCACAGTCAGGCCATCAGGCTGCTGAACAAGGGCGTATAACATATAACAATGTATATTTTATTACATTGATTTATATATATATATTGCTCTTTTTTGTGCTGATTTTTGCATTTTATAAATTGCATATTCTTTATTCTATTTTTTATTCTATTTTTTATCTATTTTTATTTTATCTTATTTTATAACTGCTGTCTGTCGTCGGGTATCGCACACAAGAATTTCACATCACTGCTTTATACTAAACTGTAAACTGTGAAGTGACAATAAACTTGACTTGACTTGACTTGACTTGACAAGCACACCCACACACTCTATTGCATTGCATTGTGCATTTTATATAGTATTTTTATTATTTATTGTATTTATTGTATTGCATTGACTTGTGCATTTTATATAGTATTTTGTATTTGTCTGTTTCTGTATACTGTAAAGCACTTTGGTACAACATCGGTTGATTTTAAAATGTGCTATATAAATAAAGGTGACCTTGACACACAACACACACACACACACACACACACACACACACACACACTGTGGGGGGGGGGGGGGGTAGGGGGGGGGGCAGGGGCAGCCTCAACGCACACAGCATTGTCATTCTTATTGATATCAGGCAGGTAGACAGATCCCCTGCTAGTGCTTTATCTGCGGAGGCCCCGCTCTGCCCGCTCTCTCCTGTTCATTTATCACCGTCATGCGATCCGCTGACAACTGCTACAGTGAATATGAATCACTGGAGGCTGATGCATCTCTGTGCCCAAGCCCAGCTTTGTGCACAGAGACAGCCACGTAAATAACTTGTAAAAGAAGCCGAAGCACATGTATGCACACACACACACACACACACACACACACACACACACACACACACTCATATACATTTTTGATTTCAGATTCAGATTCAGATTCAGATTCAGATTACTTTATTAATCCCGAGGGAAATAAAGGTGCAACAGTTGACACAGGGGGAATAAATGCGAATAAATGAGACCACGCTGCCCGCCTCTGATGTGCATCATATCAAGTGTATTAAGAGCCTTCGATGACATTATCAAACGCACGCCGCCCATCAAGGGGTAACCGCTGTACATGGAGTGCTGCATGCCGGGTTGCCTGTGTGAGCTACACGTCTTGGGAGAGCGTGATTGCCGGTTAACCTTCACAGCGGCGTGGAGCCAAGTCTCCCACACACACACACGCACACACAATCCATCAATTGATCAGCAGCTCAGTGACATCATGCATCTTGCTTTTTTCGCTCGGGGATTGCAGATGTGCCTCACATCGCGTTATCTCTTCATATCGCTTATTGGAATAAGAAATAAAACACACTGCCGCCTTTGCTGTGCTGTATTGATCGCACGTTGGCAGTAAGAAAGATAATTGGGAACATAGTCTCTATTCTAGAGAAACATATCAAACAGCTATGATATGTTTTGTGGCTTATGAAACGGGCAGTGTTCAGTTTAATACAATCTGGATTGGGTATCCCACAGTAAATCTTTCCAAACAATGTATCTGCTTCCCCAAATCAGTCATTACCAATCGGACACAGTGAGACTCTACACTGACAGGGTTTCCGTCCCTTCATTGGAACACAATGAAGGGCCTACAATGCAATCTCTATGAACACGTTGTGTTAACACCTAATACTGCCCCAATACAGAGACTTGCACCGCAACACAACACACAATAAAGCCCATATCATATCATACACAGTGTTTAATATTCGGTGGAACGGCAGATAGAGCACATGCTGTACGCCACACGTGAGAACATCAACCTAGAGTTAGGCTTGAAAACGCCTATTAACTGCCTCCTCACTCCTCATTGACTTTCTTAAGCCATTTATCTCAACAACCACGGTGACATATCGGGTAATTGCTGCACGATATTCTAAACTGGCTTCTGACACTTGTCGTGCCGGCTACTTTTGAGGATGTACTGTGACCCGTGTTCAACATCAGGCGCCGTTGGTTTTAGTATCGTAAAAGCGACCGCTTCGGCTCCCCAATCACAGCACATAGTGGGGCCGTCACACACCTTAGAAAGAAAACCGAAAACCATACCAACTCACACACACATTAAAACAACATTAAAATGGGGTCCAATTATACCACCAGGTGTGATTAGCCATTACAAGCCGTTTACAAAGTGTCATGTGGCTAAAAAGATCAGTGACATCAGGCAGTGGGCGTGTCCACCCAGATCTGTGATGGATAGATCAGTCTACTAGTTGGTTCAGTCCACTGGCCG
>CM050999.1:25363755-25386255 GCA_027704905.1 Muraenolepis orangiensis
CTGTCCAGGATGACACCAAGGCTCTTCACTTGGCTGGAGAAAGGAATGGAGTAACTATAAATTATGAGGTTGGAGTCAGGGGAGGATGGAGTTTCGGAGTCCTAACAACACAATCGTAGTCGTAGGCCCAAGTACAGCAATCAGCCCATCCACCGGTGAACCAGCAGATTCGCCTCTCCACCCTTGAGCTCTGCACTCTCCTTGTTTGCATCCTACCTGACCTCCTACTGGGTGAAACTGAGATGGTCTGTGTCAGTACCACACAGACTGACCACTGGATCTGTGTTGGGTCCTCTTCTCTTCTCCCTCTACACAACATGGCTTAGTTCTGTTATCCACTCCCATGATTTTTCTAACCACTGCTATGCCCATGACACCCAACTTATCTAGCCATTTCCCCCCTCTGACACGCAAGTGGAGATGCACAATGCCGCGTGCCTGGCAGATATCTCATAGTGGATGACATTGCACCACCTCTACCTGGACAAGACCGTGCTGGTGTTTTTCCGGGGAAAGGACTGCCCACACCGAGACTTGGCCGTCACCATTGATGATGCTCTGGCGAGACCTACTTGGACCCCGAGGAATCTGAGTGGAACCTGGATGACCAACTGTCAATCTCTGAAAACATTGCATCGTTGACACACTCCTGTAGATTCCCCCTCTACAATATCAGGAGGATTTGTCCCTTCCTCACTGACAACGTAGTGTAGTTGCTCATCCAGGCTCTTGTTATCTCCCCCTGGACTAGTGCAACTCCCTCCTTGCTGGTTCCCCGGCGTCTGCTGTCAGACCTCTGGAGCTTGTTCAGAAAGCTGCAGCTTGTCTGCTGTTCAACTGCTCAACCCATGTTCTCCCACATGTCTACCCATCTCCAGTTTCTGCTATGGCTCCCTGTAGCTGCTCAGTAGCGGCTAGCACTAGTTCACGACCCTGGTGCTAGCCTACAGGGCAGTGATAGGAACAGCTCCTTCCGACCTCCAGGCTATGGTCAAGCCTTACGTCTCTGCCCATCAACTTCGCTCTGCTCCCTTGGGGCACCTGCTTGCGTCACGGCTCTTCTCTGTCATGTTGTCCTACAGTGGTTGAATGAACTCCCCACTGATGTCAGGACAGCAGAATCGCTGCCCATCTCCTGCGGCAGGCTGAAAAACCTTTCACCTCTTCACAAAGCACTACCCTGACCCGTCCTCTTAGCACTTGCATCTTATCAGCTCTAGTGATTGCTTGATTGGTTGTTTGTTTGTTTGCTCTATTTTTTGTTGTGTTGTTCTATTGTTAGTACATGATACTTGTTAGGAGGAAATGCACTTATGACTTCTGGTGACGTTGGCATGGTGACGCCATTCAGCACCGCTGACACGTTTATGTTGAACTCAGAGAGCAGGCATTTCCCTCCCACAGGCTAATTGATTGAGGCGGAACTTGCGAGGTGCGTTAACAAGGAAATAAAATGGACAGACATACAGTTAGGCCTACGTCCACTGTTAGCAGTTTCCGACATTTGCATCCAGAGCGATGTTCGCCTGTCAAACCCATCTTAAGCGGAGACGCCCGCCCTCCCCCTTGACAATCCAAAACATATGAGAGAGAGAGAGAGAGAGAGAGAGAGAGAGAGAGAGAGAGCGAGAGAGAGAGAGAGAGAGAGAGAGAGCGAGAGAGAGAGAGAGAGAGAGAGAGAGAGAGAGAGAGAGAGAGAGAGAGAGAGAGAGAGAGAGAGAGAGAGAGAGAGAGAGTCTACTAACTAAAAACATGTTTTACACCATCTTCATTTTAAATTAATTCATCCTAGGATATAATTACCCCATGAGAAAAAGGTGTAAAATCTCTTCAAGCTCGGCGGCACACATAAGAAAGCAGTCATGTACAAACAAAACGCACACATACACACACACACACACACACGTACACACGTACAGAGCAACCTTGGCAGATGCCTGCACTAGAAAGATCTACAACTCAGCCACTGGTGGTTCAATAGACCTCGTCAATATACATTTACTTTGCCAAGGCTCACTTTCCAAGGCACGGACAGATTAAAATACGATACAACGAGCAGAAGATAGTTAGTCAACACAAACTTAGCCTCTGCTCTCTCTTTATCCCAATGTGTCTCCCTATCCCTTGCTCAACCTCTCTCACCTCTCTCTCTCTCTCTCTCTCTCTCTCTCTCTCTCTCTCTCTCTCTCTCTCTCTCTCTCTCTCTCTCTCTCCTCTCTCTCTCTCTCTCTCTCTCTCTCTCTCTCTCTCTCTCTCTCTCTCTCACTCCCCCTTTCTATGATATGAATTTCTCGTTATTTTCATATATTGCTCTCTGTTGACCCCATCTCTGTTGCTCTTTGTATGATATGAATCTATCTCTGTCCCTCTCCCTCACCATCTCCCTCTCCCTCTCCCTCTCCCTCTCCCTCGCCCTCTCCCTCTCCCTCTCCCTCTCCCTCTCCCTCTCCCTCCCTCCCCTCCCTCCCCTCTCCCTCTCCCTCTCCCTCTCCCTCTCCCTCTCCCTCTCCCTCTCCCTCTCCCTCTCCCTCTCCCTCTCTTTCTTCCTCTCTCACTCTGCCCCCCCTCACACACACCACACACACACACACACACACACACACACACACACACACACACACACACACACACACACACCAAGTTCAAGAGGGGGTAGAAGAGCAGACCAGCCTCCCACGGTGGGAGGAAGAGGAAAGAGTAGAAATATAAATATGAAAAGAGTGAAAAGGAGAGAGGGAGGTGGGGAGGGGGGGGGTTGGAAGAGTGATGTAAAAGGTATTGTTTTTTATGGCCACACCATCAATGGTATTACATTTGTCAGCACTGAAAGGCCTCATTCAATTGGCTGGATTGGTTGCGGCCTCCTTATAAAACGGGCAGCCGTGTGCCACAAACGTTGTCTGGGAGACCAAAAAATTTACCATATGATTCTATAAAATCAACAGAGATCACCACAAGAATGAATCCAGCCCAAATCAGCGGCAGGACAGAAAAGCTGCCGCCAACTGTCAATTTGGGTTGCCAGAACCAGAAGTGACTAATCTGTTGAACGTTTTGCGTTTCTTTGTGTTATATATTCCTTTTAATGATTCATCATTTAATGTTATCATTTCGTCCCACTCCTGCTTTCGTGCAAAAGCACTTTTAAGGTGTATTGAAAGCACAATATAAATTAAAGAGGTATTGTATTCAAGAAATGATGAAGTGATTTGATTCTGGAGGAAATTGGGATTGTGCTAAAGTGAGAAAGCCCACACCACTGCGATAGCCAGCCGAGCCTCAGATCACTGCACACCAAGAGGCGAGGGAAACGTTAAGTGAAGTAAACATCAAAAATCCCTTTGGGGTGTTCAGGACGCTTCAAATGATTTGGTTTGGGTGTAAAATACATATTTTTCTTGGCATAATTTGTCAAAAATAGTACGAACATCGATGATTTCCTTTTAGACTTTTCCCTTCCGGGAAACTTGGGAGAAAACCCTGGCAAAGGAACATACAAAAGGAGAACATAATGACAAAAATAAACTAGAAAAAAAAAGTGTTGGGGGCCATCCAGTGAGTCAGAGAGAGTGCTTCTGTATCCAGGCGCTTCTAATCCAGACCCCGAGTCTGTTTGGACACACCTGGTGAAAGGGGGAAGACAGGGGAGGGGAGGGGACGGAGAGAGACAACAAATTGAGCACTAGGGGGAAAATGGCTTAGTTTCGGAAACAAACAAAACCATTCCTCAAAACATTACATGGTAAAAAACTGAAAAACAGAAAGTGCTCCACACACAGGTGGGATCAATCAATTGTCTGTAATAGTTTGAGGCGGGCTATGCAGACATCTGGCAGTAGTGAGCCTCGCCAGACCATGCAGCTACTCAAGTTTGCGTTTCGCAAATGAATCAGTCTTGATTTACACACACACACACACACACACACACACACACACACACACACACACACACACACACACACACACACACACACACACACACCACACACACACACACAGGCCTGTCCTTGCGTATGTTCAACTCCAGCCAGCAGTCAGACTATATAACAAAAGGACACTCGCTGCTCTCTTCTCTCTTGCCAAATTCTGTTGGAAGTGAGGAAAAACATGAGAGAAGCCTTCCGTGCAAATTTCTCTTCGTTATTCAAATGGTTTTGATTGCTCTGTCGTTTCCTCCTTATTTTTTGGAGAGACTTTCAACAGGCTCTCGAGGCCTGACTGATCTCCACTAGAGTCAGAATGTGAATATGCAAGATCACAATGTTCTCACAATGCTAGCAAGCTTCCCTGGCACAACACATCGTATTCATGAAGAGGAACCCTTAGGGATGCTCGCTTGTGTGTGAGATAATATGCCTCTTGTAGGAGTAGCATACTAGTTAAACAAGATGGCCATCCTCTTTCTGTTACTTCTGCTTGTGTTTAGTGCATTTACATTGTTCTTAATATATACGACTCTGCTGCACACCACCGAAGTGGCTTCTCTGGGCTCCTCCGACAAGACACAGGTAGCATGTTGAACCAACCAGTTTATTATTACGTGGGCAAAATGTTTGCAGGCAGAGCAGATGCTCCACACTGACATGTCAGGGCTCTCTCTCCTGTGTGTTGTCGTGGTGATGGCCGGTTTATCCTGCATGTCGTGATTATCCTGATGCACCACAGGTGTGCAGCCCTACCCGGCCCCAGGGTTTATTCAGTCCGACTAGGAGCCGAACAGGTGTGTCTGCTTAAACCAGCCACCAACAACACACACACACACACACTCCACAATACTTATAGGCTTGTTTTACCTTTATAGACAGGACAGTGACGGTGATTGAGGGTTGAAACAGAGAAAGGAGCACGTGGCACAGAAGGACGCTACACGCCGTATTACTGACACGTTCTGAGCACTGGCTGGTTGAGCCAACCCTATTTTTTTTTTACTTAAATTTATTTCAAATGTTGGGTGGCAGACTTATGGCCTCATCTTATCAGCCCTTTAATCCCTTTATTGTGACCTTGAATTTTCCTCTCCTTTCCTTTCAGTGCTTTTAGAAGTCAGCCTGTCTGTATTGAAGGAGATAAACGGGATTTGATTCGAGTCTCCTGTGGTAAGATTGACACAAGCGTATTGGTGTAAAGTCTCAAGATAAAGTGTCCGTGATGAGCGACACTGCCAAAAGCAAAAAGATGATTATTTGGAATTAGCTTCAGCAGCGAGAGACAAAAAAAGGCGTATCACTTAACACACGTTCAATTAAACACACAGACGAGTCGATGCGGTGTCGTGACCTCGCCGGAGGCGACCTCCCCCTCCTCTTCCTCCCTCTTAACCCTCAGGATGGGGCCCCCGAGGCCCAGTTTAGCAGGATTAACGGAGCCCTCGATGGGAGGGGTAAACCGGTGGTAAGGAAGCACGCCTTGAGAGACAGCCCACCTTCAGGCCCTGAACCAGCAGCGCCTTCTGAATTGCTGCCCTTTTAAAAAGACCACAGGAGGCCGTCAGCTGCTCTAAGCCTGCGTGGAGGAGGCAGCGGAGGCTGAAGCTCCCTCTCCTGGATGCCCTGCAAACAGCTAGTTTAGAGCCAGCCCCTTCTTTTTTTTGTAGCGAAGGGAATGGATAACAGATGGAAGCATGGCCCTGATCCTTCCTCTCAGCACTCACGTCTCGCGTTATCTCCATTGGTTGCTCCGATTGTTTGCTTGTTCGCTTTATTGTAACCTTATTGTACCTGAGCACTGCTTCTGCTCTTGGAGGCTTGGTAAAAAGGAAATACACTTAAGACTTCTGGTGACTAGTAGTTATCTTGCCTACAATACTGTATGTTGAATGACTTTATTGTAAGTTCCTTCGGACAAAGGTGTCTGCTAAATAACTAATATAATGATCACCACCACCACCACCACCAACCACCACCACCACCCACCATCACACACATACTTACCTACTTGAGGGACCCTAGGTGTCAATCAAGCGGCATGTCGACGAAGCGTGGCTTGAGTGATTACTTCAGAGAGGTTATGGATGAATCAATCGTTGGGAGGGCGCATTGATCGCCCCGCCACAATCCATCACCCTATCGGCTTCTTGCTCTGGCGGTAGGCCTATCCACCCACCACTGGAATCAATCCTCTTGAGGCTCCAGGGTCCCCCGGGGGGTCACAGGGGTGGGGTCGGCTTGAAATAAATAAATAAATAAATAAGGACCAAAACGCCCTTGATTGAGTAGGACATTTGTCTCGACTTAAGTGTGACGCGGTAGTAAACAAAGCCCTTTAAAAAAAGATAGAAAGTAGTTCACTTTTACAGCTCTGGACAAATTGACAGGAGAACAGATTAAAAAAAGAATAATAATAAAGCGAGTGGTAATGGACGCATGTTGAAAGCGCTGGGATGTCGTAAACAAAGTCGTTTATCTCTCGGAGAACCTAAGTTAGTAAAGAGGGTCACCGCCTACTTTTAACACTGCAAGTTTTCATCTTCCCTGGTAGCGTTATAATGTCCTCTTGTATTTATGATACAGCGATCAACCCATGAGAACCTTAATCTATGGTAAAAAAAATAACGTAACAACAACAACAACAAAAACATTAATAAGAGAATGCAAAGGCGCCCGAACATTCCTCAGCTCAGCTGCGTGAGTGGGCTGCTTAGAGGAGTCACTCGCACCGCCGCGTTAAAAGTGTGAATCTGATTTATTCCGGAGGGCATGACGAATACGCGCCAAAAAACGGCCACACCTATCTGTAGACACACACACACACACACGCACGCAGGCACGCATGCACGCAAGCACACACAAGCGCACACACACAACATGAGACATTGTGGCAATACTAATACTAATAATACTAATAGTACTTGTCAAACATCAAGTCTTGATTCATTGAAGTCCCCTCCCCGTCACAGGTGAATTATTTAGTCGTGCGTCCTTATCACAGCATTAAGCCTCATGGCAGCACCGGTTTGTAGCACACATCCCATAATGGTAAATGGACATTTATATAGCGCTTTTCTAACCAGTGGTTACTCAAAGCGCTTTACAAGTCATGCCTCACATTCACCCATTCATACACACATTCAATCACCAACGGCGGAGTCAGCCATGCAAGGAGACAGCCAGCACGTCAGGTGTACGCGATAGAAAAACCCTCAGCAGCAAAACAAATCAACAACAGCTCTCTTGGTCATCAGCTCATCACTTGTGTTCACGGCCCATCTCCTCGCTTGCCTTATCTTACTCTTATCTTACTCTATAATTGCCCTTCACCCCCCCTACTCCACCACCCAAACCTTTATTCATGACTTCTACTGCCATCACAGGGCTCATCTCTTCTCATCTCCCAGTGGTGTATTATGACATAACGAGAGTAGGTGGAAAGGGACATACAGACATACAGATAGACAGACAGAGAGACAGAGAGACAGAGAGAGACAATGAGGGTTGGAGAAACACACACACACACACACACACACACACACACACACACACACACACACACACACACACACACAGAAAGAGAGAGATAGCCGAGATTGGCCTGCAAGTTGCGGAGGTGTGGTGATTTCATTCGAAAAACCATAATCTTAACCCTCCTGGTCGTTGATTTGTTCACCAGCCATTCAAACACACACCAAAACGGTAAATTTGTGTCTTCTGACTCAATCAGCACATACACACACAACAAACTTGTTATGTGAAGGTTAATGCGTGATTCCTCGCACAACTCACGCAACAATCAGTTATTATCGATTGGACGGTTGGCCATCGAAGTGTTTTGGGGAATCGGGACGTTGCCTCAGAAGACCTTGGCCGATAAACCAAGGATGCAGCCCACTGCAGCATTCAGGGTGGGTCAGTACAGCTGTGGCTGTTAAATGGTAAATGTTTGCCACCTACTGGTGGACCAAAAAAGATAAGCAGGATTGAATCTTCATGTTTTTAGCCCAGTTCCCTTTACCAAGCGTGTTCCGACAATAAAAGCAGTAGAAAAAAGTTGTTCAAGGGAACAATGGACTCTCACAACAGTAAACAAATGACCAGAATGTGCCAGCTGTGCATCTGCTATTATATTATAGCCAATGAACCGATTAGTCTGCTTAATGAATTTAACAACGTAAAACTGTTGAGTCCGATGATTTTAACAATGCAAATCTGATCAATTAAAAAACGTGAAAACGACACAGGATTTAACAACGTGAAACTGGCGAGTCAGATGAATTGAACAACGCGAATCGGACGCCTTAGTCCGATTCTCGTTCTATTTATCTGACTCGGCAGTTTCACGTTGTTAAATTATTCATCATAATTACCAAGATGGCGGCGTGTAAACATTGCGATGCCATCTGACCATTTTTTGCAAGTTAGCGGTAATATACCTAACAATTCTTAGTCTGTTCACACAGAACAGTCTTGCTTTTACTACATACACCCAACACAAACTTTTTGAAATTGGATTACAACATTCTGGCAACTTAATTAACTCCATGCTGAAACTCTGGTGAATCTCACCCCAGCACGGCCGGCTGACCGGACCCATCACCCGCAGAGAAAACGTAGTAACACAGAAGAGGAAGCCGCGGAGGGCTACGTGCTACGTGCTAAGCTAAGAGCTAACCCACATCACCCATCACAACCCAGCATTTTCCCCGCCAACGTACGGTCTCTGGAGAACAAACTAGATGAACTGCATAGATCGTGAATGATCTGTTTAGACGGCCACCTACTGTCATCCAGTATTGGATCGATCTTGCTGCTCTTTTGCACTCTAAATGGAGCAGTTTCCAGCGCTGCCATTTCACCTGGGAATGATTGTTTTTGAACATAGATAATGACTGACCTCTCTGCCTGTGAGAAATCTTCCACTGTGAGGAGCTGTCCACCAAGTGTGGGCCTGAAAGTGCTTAGCTCAGTGCTCACATTTTGGCTGCTTGTGCGGGTGGTGATGTGAACTGAGGATATCTCTTTACGCTTTTTGATAATCAACATCAGAACATTCTTTACCTTGAGGTACCATGCCACTGCTTTTAGTAGCCTCATCCAATCTGAGAAGAATGAAATAAGATGGTCTGTGGGAGTTTCAATGCTTCTCACTGAATACAGCAGCATTTTTCCTGATCATCTTGCAACACTGGCTGGGAGGTCAATGATTTTTCCACGGGCCAACTTTTCTTTGGCTTCCATAGGAAAGGGGCATGTATCCACCTTCTTTGCTGCATGAATTTGACTGCACTTATTCCTCTTGAGGCATCATCAGCAGGATATTCATTGCTGCATACATATCTCCTTTGAGACCGTTCACTATTGTCACAAATCAGTGACCCTCGGTTGGCAACATAGGTCTTAGTGTTGTTATGTCCAATGTACTTGAGTACCATTTGGCTATCTGTCCAGAAAACTGAGGATTTTAGGTCAAGGTGTAGTTCTTTCCACAGCATTTTGTCCATCTTCACCGACAGTGCTACAGCTGCAAACTCCAGTCACGGTATTGTGATTTGCTTTAAAGGAAGGACTCTGGATTTTCCTAGGACAAAGGTAACATGAACACCATCCTGAATGTTAACCTGCTAATGTAGCTTACAGAGCCATTGCCGTTTTCACTGGCGTCCGCAAAGTGATGCAGCTGTGCACACTTTTGTGCTCCAAAGCTCTTTGGTTTCATTTCAGGCACTTGAAAGCTTTTGATTCTCTCCAGACTGGCAATCTATTTGATCCATCTATCTGATATAGTCTGGGGCAATGGTTCATCCCATCCGAAACCTCTCTGGCAGACTTATTGTAGCAAATGCTTGGCTGGGAGAATCAGAGGAGCTGGGAAGCCGAGTGGATCAAAGATTGAGCTTACAACTGAAAGTATTCCACTTTGTGTATGTGGCATTTGGCTTAGATGGATATTCAACTGAAAGTGTTCAGAGTCCATACTCCACTGTAAGCCCAATTGTCTTTCAATGGGGAGACTGTCTTTGTCAAGATCCAAAGTCCGAACATCTTTTGCTTGTTCCTCTGGGGAGATGGAGGCTAGAACTGCTCTACTGTTACTAACCCACTGTGTGAGCTGAAACCTGCCTTTCCTGCATAATTTAGTGAGGTATTTAACCAGCTGGATGGCTTCAGTTTATTTTGCGACTGACTTTGCACAATCATCAACATAAAAGTTGCATCGGACAGTTTCAGTTACCTGAGGTGGGAAAGAACTTTCATTATCATCAGCCGTTTTCTTCAATGCAAAGTTTGCGCAGCTTGGATAGGACATGGCAGCAAAAATGTGCACCAGCATGCGGTATTCTTTGGGGGGCTTACTGGTGTCACCTTGTGGCCACCACAGAAACTGCAAGTAGTCCACATGAGATTTATCCATTCTGACCTGATGAAACATTGTGTTAATGTCGGCCATCCAATTGGCTCTTTGTGAAACCGCAAAAGGACTCGTACAAGAGAGTTATTCAGATCAGGTCCCTGCCGTAGCACTGTGTTCTGGGACATCCCTTGGTAAGAGGCTGCACAGTCAAAAACAACTCTACCTTCATCCTGCGGGACCTCCTCTGCATAAAATGTCATTGAGGAATGCAACATTTTCCTGCTTGTAGTGCTGGTCCCTTTCCATCGTCCTTTTTAGTTCTTGCAGGGACTGAACGGCAATTTGCCGGTTGTTAGGCATGCTGATATTGGCTTTCCTGAAAGGCAACTTGCAGTGTCCATCTTGTAGGATAGCCTCACCGGCTATTTTCAAAAAAAAATTGTCGTCAGCTGACATCTCATTCCTTTCCTCAGATGCTACCTTGTTGAAGTCCTGATCGTACTGTGACTTCTGACTGAGCTCTTCTAAACTTGTGGCTGATATCCTGTGTAACTCCCACTGTACTGCTATCACCCCCATTTATGAGTGGCCCATTTACAATCCACCCCAGTAGAGTTCGTACTGTGTAGGGGCCCTCACCTTCGCTATTAATAACCTCCCATGGCTCTAATAGTTTTGGAGCATTTGTGCCAACTATAATATATATATATATATCATTCTACTTTAGCACTGATACTGGGAAGTTTGACTTTATTCCGGTACACCCACTGCGTTAAGTCATTCTGATTGGGAATGCTACTTGAGGTGACTGGCATTTCTTTCTGGGTGAAAACATCAGGAAGAGGTAAGAAGTCGCTGAAGAATTTGTCGCTGTCCAGTGCTGAAACACAGATATGATGTGAGATGGAACAAGTTTTGTCTGATCCATTGTGCATAACAGAATATGTGTTTTTCTGCCTTTCAGATTGAGTTGGGACATTAAAGGTTCACAGCAGAAGGTAGCGGTGGAACCAGGGTCCTGGAGGGCATTGGCTTGCAAGACTTTGCTGCCTTTTGCTGGCTTAACTTGAACTGGATGGACAGCATGTTATTTTGTTCTCCGGCCCTTATGTGGCCACATTACTTTGCTGATGCTCTGCCTACAACACCAGAAGGCCTTTCAGTCTCTTTAGTTGTACCACCTTTAACATTAATGTGCAGGACACTTGGGTGGGCTTGCTTAAAAAGCTAGGTGTTGGGTGAGGTGTTGTTTAACGTCTCTACAAATGTGGCCTGTGGAGAGACAACCAAAGCATATGCCCTTGGTCTTTCCAAAGTTAATCTTGTTTCTATGCGTTTCCTCTAATAATTGTTTGCACTGTTTCAATGTGTGCTTTCCTCTTCAGAAGGGACAGGGGGGCTCTTTTCCTTTTAGGGAAAATGTGACACCTGTGGCAAAACTGCTGCCAGATGACTTTTAAATCTGTGAAATCTAGTATTAACAGCCACCTTTCCTTTAACAGCTTGCTTGCCTTGAAGGTCAGGATTCATTGCAGTTACTACCAACCCTAGAATTTATGTGGAAAATTCTAGTCATTTTAATCTCTCTCTCTCGCTCTCTCTCTCTCTCTCTCTCTCTCTCTCTCTCTCTCTCTCTCTCTCTCTCTCTCTCTCTCTCTCTCTCTCTCTCTCTCTCTCTCTCTCTCTCTCTCTCTCTCTCTCTCTCTCTCTCTTTCTCTCTTTCTCTCTCTCTCTCTCTAAATATATTCAGGCGATGTCTTGCTGCTTGTTTGAAGGGGGGAGGGGGGGCTAAGCTAGTGTGGTAGGTATATATATACATATATGTTTTCTTAACACACATCTTTGTACATTTCGGTATAACTTCTCTTCCCCCCAGGGAGTTCTGGGAGAGAGCGGACAGAGGTGGTATAATTGCAGATAGCCGGGGACTGGGTGGGATTGGGGGGGCAATTCCACTTCCCTGATTGCCTTGAGCTGATTGAGGGGGGGGAGGGGGGGTGGGACCTCTGCTCATGCTCAGACTCTCGTTTCTATGGCAACCATTTTTGGGGTGGGGGGGGGGGGGGGTGATGGAGGAGGGATGGAGTGAGAGATCGAGCTTAAGGGAGAGGGGGGGGGGGGGGGTTTGTCCAGGAAGTCCAGGAGGACACAAGAAGTTGGTGAGTCTTGAAAGTCAACACTTCCTCTTTGGGGGGAGGGGACCAGAAGAGCACCCCTATCTCTTATCTGGAGAAATAGAGCAGAGAACTGCCATTAGACACAGAGGCATTTTTCTGCAACAATAGTTGCTATTGTTGACAACAAAGCAGCAAAGCAACAAACAAAGCAGTGTTTACACGGTAAACACAATTCTGATGATTCTGTCTATGCTGCTTTGAGTCTCAAAAGCCAATCTTTGGTTTGGTAAATGGACTGCCTTTTATAAAGTGCTTTTATCCCAAATATGTACAAGTCATACCTCACATTAACCCATTCATACACACATTCATCCACCGACAGCAGAGTCAGCCATACAAGGAGACAGCCAGCACGTCGGAGCATTTAGGCAAAGATTGTCTTGCTCAAGGACACCTGCAGGCCCGTTTTTTATGTATTTATTCTTACACTTGATGGTTTAATTTATTGCATCACACAATGCTAATGCCTTTATTCACATTGTCCCTTTTTTGTGTTGCAAGATTGTACAAACACATTTCTAACCCTTAAAGTGTCACGGGATTGTGCAAATGAAAGCCAGCGAAACTCGAGGGACAGATGGAAAGAGAAAGAGAGAGAGAGAGAGAGAGAGAGAGAGAGAGAGAGAGAGAGAGAGAGAGAGAGAGAGAGAGAGAGAGAGAGAGAGAGAGAGAGAGAGAGAGAGAGAGAGGAGAGAGAGAGAGAGAGAGAGAGAGGGAGAGAGAGAGAGAGAGAGAGAGAGAGAGAGAGAGAGAGGCAGTGGTGGGTGGGGGAAATGGGAACTAAGTAGGAACACGGAGACTCTGCAAGGAGTCACCTTGGCTCTCGGGGAGGCTGCTGCTCGGTTCCCCTGTGCCATCTCCATACACAATGTGAGTGAAGGCTCACTAATTGGTAGAATCCAATGGAATACAGCTTTGAGCCATAAGTCATTCTGGACACGTGGGAGGGGGGGTCGGTTAGTGAGGCTGTGCTCCTCCACCACCGCAGAACAATTAAATCCACTTAGGTTTAAAAGTAAAAAGTGATAA
This sequence comes from Muraenolepis orangiensis, assembly GCA_027704905.1. NCBI lineage: Eukaryota > Metazoa > Chordata > Actinopteri > Gadiformes > Muraenolepididae > Muraenolepis > Muraenolepis orangiensis. The sequence continues at coordinate 25,377,246 of CM050999.1, forward strand.
GAGGATGTGCTAGGAGGAAGGATGTTTCCTGAAGAGAAGAGAAGAGACTTCAGCCTGTGGTGGAAGATGGGCAATTACTCTGCACTCATGACATCCGTGGGGCTTTCATTCCACCAGATTGGGGCCAGGACAGAGAAGAGCCGTGCCCGTGTAGATCAACCACAAGGGCCTATAAGTGAGGAGGCAAGCAGACAGCAAGAGGAAGCAGAGAGAAGTGGATGGGCAGGGATGTAGGACTTGACTGAAGAAGTATAGATGTGTGGGAGAACTTGGGTTGGTTGAACATAAGACAAGCTGCATTTTTCTGAATGAGCTCCAGGGGCCTGATGGCAGATGTCGGGGCACCAGCAAGGAGGGAGTTGCAGTTGTCCAGCCGGGAGATGACAATAGCCTGGATGAGCACCTATGCAGCCTTTTCAGTGAGGAAAGGTTGAATCCTCCTGAGGTGGAATGTGCCGGAGCATGTCACTGATGCAATGTTTACTGAGAACGACAGTTGGTTGTCCAGGGTCACACCCAGATTCCTTGCAGTCAGAGTAGGTGTCACCGGTAAAAGTTCACCAGAATCTGAGGTGACAGGTGGGCTTTCCTCTTCCTGAGGAGACTGAGGAAAGCCCACCTCAAATTCTGGTGAACTTTTAACGGTGTGCCATCGAAAGCATACTCACCAACTGCATCCCAGTGTTGTATGGAAACTGCACTGTTTCTGACCGGAAAGCGCTGCAGAGCGTGGTGAAAACCACCCAACGCATCGTTGGATTACCCCTCCATGCAATAAACACTACCCATAGTCAGGGAGCCATTCCTGAAAAGTGCTTCCGTTAACACTTTTGCTGCATGTTTGGGTAGAAGCTGTTAACATATTTTTTTGGTAAGAGGGGACCTATGTAAGATGTTCTAGGGTGGTTGACAAGTTTGAAAAATTATTTTGTGACTTTTAGAGGCCATTTCAGGCCAATTTTTCAGATTGCCTGCTCGAAATGACATGCCCACAATAAATATAGAATATCTCCCCAATCACAAGGGCCATATAGATAATCCTGGTATCAAAAGAAAGGTGACAGCAGTGAGATGGCTGCAGAAGTGTCAGAATGTAAATGGATGTTACTGTGTCAGAGAAAATAGAGCTAGACCATTGAAAAAAGTCAAAAATTCAATTTCCGCCTAAATGAAAACATGTTTTTAGAGTGAATATCAGCTTGGAAACATGAGATAGTAGCCCAAATAATTTAGGAATCATGATTCCAATGTATGCTAGGTACTTTTGCCAAGTTAGAGCACAGCAATTTGATACAGTGCAATACTACACAGGTTTGAATAATGTAATGTCCAAGCGGAAATCTATATGATTCTCGAGGTGACCTTTCGTGCTAATGCTTTTTGACTTTTTAATGTTGTATTTTGACAATACACTTGGATACCATGATAAGACAAATATTTTTGTGGATTACTGAGGATCATCTTCCCAGTAATGGAACCATTGTATACAAAATATTACATAAAACATAAATAAAAACTAAAACAATAAAATGAATCCAGTGTTAGGGTCGGAAGGAACCAGAGCAACTCAGGGGTTTTTACAGGCGTGTTTATTTGGAAGAGGGAGGGAAATTTCTGGGACGTGTATGGTGCAACTGGAATTCTGGATATGAAATGTGTCCCTGACCATGTGTATGAGTGCAAAGTGTGTGTAGTGCATATTGTGTGCAGAATGGGAATGTAGGAAGTTTTGTTAGTGTGTGTGTAGGCTAAGGCGTGAGCACGGGAGACGAGGTGTAGTCAAGGCAGCGTGGGGCACTAGAATCCTGGTGTCTACGAGGACGAGGACAGGCCCAGGAATCCAATGGGGCACAGGAGACACTGAGGAGGAAAGAGACACAAGGTCAGACATGGCACAACAACTGGATGCACAGCAAGGTAGTAAACTTGGTAAGTCTAGAATCTCAGGTACATACCGTTAGGACCTAGAAGGCACTTCAGACTCAAGGTTTGCCGGTTACAGACGGCGATCTGTACGCCCCTGCGCCCTCAGTGCACGTGCTGATGTGGAGGGCTGAGCATCGCACACTGAAGATCTCATTGTTGATGTGCTTTTTTCTGGCGGCCGCACCACAACATCCAAATCAAGATCGGTTTCTTCACCGTTAGTCTCTTGAATGTCATTGGAGTTCATGCACCACGCTGCACGAGCACATCCACACGCCCCACTGCAATACAGTATCCTCTTCTGCGATAGAGACACTGTCTGGTACAGCACTGACTTCCACTTTCCTTGCATCCACACACTGTCAGCTGTACGCATGTGGATTGTACAGGTTCCTTGGTAAGAAGCATGGGGACCAGCATACCATTCATCATTTGCCAACCACAATTGATTGGTGAGGGCAGTTGTGGATGTGTCACTAGTGACTGTTTCCAAACCTTTGTTTGGTAGTGGGCCCTCTTGAGGTGCATTGACAATGCATCTTCTGTTGGTGGTAATGTATCAACATTGGCTTTAAGTTTTCGAAAGAGAGCGCAGCGAACTTCTTGTATCGAGTTGCTGGTTGACTTAAGGTCATAGAGCTTACATACAAACTGTTCTGCCAAGGATAGGGAAGTGGTACTTGGTACTTCATCCTCACCAAAGTTGTGGAGTACGGGTACTGCTGGAACACTTTCCATGCTGTCCTTTTTCCAATTCCGGTGAACTGTGAAAAGGAGAAAGGTGACAGCAGTGAGATGGCTGCAGAAGTGTCAGAATGTAAATGGATGTTACTGTGTCAGAGAAAATAGAGCTAGACCATTGAAAAAAGTCAAAAATTCAATTTCCGCCTAAATGAAAACATGTTTTTAGAGTGAATATCAGCTTGGAAACATGAGATAGTAGCCCAAATAATTTAGGAATCATGATTCCAATGTATGCTAGGTACTTTTGCCAAGTTAGAGCACAGCAATTTGATACAGTGCAATACTACACAGGTTTGAATAATGTAATGTCCAAGCGGAAATCTATATGATTCTCGAGGTGACCTTTCGTGCTAATGCTTTTTGACTTTTTAATGTTGTATTTTGACAATACACTTGGATACCATGATAAGACAAAATATTTTTGTGGATTACTGAGGATCATCTTCCCAGTAATGGAACCATTGTATACAAAATATTACATAAAACATAAATAAAAACTAAAACAATAAAATGAATCCAGTGTTAGGGTCGGAAGGAACCAGAGCAACTCAGGGGTTTTTACAGGCGTGTTTATTTGGAAGAGGGAGGGAAATTTCTGGGACGTGTATGGTGCAACTGGAATTCTGGATATGAAATGTGTCCCTGACCATGTGTATGAGTGCAAAGTGTGTGTAGTGCATATTGTGTGCAGAATGGGAATGTAGGAAGTTTTGTTAGTGTGTGTGTAGGCTAAGGCGTGAGCACGGGAGACGAGGTGTAGTCAAGGCAGCGTGGGGCACTAGAATCCTGGTGTCTACGAGGACGAGGACAGGCCCAGGAATCCAATGGGGCACAGGAGACACTGAGGAGGAAAGAGACACAAGGTCAGACATGGCACAACAACTGGATGCACAGCAAGGTAGTAAACTTGGTAAGTCTAGAATCTCAGGTACATACCGTTAGGACCTAGAAGGCACTTCAGACTCAAGGTTTGCCGGTTACAGACGGCGATCTGTACGCCCCTGCGCCCTCAGTGCACGTGCTGATGTGGAGGGCTGAGCATCGCACACTGAAGATCTCATTGTTGATGTGCTTTTTTCTGGCGGCCGCACCACAACATCCAAATCAAGATCGGTTTCTTCACCGTTAGTCTCTTGAATGTCATTGGAGTTCATGCACCACGCTGCACGAGCACATCCACACGCCCCACTGCAATACAGTATCCTCTTCTGCGATAGAGACACTGTCTGGTACAGCACTGACTTCCACTTTCCTTGCATCCACACACTGTCAGCTGTACGCATGTGGATTGTACAGGTTCCTTGGTAAGAAGCATGGGGACCAGCATACCATTCATCATTTGCCAACCACAATTGATTGGTGAGGGCAGTTGTGGATGTGTCACTAGTGACTGTTTCCAAACCTTTGTTTGGTAGTGGGCCCTCTTGAGGTGCATTGACAATGCATCTTCTGTTGGTGGTAATGTATCAACATTGGCTTTAAGTTTTCGAAAGAGAGCGCAGCGAACTTCTTGTATCGAGTTGCTGGTTGACTTAAGGTCATAGAGCTTACATACAAACTGTTCTGCCAAGGATAGGGAAGTGGTACTTGGTACTTCATCCTCACCAAAGTTGTGGAGTACGGGTACTGCTGGAACACTTTCCATGCTGTCCTTTTTCCAATTCCGGTGAACTGGCTCGTAGTATCACATCCAGTGATGGCATGAAATGCCAACAGACCATCGAGCATCTCATTTGGTAGTGGGATTTGATGGACTTTGATGTAGCGTGGTTTCTTAGCTGTTCCTGCTTTCATCCAAACTTCTTGGCTTAGTTGGTTTGCAAATACAAGTAGTAGCAGCAACACATCTGTGTCTCGGCACTGAATGATGAGCCTCTGAAACCCTTTCGTTGTTGCATCAGCTGCATGTAGTAGTATGCGTGTATCCGCTTCTTCATGTGTAGCTTGTAGGGGAGATACATCAATCCCAGCTGCTGACGTGACTTTTTCAGGATTCTCAAACCCTCCACTGATAACAATTTCCTCATCATAAAGCTGCACATGATTTTTTTTTAATCAATAGTTAAGATCATACTTTCACAGGAGATATATTGAGGGATAATATTACAAAATTGTTAGAAATTACAGAGCAAATTGTCACTAATTTGGCAGCATTGTGAAAAAAGGTCAGATTTTACCACTTACAATGATACAATGATTAAATTACCAAAAAAATAATTTTCAAAGATGTCAACATAGCTAGGCCATATGTCAAGGGGTTAAACATGAATACTGGATAGGTTGAAAGCGTCTACCCAAAAGCGATTACTTAAGTTGCAATATTAGTGTTGGCCCCCCTGACTACCACCATAAACGGTGTCTGAGGAAGGCACACAAAATAGTGAAAGACTTCTTACCCCAACCATGGACTGTTTTCCCTCATCTAGGTTTCGCAATAGAAACCTTTGTTCAAAGTCAAGCAGGCTTAGGAACAGCTTCTTCCCCTCAGCTGTCATCTCCCTGAACTCTGCACCATGAAGACAGCCCCCCCCCCCCCCCCTGCTGCACCCCCCTTCTGCCAACCCCTGTTGCCCCCCCCCTCCGTTGTCGCCCCCCTGCTGCCCCCCCCTTCTGCATCACCATCAATGTCTTTGACTGCCTTGCACTGTATCACAACTACCTACCCCTACCTATAGTCAACATATTTATTGACCTGTTTATGTATATTTTTACTGTACTTGCCGTACAGAGTTTAATCTGCAACTGTTGATACAACTGCATATCCCTGCTCACTACCTGCTGTATATACATTTATATTTATCCTGCTTTTCATAATTGCATGCCCCTGACCACTACCTGTTAAGTACTTATACTTACCTACCTGTATATATATATATATATATATATATATATATACCTATTATTATGCTAATATCCCACACATACTCATATATAAGATAAGTATTCTTATAACTGTTTTTATACTCAGTAGACTTTTAGCAACTGTAAACTGTCAATTATATATATATACTGTATATATATATATATATTACCATGCACTTTACTGCAACATTTGCACTCTGGTTAGATGCTAAATTATTTTCGCTGTACTGTACTTGTGCTGTGCAATGACAAAACATTTGAATCTAATCTAATCTAATCTAACCACAGAATCATCAATGGTGACAGCCAGGTCTCGGTGCGGACAGCCCTTTGCCGGGAAGGACACTCGCTTGGTCTTGTCCAAGTTGAGCTTTAGGTGGTGCATCAACATTTACTTTGAGATGTCTGCTAAGCACGCGCAATGCGTGTTTACACTTACATGTCCGAGGGGGAAAACAAGTTGGGTTTCGTCAGCATAGCAGTGGAAGAATGAGTCATGGGAGTGGATAACATAACCAAGGGACGCTGTGTAGTGGGAGAAGAGAAGAGCACCGATCCTTGTGGAACCCCAGGAACCCCCAGTATTAATCAATATCAACAAATCAACCCCCACCAGTGGTGGTACAATTGAAACAGCTGGAGGGGTATCTGAGTGGAGGTTGTGCATGGTTGTGTCTGGAATGAGTTTCTGGTTCAATTTATTTTATGTACAGTAGGAGGGGGGGGGGGGGGGGATTGTCAATTGGCTGTCATGATATGGCTGCCCGATGACGCAGATAAGATCAGTTTGAGAGTGGTTTCATGTTTCTTCAGCTCACTATAACTCAGAACACAGCTTTATTTTATTATTTTATTTCTGTATCCTTTTGTCATTGAGTCTTTTCTACATTTGATTTATTTTCTTTGCTCTTTATCTGTCTATATTCCTTTTTTTTTTGGGGGGGGGGGGGGGTTACCTTCGGTTATCCAGCTAGAGAACACAACTGATCTTTGGAATCTCGATATATCGGTTTCTACACAGTGTGAGTGTGTATGTGTGTGTGTGCGTGCGTGTGCATGTGTGTGTTTTGCTACCGCTACCTGACGGGGAGGACACAGCTGCTAGCTGGTAGGCCAGCAGCATGAAGACAAACACCCCGGGGGAAAAGAGGTCCAGGAAGGAAATGTAGCCCGGCCTGCGACCCTGAAACACACAGGAAACACAACAGCACACACAGTGAGAGACGTTGTGTTGTACGAACGGAGAGCAGTTCTGCTGCAGTAAACCATTTCTACAGGTACTACCATAGGTGACGTTAGCCTATGGTACAAGGTTTAGGGTTAGGTTTCACACCAAACAACACCATCTATTTACAGCAGTGGAGGTCCATTGAGGAAAGAGAGGACCATCAAGGTTTTAGAGAAAAAATGACTTGCAAGAGAAAAATATATACACATAAATCGAACAGATTTAAATGTGAAACTACGGATAATATTACTATTTTAACACTTCAAAGGCACAACAATCATGTCTCTGAGTCAAAGTACCAACAGTGCCCCCTACCGCAATTCAAAATGACTGTACAGCGGTCCGTCCTCCCCATACTTCCAGACCGGAGGGCAGTAAGGGAGGATGATCCTCCCTGAGGGAGGGTCTAGACAGAGGCTCTCTGAACCAATTAGCAGAGCTCACTGTGCTGGTGAATACCCAATCAGAGTTGGCTCATACATTTCTCAAACTGGTCTTAGATTGATCTATTATTTTGCTCCTTACTACTCCCCTAAGGTTAAGGATTACCGGTCAGACTTCAGAAATCTCAAATAAGCTAATTTATTTCTGTATATATATCACAAAGAAGTGACATTTGTAAGCAGCACAATTTTACTCTGGTATAGCTCACTAGTTAGCCAATATGTCCATATGCTGCTTTACCTGACCTCAAATGTATGGGTTTTACATGCTCCCATATGGCCTCACTAACATCCCCATCGGCAATCCTACCCACCACCAAACAAGTTTCACCAAGAACACCTTACTTCCTCCCCTACTTTCACAACCACCAGCCGCCACTTATCATTGATTTGCAATTTAACGCTGCAATCATCAAGAGGAGTATTTTAATTTAAAGGAGAGTACATGCACTCTCTGGAAGCTAATCTTGCAAGAGAATATTAGAGAATATTACACCACAAGAAGAGCGCCAATAATCCATAAATCTCATTAAGCTAGGCTAGATATTTAATATTCTCTATAAGGTTGCCTGTACACTCCCAGAAGAGTAGGAGTCAAATAAGAGGCTCAATCGTTATCCCTTTGCTGTGGACCTGCTGTTTATTTATTTCACCCAAGCGCAAAACATTGGTTGTCCACTCCAGCTGTGCTGAAAGCATGGAGCGGGTTATGGGCAGTCATTTGTATGTTTGGATTAGTCGCCTGTGTGGACAAAGTGGCTAAAACAGGGTTGGCAGCCAGTAGACCTGTTTCATTATCCTGCACCAACAGCCACACATAAAATAGAACTAGGCACTAAGGTCATTGTACCCCGTTTGTGTGTGTGTGTGTGTGTGTGTGTGTGTGTACATCTCCCAGCATGCCCCACAACTCTGACAGGTGTAGATGCTTAAGCCACCGAATAGGCCTATGTCACATTTCCTGCTTCCGGAACGTTATAAATCGCCGAGCAGTGTACTCTTACTTCCGGTAGTTACCCCAGATACGTGACAAACTGTGTCCGCCTCCTCTCCTCTCTGTTATTGTTCTGTGTCTGCCCACTGAACAGACCAAAGCCCAGACTCTCAGGAGCAGAGGGAGAACCGGGGAGCACATGGCTGGAAGGAGCTGGCGACACTTGTAGAAAAGCCAAATTTTTGTTTGATGAACTGTGTTTGGGTAAAAAGCCCATTGTTAGGAAATAAAGCCTATTTTTAGGCTGCTGAGGCGGCCTCTCATGATGTTACAATACAAATGTCTTACAGCACAGCCAGTAGCTTGGCAAACCAACAAGACATTTAAAATGTCTGTCTGATAGCGGACCATTACACGTATTAAGAAGCAAACAAAGAGCAGACTGGTTTGGATCAAGAGAGGAGAGGGGGCAGCACGCCTGTTGCCATGATAACCCTGATGCTGTAACGATGACAAGCAGTACCGATATTCCACTGCAATGTGGAAGCCGTGTCTCTATTTCATAGGAGATGTGTACAAGAAGAGCAGACCGACAGATGAAGGAACGGCGAGTAAATATTACAAGTACCCTCAGAACAATTTTCATCAAATTAACCAAATGATCATGAGCAGGCCTTTATCCTGATAAACAAAGCCATGATGGGCTTACTGCAGAGATAAAAGTCCACAAACAGCCCTGTTATAAGTTCCCTATTAGTCTAAGTGAGTAAAATAGAAGGGTATGGTGGAAACAACAACAGAGAGTCAGCCCCGTTATTACCGGGATCCAAACCAGCCTGCTTATCTGAACGCCGCTCAGATTATACGCGGACA
>CM050999.1:25391255-25438755 GCA_027704905.1 Muraenolepis orangiensis
AACCCATGTGGCAGCATGTCTCGGCACATTCTGCAGGCCAGGCATACCAGTGAGGCTATAGCTCGACTGGTAGTTGCAATGGACCACCGGCTGGACTCCACATTCCCACTGTGGTCTCCACACAAACGAGCAGCTCATCGGAAATCCGGAGGAAATTGCTTTCCTGGCCTGCAAGAAGAGCGACAGAGTGGCCACATTTGGAGCGTTTGATACCAAGCTGCAATCCAAGGGGAAGCGGCGACAGAAGCGCGAAGTAGCCTAGCAGGCACACCTAACCAAAGAGCAGAAAGAAATTACTGCAAAATCTAGCATGGCGACAAAGCGACGGTGATGAGGATGCAATTACGATAAAACAGCTAATCCACTGGCGGAGAACACACCCACCCCCAAGCATAAGAACACTGGCACTACAGCCTTCATTCCATCAGACATTCTCAGCTAGCCGAGTCGTGTGTCACTGGCTAACCGGTTGAAGATCACACCAATGCAGCAGGCTGCTTTCACCCACGGCCTGATTGAAGAGTCAGATGGCAATTAGTCAAAGGTCTCCACATCCTATGCAACAGCAGACCGAGCACCGCCACACACTGGAGGCCATCAGTGAGAAACAGCATGAGCAGTGGACACCACCTCCCATGTGCACCCTGAACTGGGACTGCAAGTTGACACCGATGCTTACCAATGTGCGCCAGTTGGAGGAGCGTCTGACAGTGTTGGTCGGAGATGCGGAGCAGCTCAAACTGCTTGGTGTCCCAGCATATATGAAGGGAACTGACGAGCTATGTGGAAGGATCATCTCCCGGCTGACATGCAAGCTGCTGCAGGGTGATGCTGCACCGATTATCTTGTCAACATGGCATTTGACACCACCCCGTCAAACACTGGCCATCTCACGGCAGCCTGCATTGCCATCCAGCTCTCACTGGGTTGACCAGTGCTCGGGTCCAGGTGCCGGCATTTTAACTGACCTCAAGGTAAAGACGTCACGCTCGCCAGAGGTAACATTGTTTACACTGCTCGGTGACTGGGACCTGGGAACTGGGACCTGGTGCCACATAAGGACAGCGGCCCATTGTCCCGCTACATTCCTGATGAGGCCAAACCACCATTCCTGGGCAAGATGTGTGCTGAACTCATTGAGTACACTGCAGGAGTGCTCGACTACAAGTTTGTGCAACTGTGTCTTGTCTATCTGGGTGCAGACGGTGCAGCACACACTCCAGTTACCTTCCAACAGCTGGGAGCACTGCACAAGGTGCGGTGGATGGCCATGTTACTGTTCAGTTGGCGTTTGTCAACTTCCTTACGCACATCTACACAACGTGGTTGGCCATAAATGCCGCATGAATGACCTCACACTCTACCACCACCTGTAAGCGTCTGTTGTCTGTTGACAAGGGAATTGCAGCATCGGTGATCAAAGCACTGGAGCTGCATCTATGGTACCTGGTGAGAGGTGAGATGCTGCCCCTGGCACTCTTCAGCACGAAGGTGCTAGTTGGCGAGTGTTGCGCAATTGAAGATGCCATCTTGGAGCACAAGCCGGCTGACCTCCCCATGCGAGCCCTACAGTTCGCTTCGGCACTCTCACTCTCAGCGACCAGCAGCTTGCTTGGCTGACCTCGCCAACCCAGACTGTTGGTTCGGCATGCACAAGCTGTACAACGATCCAGAGTTTATCTCACTGGATGTTGAGGATTGGGCTGCCAGTGAAGCATTCAAGCCAGGAGTGAGAAGCACCTGCAAAATGTGCTGCAGACAGTTAAGCATCACCGCTCTAAACAGCCAAATGCGCCCCTCACTGCGCCCCTGCAAGCGCAAGCTGGACAAGGACGAGGACTATAGGATTCTTAAGACATTAATATAAAAGTGGCCGTGGCTATTTCTCCTCCAATGAGTGGTTTTGAAGAAATATAAATGCTTGCACTCAACTCAGAATCATGGAAGACCCGTAGTTGGACCCCTCACAAGTTACTCAAGGCAAAATTTTACATTTGAGATTTTTTCGAAAATCGGTTATGGTTAACCCAACTTCAGCAGTTTCTTAAGAGGTTTCTTACGGGAGTTGAATTGCAACATTTGAATACATGTTATAACACACCTTTATAAATACATTGGTGAATACATGACTTGGTAACGATTTAGTTCCTAGATTTTGTTATGTTTCCCTTACTACTAGGAAAACACACAAAACGGCCCATTTTCATATTTTTCACAGGCTGTGTTTTACCCCTAAATCTCAATGAATTTTTCAAAAGTAATTGTTATGTGTGTCCTGACAAAATGCAACCCCAGACATTTTGATATGTTGAGATTCAAAATTTGCATTGCAATTTGATGCACCCTAGCCCGCACACACTCAGACACACATGCATGTCTGCTGCCAGTGCCTAATAGACTCACAGAAAACAAACTAAAACCTGCGTCGAACAGTGCAGCTACAAGACTCTAATATAAAATGGACCTTGTCAAACTATAAGGGGTCAAATGTTTTCCATGTGAAATCCATGTGCAACTCGGTGGACACTGAGTTGTTTTGCGAAAGGAATGAAATATCTGAGGAATGAAATAAAGAAGATAAAGAAGTGGGTGAGAGAAGAAAGTAAGGGAAGGGTAAAGGGACGATAAGAAGTGAGATGAAAAGACAGGAAAAGGGAAAGCCAGGAGAAGAGAGGAAGAAACATACAGCGTTTGCAGGTAATTAATACCCAGCAGGTGGCCTTCCTTATTGATCTCTTGTGGTGCACACCGTTTCTCAGATCAATAGCCACTGGATGAGAACTAAACAAAGCCAAGTAACACCGATTCCAAATGCTGAACTGTTGAGGGCATGCTGAGCGACAGCCTGAACCTGAATGTTGAGGTTGATCAAAGGATTCAAAGTGTGTATGTATGTGTGTGTGTGTGTGTGTGTGTGTGTGTGTGTGTGTGTGTGTGTGTGTGTGTGTGTGTGTGTGTGTGTGACTCACCATGTTTACTCGGGACATGATACTGATGCCCAGGGTCATGAAAGGCTTGGAGAAGTCGATGACTTCAGCTGCTTCCGTTTCCTTGGACTACAGATTTCCGATGACCTGGCGTGGACCCGCAACAAGGAGGTCATGCTGAAGAAGGCACACCAGCGCCTCTATGCTCTGCGGTGTCTCAGAAAAAGCGGAATAGGCCAACGGTGTCTAGTGAACTTCTACCGTGGCACCGTAGAGAGCGTCCTGACGAGTGGCGTCACTGCGGCAACACCACTGCACGGGACAAGAAAGCCATCCAGAGGGTCAGAGGATGGCAGAGAAGATCAACGGGTGTGCACTTCCATAATGCTGCTGCACTACTGCACTTTAAAATGTATATGTACATTCAACACATGTACATATATATAATTTAAGTCACTTTGCTGCTCTTTTTTTGGTTTATTTTTATTCTATATATTATTTTAATCTTAATTTTATTTTGATGGTGTTGTTTTGGAGATGTGTATACTGCGACCGGGAATGGGGAGTAAGCATTCCTATGTACTTGTTACAAATATCTTGTATCTTGTATCTTGTATATCTTGTATCTTGTATCTTGTATCCATGGTTTGCGGTTCGGGAATGAGCGAACAGACCTGGTTGGGATGCATTCTTCCACTAGCCTGTTAATGTATGCTGTGACATGATTTGCATGCACATCAAGGTCAGTGATCTAAAGATACTGTACACAATAAAAATAACAATAAAGTGACTGATACTGATATCTGGTACATGATATGTACATCTTTCTGTCAAGTCAGTATTGGGTAACGATTATGTAGATTATGGTTACTTTTTTCATTGATTTGTGATTTTTACAGTGATTTGAAAGCCTTGAGAGACTCCTTCGTGTCTATCTCGGGAGTGTCGATCAGGTGTAAATATCAGCGAAGCTCGAATCTGGCGAAAGATCAGGGTTATTTTGCTATCCTTTCAATGCGTACAGGTCTGGAAGGGAAGCCAAACCTTTATCATACAATAGTTTGAAAAAATATCTAGAACTTGTGACTTGATTGAGAGTTTTTACGTATTCAGAGATAAGGAAATCGCGTGAAGTAGTCGAGCACGCCATACTTTCTATGTTCTGTGTGGATTAGGAACATGTCCACACTTATAGAATCCACCACGAGAAAAGATTGGCTACTGAACAGCTTGGAGTGCTGCCACGATGATAACATTATCACCAATATCACACTGTCATACTTCTTTACTGGACATACTGCACTCATTACTGTTCCTGCACTGTTCTGTACTGTAATGTACTTTTATTATTTATGAATGTTGTGCCTCCCCCCACGCTCTAATCGATCCCAGGTGTTGCCCATCATAATCAGGCCTACTGAGACTAATTAACACCTGGGATCTACCCTTCTTTAGGCTGCCGAGGACCGACGTCGGGCGCTTGGTTATTGTGAACCACAATCACGAGAGACTGCGTGTTCCAGCTCCTACCTCGCCAAGTATCCTGTCCAACCCTGCCTAGTTTATGTTTTTGATGTTGGAGATTACAGTAAAGACATTTTTTCCTTTGCTTTGAGTGTCCGTGTCTCGCTACTTCTGGGTTCTTTGGCACATTTGGTTCCTCGGTCTCGTTGGGGTCTAACAGAATAACCAAGCCTAAAAATGAGCCAAGCCGGGAACCCAGAAGCGGGGCACGGGACACCTTCCGAGTTACGCAAGATTGTAACAGAACAAGCCATCGAGCTTACCCAACTGCAGGCCGAACTGGGAAAGGCTTTTCCCTCGGTCCAGTCCCAGATTGCGGTGCTGGAGAACACGTCGCAGACTACCGTCAGTACGGTCACCAGTCTCACCGCCAAGGTGGATGCTATGACCGGAGCCCTAGCGTCCATCCAGCGATCTCTGGACGCGTTAGCCGTCAGCACCTATCCAGCTCCAGGTTCCGGTCCGGGAACCAGTCCGTCCTACGTCCCAGCTGGCCCCGATGTCCCCGCAGGGTCAGTCGGTTGCGCCGAGCCCAGCTTGGTTAGCCCCAGATCGTTCGGGGGCGATTTGAACCAGTGCCGGGGGTTCATAGCTCAGTGTGAGTTGCTGTTCACACATCAGCCGTCCAAGTATTCCTCGGGTGGGGCCAGGATTGCTTTTGTGATGTCCCTCCTTGCCGACAGAGCTCTCAGCTGGGCGATAGCCGCGGTGAACAGCGACGGGGGTTATGCCACCGATTACCCCCTGTTCAAGCAAGAGTTTTGCGCGGTCTTCGACCATCCATTAGACGGGCTGGATTCTGCAAGCCGGCTGCTAGTTTGCCGTCAGGGGTCTCGCTCGGTGGCCGATTTCACGGTGGAGTTCCGGATCCTTGCAATAGAGAGTGGTTGGGACGATAGAGCACTCCTCTGTCTCTATCGCAAGGGCTTGAGCGACGCCGTCAAGGACCTCATCGTTCGAGACAGCCCGGAGACGCTGAGAGAGTTGATCACACTGGCACTCCAGATGGACACACGGCTGCGTGAACGCCGTTTGGACCGAGCCCAGCGTTCGTTCCTTTGCCCGGCTCCCGGTCGCTCTGCCTCGGCGACCGCCACACAGTCCGCGGCGGGCTTGGCCACGCCCCCTTTTCAGCACGCGCTGTCTGTTGACAGGTCGACGTCCGGGCCCGGAGAGCCCATGGAGATTGGCCGATCCCACCTTTCGGCAGGACAAAGGGAGTACAGGATGTCCCACCAACAGTGCCTCTACTGTGGGAAGGAGGGACATTATGTCAGATCCTGCCCAACCCGCCCAAACGACCAAGCTCGCCAGTAAGGGGCATACGGGTGAGCAAGACATCCCTTTCCCCGCCCCTTAGTACGTTAAATCGTCTTTTTCCGGCCACCTTAGCCTGGGGTACGGAGACCTTGTCGGTTGGCGCCCTCATTGACTCGGGTGCCGACGAGTGTCTACTGGATGTAACTCTAGCCCGACAGGCGGGTGTTCCTTTGGTGGCGTTAGATCGCACCCTCTCTCCTCGGGCCATAGATGGGCATTCTTTGGGTACTATTACGCACGCTACTGACCTTCTCACACTCACTCTTTCGGGAAATCACTCTGAGTCCATTCGTTTTTTTGTTTTGCACGCCCCCACGGCACCTCTAGTGTTGGGTAGACCCTGGCTGGAGAGGCACGACCCTCACATCTCCTGGGCATCTGGGCGGGTTTTGGGCTGGAGTACAGCTTGTCACGCTACCTGTTTGCGTTCCGCCTTGTGGGCGGCAGTTTGGGCGGCAGTCTAGCTCAGGAGGTAGAGCGGTCGCCTCACAACCGGAAGGTTGCTGGTTCGATCCCCGGCTCCTCCTAGCAAAAACTGTCGAGGTGTCCTTGAGGAAGACCCTAACCCTAACTGCTCCCCGGGCGCTGTATGAATAGCTGCCCACTGCTCCTAATACTAGGATGGGTTAAATGCAGAGAACACGTTTCACTGTATGTCTTCATGTATGTGACCAATAAAGAGGATTCAATCCTCACAATTTGTTGTTGTTGTTGTTGTCTCCGTCCAGCGGTTCCAGGCCTGTGTCCTCTCCACCAGATATCACTGGGGTGCCTCACATTTATCACGACCTCTCTCTGGCGTTTAGTAAGGACAGAGCCCTCTCACTCCCCCCTCACCGGCCTTATGATTGTCCCATCGACCTCCTTCCTGGGGCCGCCCTTCCTAAGAGGCGGCTCTACAACATCTCCCAGCCGGAGAGGGAGGCGATGCGCAACTATATCGCTGAGTCCCTAGCCTCAGGCCTTATAAGGCCGTCGTCTTCGCCCCTCGCAGCGGGCTTCTTCTTCGTGGCTAAGAAGGACGGTGGCCTGAGGCCCTGTATAGACTATCGGGCACTGAACGACATCACGGTGAAGAATAGGTACCCCCTGCCACTTCTTAGTTCCACTTTCGAGCCACTCACGCACGCCCGGGTGTTCACCAAGTTGGACCTTCGTAACGCATACCACTTGGTCAGGATCAGGGAGGGTGACGAGTGGAAGACGGCCTTCAACACCCATCTCGGCCACTATGAGTACCGCGTCATGCCGTTCGGTCTGTCCAATGCCCCCGGAGTTTTCCAAGGCCTGGTGAATGACGTGCTGAGGGACATGCTAGACATCTTTGTGGTGGTGTACCTGGACGACATCCTGATCTTCTCTAGGTCCATGGAGGAACACCACCAGCACGTCCGCCTGGTGCTACAACGGCTGTTGGAGAACAGGCTCTATGTGAAGGCTGAGAAGTGCGTCTTCCACACCAACTCGGTGACGTATCTCGGCAACGTGGTGGAGGATGGACAGATGCGTGCAGACCCCGCCAAGATCAAGGCGGTGGAGGAATGGCCACGCCCTACTGACCGCACGCAGCTCAGGCGCTTCCTGGGTTTTGCAGGCTTTGTGCGGCGGTTCATCAAGGGGTTCAGCCAGGTGGCTGCCCCCCTCAACGCCCTCACCTCCTCCTCTCGACCATTCGTGTGGACACCTGAGGCGGAATCGGCTTTCCGCCGACTCAAGAGCTTATTCACCACAGCCCCGGTTCTCGTCCACCCCGACCCGGCGAGGCAGTACGTCGTCGAAGTAGATGCGTCTGACACAGGCATCGGAGCCGTTCTCTCACAGCGGTCAGAGGAGGACCACAGGGTCCACCCATGTGCCTATTACTCTCGGCGTTTCGAACCCGCTGAGAGGAACTATGATGTGGGCAACAAGGAACTGTTGGCGGTTCACGCCGCCCTGGAGGAGTGGAGACACTGGTTGGAGGGAGCTGAGCTACCGTTCATTGTGTGGTCGGATCACAAGAACCTGGCCTACATGAGGACGGCGAAGAGGCTCAACTCCAGGCAGGCCCGCTGGGCCCTTTTCTTCAGCCGGTTCAATTTCACCCTCACCTACCGTCCGGGCTCCAAGAACGTCAGAGCTGACGCCCTCTCCCGTCAGTCCCCGGGGGAGGGTCCTGCCGTCAAGGAGAACCCCGACACCATCCTTTCCTCAGCCCGGGTGGTGGGTGTAGTCACCTGGGCCATCGAGCCGCTGGTGAGACAGGCCCAGCGGGCCGAGCCAGACCCAGGTAACGGTCCCTGTAACCGGTTGTTTGTGCCTCTTGCTGTCCGCCCGCAGGTGTTGGAGTGGGGCCACTCCAGCCACTTTGCTTGTCACCCCGGGGAGCGGCGGACGGCGGAGTTCATCAGCCGGAGGTTCTGGTGGACCACTCTCAGGAGGGATGTCAGGGGGTTTGTAGCCGCCTGCACCACCTGCGCCCGGAGCAAGGCTTCGCATCGCCCTCCAGCAGGTCTCCTGCACCCCCTCCCCGTTCCCAGTCGCCCATGGTCCCACATTGCCATGGACTTTATTACGGGGCTTCCTGTTTCCCAAGGCTGTGACACCATCCTGACCGTGGTCGATCGCTTCTCCAAGGCGGTTCATTTTGTTTCCCTCCCAGGGCTTCCCTCGGCGGCCGAAACAGCGGACCTCCTGACCCTCCATGTGGTCCGCCTACATGGAATCCCCTCTGACATTGTGTCCGACCGCGGTCCCCAGTTCATCTCCAAGGTGTGGCAGGCCTTCTGCAAGGGAATTGGGGCCACGGCCAGCCTATCCTCTGGGTACCACCCCCAGTCCAATGGGCAGGCGGAGCGCGCCAACCAGGCCGTCGAGGCGGCTCTCCGTTGCGTCACCTCGAGTAACCCCACCTCCTGGGCCAAGTACCTGCCCTGGGTGGAGTACTCCCTCAACGCTATGGAGAGCTCCGCTACTGGTATGTCCCCGTTCCAATGTTCCCTGGGCTACCAGCCCCCGCTGTTTCCCCAACAGGAGCTGGAGGTGGCGGTCCCGACCACCAGGGCCCACCTCCGCCGGTGTCGACGCATTTGGAGGGCCGCCCGGGCCGCACTACTCCGGGCCACGGAGCGGGCCCGGCTTGCCGCGAACCGGCGGAGGGTGCCTGCCCCTGTCTACCAGCCTGGTCAGAGGGTTTGGCTGTTGGCCCGGGACCTGCCCCTCCAGACCTCCCAGACATCGACTCGTAAGTTGAATCCCCGTTATGTTGGTCCCTACACCGTGGATCGAATCATTAACCCCTCTGCGGTGCGTTTGGTTCTCCCTCCGTCTCTCCGGGTTCACCCCGTGTTTCATGTTTCTCAGCTGAAACCCGTGGCCTCCAGTCCCTTGTCTCCCCCTGTTACAGCCCCTCCGCTTCCCCGGGTCCTGGCGGATGGAGATCCGGTATGGTCGGTCCTTAAGCTCCTCGACGTCCGCCGCCGGGGGCGGGGTTTCCAGTACCTTGTGGATTGGGAGGGCTTCGGTCCGGAGGACCGGAGCTGGGTGCCCCCTTCCTATCTCGTGGACCCCTCCCTGCTGGACGACTTCTATCGGGAGAACCCGGGGGCTCTGGGGCGGTCGTCCGGTGCCTCCCCTCAGGGGGGGGATACTGTTGTGCCTCCCCCCACGCTCTAATCGATCCCAGGTGTTGCCCATCATAATCAGGCCTACTGAGACTAATTAACACCTGGGATCTACCCTTCTTTAGGCTGCCGAGGACCGACGTCGGGCGCTTGGTTATTGTGAACCACAATCACGAGAGACTGCGTGTTCCAGCTCCTACCTCGCCAAGTATCCTGTCCAACCCTGCCTAGTTTATGTTTTTGATGTTGGAGATTACAGTAAAGACATTTTTTCCTTTGCTTTGAGTGTCCGTGTCTCGCTACTTCTGGGTTCTTTGGCACATTTGGTTCCTCGGTCTCGTTGGGGTCTAACAATGAAGCTGTTACCACTCACTACGGAGCTGCACTACCGTCACTTTCAAATGTTTTTTCTACCAAATGTATACATCATCCATGAGACCCTTTATAGTTCTTTATTTTATATTATGTATAGTATTGTTAAAGGATATTGTTGTTTATAGTATAAAGTGTTGTTTATAGTATACTATTGAATAGTATTGTATAGATATAGTACATTACATTACATTACAGACACTTTTGTCCAAAGCGACTTACAATATAGTATGGTATTGTATAGTATAGTGTAGAAGATGCGGGTGTGAATGGGGAGTAAGCATTCCATTTAATTCCCTTTTTAATTTTAAGCACTTTAGAATATAGCACAGAGCAGGTGGCCTGAGTGTCACCACCATTTTTCAAACCACAGCGGCCTTTAACACACACACACACCTTCCGAGCATTGATCTCCTGGAATACCTGACTGGTCTGCTGTCTCTCACCTCGCTCATTGGGTGACTCAACACTGGCACCTCCCCGGGTCAGGAAGCACATAGCGAAGCTACTTGGTGCCAAAGGGAAGATCGATTTTCTGTGAACGGCGGAGGAGGTGTCTTTAAGGTTTCCTGTATTTCTGAAACTGTACAAACAGAGACAACGTTGGACGTTCACAGAAAATGACTCCATAGCACAAAAAAAAAGACCCTTACATGGATAAAGTGTGCAGCGCACACAGACCAGCGCAGACAGGAGAGAGGGAGAGTGGGAGACAGGGCATGTAAGTTGGCTGTATGCATCGTCACCAAGAAGAAGCAGAAGCAGAGGAGACAAGCTCTTTCAAAGTCGCTCCGGCGAGCGATCAACGCCAGCTGGACTGATGATACAGATGGCCTTCACCACCGCTGGACTGACTTTATAGTGTGTACCGCTCTCTGAATGATAAATCTGTTCATCTGTCCATTAGCTCATTTAACTGGCTGGCCATTTCGACCTTCCTGGTCTGATGTGACTCGTCTGCAATGCTTATGGTTCGGCATGCGGACAACATCATATAAATGCTAATTTCATCGCTGGCAGACACCACTCTCTCAAGCCCTGGCGCGGTACACACATCCACACGGCGCCGGACACTTTGCACGACCTTAACTTCCATCCCGGAAAATTCAAGTATTGAAGAACTCAAGTATTTCAACTGCAGGACTTCAGAAAGCAAATCGTTGGAGAAATAACAACCTCCCCAAAACAAATTAGCTGGAAACAATTAAAGGCGATAGGAGAGGGAGCAGAGCACGCGTGCATATGTGTGGATCGTAGAACACTTAGTTTACTCCAAAGTCTCATATAAATACAGCCCTTCTCTCTCTCTCTCTCTCTCTCTCTCTCTCTCTCTCTCTCTCTCTCTCTCTCTCTCTCTCTCTCTCTCTCTCTCTCTCCCTCTGTCCACCCTTTAATGTTGACCTGGTTAAGTACAGACTAATAAAATAAGACCTCACACACAGCCATCAATCGTACTGGTTATAACCTAGCAGTCGATAACACAGCGACAACATATTGCTCTCGCTCCCTCTTTCCTCTCTCTCTCTCCCTCTCCCTCTCCCTCTCTCTCTCTCTCTCTCTCTCTCTCTCTCTCTCTCTCTCTCTCTCTCTCTCTCTCTCTCTCTCTCTCTCTCTCTCTCTCTCTCTCTCTCTCTCTCTCTCTCTCTCCCTCCCTCCCTCCCTCTGTCCACCCTTTAATGTTGACCTGGTTAAGTACAGACTAATAAAATAAGACCTCACACACAGCCATCAATCGTACTGGTTATAACCTAGCAGTCGATAACACAGCGACAGGCCACCATATTAATCTCTCTCCCTCTTTCCTCTCTCTCTCTCTCTCTCTCTCTCTCTCTCTCTCTCTCTCTCTCTCTCTCTCTCTCTCTCTCTCTCTCTCTCTCTCTCTCTCTCTCTCTCTCTCTCTCTCCCCAGCTCTCCTGGTCTCTTTCTATACAGTTCATTTTTTAAGTCACTCTCTGTCTCTGTTTCCCTTATTTTTCTCCCGCATTTGGCTGAAGAGAACAAACAAGAGTTGTTTAAGATGTCTTCGCAGGCCTCTGGTCTCCAAATTCCTTAATTTACCTTAAAACAACCGCAGCCTCCCGAGCCTACGGCGCACTCCCAGCAAACCAGCAGTTAACACAGAAAACCTGTTCTCATCCCTCGGCGGTCTGTTCTTATAACCCCGCTGAAGAACGTCTCTCTGCGACTTACTTACTAAATCTCGCCAGGTGGTCAGAAAAGAGCGATATTCTGATATAATGAAAATCTGCAGCACAAAAAAACAACTAAGCTTGTTGCTCATAGGGTGACAGGGAGCCACAACATCTGTTCAGAGGAAAGTTTATGGGCGGCGATGAAATGGGTGATCTATCGGAGTACAACACAGTGTGACACATGGCCTGAGTACCAAGTGGTGTTTTGGACCGTGATTCATGCGTCCTTAAAGGTCCATCCATTATCCAGGTGAGAGGTTAGTGAATCAAAGGCATTTATCTGTCATTGTATTTATAGCTCTTTCATCCATTTTAACCTTGAGACTGTGAGGCATCGTGTGGCCGCCTCAAGGTTCCGGTACCCTAGCTGGGAAAAGGAGGATACAATATTATGAGGCCAACATATTTTGACTCAGCCTTGTGTTTTTTTTGTCAGTTTTACTTGTACAAAACAATTAGTTAAATGTTCGTTGGATTTCAAAAAAATTTGAGGCAAGCCAAGGAAGGGCCGCTGCATTGCAGTCAACCTAAAATATTTTAATCACCATCGTTGTGGACACCTTTGGAATACAGCAGGGATGTTAGTTTGGAATGAAAGAAGGAACAGTGATACATCATCTGGCCCGTGGGGGTTTGCGTATGTGTATGTGTGTGTGCTGCTGTGTAACAATAACAAAGGTTACAGTTACCTAACTGAAGTACATCAGAGAGGAGAGAACAGGGGGCAGCAGGATAGCTTTGTCTGTTGGGTCTTGGCTCAGGAACCAGAAGGTCGCCCAGTTCAAGTCCCCGAAACACCTGGGCACTGCCGAAGTGCCCTTGTGCAAGGCACCAGACCCCCTATACTGCTTTCCTAGGCGCTGTATATACAATATCTGCCCACTACAATATCTGCTTCTCATACTAAGATGGGTTAAATGCAGAGAAACACATTTCACTGCATGTGACCAATAAAGAGGATTCTAATCCTACAGATTTGGATTTTAAAGGAGGACTATTCTTTTAAATCACTGAGAGATTATTTAATGCATATTTATTGACCACAGATGTAGTATTTTCTTCGGTAATAAAGATGAACAACTGTTATCTTAGTTAAATGTCCACAACTGAAGACGACATTGTGAGATTTTGAAAATCGTTGTGTGTGGTGAGGTATCAGGGTCTGGAAGGTTCGTCCCCATTTCAGAGAAGAAGATTTCAACCACAACCCCTTGTAACTCCGCTCCTGAAGGGGCAAGTTGAGAAGCCAAGAGCGCTCCAAGACGAGGGGTAGGGGTAAAAATAAGAAATGGGATTGCCCCCGAAATCCTCACTGCCAAAATTGCCCGTAACAATTGTCTCTGGTGAATACAAGCTTGTGGCCCCTCCAGTTAAGTGATTATCAATTATTTGGTAGCTTTCTACAGGGGCTGTTTCTGAAATTGGAGTGGTGAAGAGATAGCGACATGCAGGTATAATAAAACCGCTCTCCAAAGACCTGCATCCATATCTGCTTACTCTCTCTCGCTCGCTCTCTATCACGGACACACAAGGACACACAGGCTCCAACACACTCTCTAGAACACACACACATACACACACATGCAAACACTCACTAAATATACCCATAGTGACCCATACTACTGAGCCACACGTGCATGCATATAGACACAAGGTTCCTCTCTGACTCTCACACTCTCTCTATCATAGACATGCACAAGGACACACAAACTGAAGCTAACCCAGGCACACACACACACATCCAACCATACGCACGCACGCACACACACACACACACACACACCCCCACACACACACACACACACACACACACACACACACACACCCACACACACACACACACAACCACACTCACACACACACACACACACACATACGCACAAGCCTACATACATTTACCTGGCCAGTGCTGCAGGCAAGGCTTTTCCATCTGAGGTTTTCGGCTTGTCCTCCACCCCGCGGTAAGCAGGCCTTAATGAATGATCCATGATAGGCTGGGGAAAATTGTGTGGAGTCCATCTCCCCCCAACATACGCACACTCTTTCCTCCTCACTTTCACCACTACACCCCCACCTGGCCCCTCCCCACTGGTCTGTCTCACACACACATACATTTCCATGTTAACACCTGTATACACCTCCCTCTCTCTCTCCCCCTCTCTCTCTCTCTCTGGCCCTCACTGAATGAAGCCAACTGCTCCATCACAACCCCAAAGAGCGTCCATAAGACGGGTGGTTTGTCTCCATGACGTTGGTGGGGCAGCTCACTTTAGTTCACGGCTCTCTGGGCTCAGATTAGGCGACCACTTTAGTAAAACACTTTTCACTTAAAGTGTGTGAGCTCAGACACTGACTACCCAATTTCCACTTGTGTCAAGATTCCATCCGACAACTGTCTCAACTGTTTATACTTCAGTATAAACTATGTAAACATAGAGCTAAAAGCAGTACTAAAAGCAGCATTGGTTTCGTACTTAGATGTTATCTTTTTGGGAAAACGAAAAGGCAAACCTCTTGTTCTCTCAGTTTGAGTAAGATCGCTATGCTGATCCGTCGCGGGCTGTAATTCTCTTTGCAGAGTTGTGTTTTATTGTAGATTGCCTCATTCTGTCAGTTAACTTGTTAATGCATGTCAAGCCCTAGGCCTGAGCAGCATTTGTGTATGCACATTTTTAATTCCTCAATACATTTGGCATTGAGATATATATATATATATATATATATATATAATATTGTGGTAGTGTTAGTGATTGTGTGTGTGTATCCTTGTGTTTATATACATGTGGAGTGTGTGTGGTTGGTGGCTGGTTTAAGCAGTCTCACCTGGCCTGAGTTAGACTAATTGGCTAGTGAGGCTGCACACCTGTGGGTTGTTGTTAAATCAAGGCTCATAGGTTAAAACAGCCACCACCACACACACTCAAAAAGAGAGCTCGAGCATGTTCCATCTACTGTGTTCACTATAATTCAAAACTCAAAAAAAAACCGGATTCCATTGTCAACCTGTGTAATTGTCTTTGAGGTCCCTGTTCAGGCACCACTGTGGAAGAACACGCTGCCACCAGCCATAAAAATGGCTACTTGCGCGCTCCTCCCGAAGACAAAGGTTGATGAGGAATCCGGTTTCTTGCTGAGTTTGCATCATTGTGAACAGAGCAGATGGTACATGCTCAAGCTCGCTCTTCGAGTGTGTGTGGTGGAGGCTGTTTTAACCTGTGAGCCTTGATTAACAACGACCCACAGCTGTGCAGCCTCACTAGCCAATTAGTCCAACTAAGGCCAGATGAGGCTGCTTAAACCAGCCACTAATCACACACACTCCACAATACATTATATTTAAATCTAGCAAATCTATATTGTATTGTATACAATAAGAGGTGAACAAGTCATTGTCATCATAAAAAACCTGTACCACTGTTCAAAGATACGTGTCTTTGTCCTGCACCCCAGCGGAGAAAAAACAAGACAAAACTGTGGATTTCAGGAGCTTGCGGCGATGAGCTACTTGAGCTGCTCCTGTGTCAGTGCCTTCGCACTGATCAGAAAATAGCATGATAAACGCAGTCCATTTATCATTCCATAATTTAACCATTTTAAAATAGCATTTGCCTTTCCCAGTAATTAAAGTAAGTAAAACTGTTCCAGAAATTCACTTAAATTATATCTTTGGTGCTAAACGCTCTGAAAAGACACTATTTGCCAATGGATGGTAAACCATTTAGATGCATAATAATAAAACTTGTCAACACGAGTAAATAAATGAACTGTTGGTTGCCGAGGGGATTTTGTAGAGCAGATGAAGTCCCAATAAGACATAATGAATCTGTATTCATTATACTCATTCATGGGAGGGGTGGCAGGAGACTTTAGGATAGCTCAGTCTGTTGGGACTTGGCTAGGGAACCAGAGGGTCGCCGGGTCAATTCCCTGAAACTGACAAAATTACGGAGTGAGAACTGGTACTTGGAAAAAGGTGCCAGTTCACTGCCTGTTCTGGCTTCTTTAATAATGTTAGTATTTGGAAGCATGCTACCAGTTTGTACCAACATGGAGCTGAGAGGACTGATCTTCAGGGAGGAGCAAGAGTAGACATGATGCAGCCAGAGGACTCAACAGGATTTGATTTGGAAGGCCTTTTCTCCATCTCTAGAGGGAATGTCGAAATGCCTAGGCACACACACACACACACCCACAGACGCATACAGACAGGGCTTTTACAGCCACAGGCACACACACAACTTTTCCAAAATAAACTTTGATTGTCCCTGCAGTGATTATAATTCAGAGATTAGGTGACATAATTCCCTTTTTTTTCAATCATTTTTTGTATCGTTCACGGGCCACAATGAAGCCAGTCTCTGAGTGTCACTGGCAGCTGATCAAGGCTTGTTGAATTGATGAGGGATTAATCAGAAGCTAACAATGGGCGTGGATGTAATGCTGCCTCCCACTGCCCACGGTCTCCTTCCTGGAGGATTTTATTTGTGTGAGGTTGTGTGCGAGCTTGGTGATGTATAATCCTAACGAATGTA
Source organism: Muraenolepis orangiensis (assembly GCA_027704905.1). NCBI lineage: Eukaryota > Metazoa > Chordata > Actinopteri > Gadiformes > Muraenolepididae > Muraenolepis > Muraenolepis orangiensis. The sequence goes on from CM050999.1 coordinate 25,407,725, forward strand.
AGAAAGCTAATTCACGTACCCTTACTAGCGATACGCGGTCTTTGCTATCAGCGGCGCAATAATGTTTCACCGCAATAGTTAAACGGCCTGCTGTAATTGCATTCACATGCAAGCAATGAATACTGTATATAATGTCTTGAATACTTTATTGTTTGGAATAATGGAGATGCAAGGAGGATGGAGGAGGAGGAGGAGGTGGAGGAGGAGAAGGAGGAGGAGGAGGGATATTGGCCAATAGCAGACAAGGCAATAGGAAAATGAGAGAGAAAGAGGAAATAAGCGGTAGAGCATTGATGCATTTTGTCAGTCATTTTACCGGGGAGTCGGGCTGAGGAGGCAAAACGGAAAGGAAGGTTGCGAGAAGGCGAGGGCTCCGAAATAAGTGGAGCGTCGTGTCTTGTGAGAGATTACCCAGGGTTTCCTCTGAAACCTGGATTTACAGTCTGAAGGGAGGATGAGGATTGCTGCTCACCGGAGCGTGGGGATTGGCATATTTTCCTGTCAGAAGTAGCGTATCCAATAGGGTGTGGCGAAACACTGCCGTGGCACAGGCTTCCATCATCATGTGGAGGGGGGGGGGGGGGGGGGGGAGTGCTGTTATGGAGGGTACTGTCAACAGGCATACATTCATCCACAGTAATGGGTTTGGGGTGGTTGCGATTGAGCACATCAGGTGGGACAGCAGGAGTTTGTGGAGGTGTGTGTCTAGTTCTGTACAACTTTGTGTGTGTGTGTGTGTGTGGCTTTTTGGTGTCCACACGACTCTGTATCTCGTTGGTTATAAGTCGTACACTTTATTTTTAACCTAAAAAGTCCCCGATTTCACCACCAGGTGCGAGTGTGATTTGCAGTGATAAGCGGTTTAAAACCTTTTTATTCTGCTAAAATTGATATTTGCATCGTGACGTTACACAGTGCGAGTGTCTACACATAGGTATGATGACTAGATTGGCCTACAAACGTACCCAGTGGACTGCATCAACTGGTAGCCGTATCTATCCAACACACATCTGGGTGGACACTCCCATTGTGTGATGTCACTATGTCAATAACAAGTTTAGTCACATGACCATTGATCACACTCACATCTGGTGGTAACATATGAATGAGTGACGTGGTGTTTTGAATTTGTCTGTCCCACCTCAATCCGCAAAAACAATTCTGAATACATGTTCTGAAATACCCTTCCAGTATATTCTGTAATTGGTCGCTTTAGAAGAGCTGTTTAATCGCAAATCGTCAGTGAATAAAAATGCATCACACATACTGTATACTATGTTTGCACACTATATACAGTGCACTGCAGTCTACATAGCGTTAAGTGCTTGTATGCTTGTATCTTGAGTGTGTCTGAGGGTGTGTGTGTGTGCGTGGGCAGGTGTGTGTGTGTGTGTGTGTGTGTGTGTGTGTGTGTGTGTGTGTGTGTGTGTGTGTGTGTGTGTGTGTGTGAATGTGCAGATACCATGTCTGCATCCTCTCTCCAACAGGGAGGGGGGGGGAATAGCGCTCGGTAATAAGACACAAGCGTGATGGTGGACTACGAAGGCGGCGGTGCCTTGTGTTTTAGTTAAGCACAACTTCAAAGCAGAATCCTTAGCCTGTGGACCAGTGCCCACAATGCCGCCGATTGTATGCATGCTTCTATCCCCGCTGTCCAGGGACTGGGCCATTTAAGGGTGGGCTCCAGCACCACAGCCCACTTCTATGTCATTCAGATTCACATTCAGATTCAGATTACTTTATTTATCCCGAGGGAAATTAAGGTGCAACAGTTGACACAGAGGGAATAAATGCACACACAAATATACTAATACCTAAAGCTAAAAACGAAATAACAACAAACTAACTAAACAAAACTAGTATAAACAAGATATAACTAAATGAACTCTAAATGAAATCTAGATAGATGAATTGCACAATTTACAGTATTATTACAGTAATACGTAGGTATGTATATACAATACACAACAATACGTATAGTGCAAATTGGCAGTAATAAATACTAATAAATAACTCAGATGAATACTGAAAAAGTGACGTTTGAAAAGTGAAAAGTGAAATTGAATTTACAGTGCAAAATTACAGTGATAGATAACATAGATACTTTTATTTGGTCCCTCGTGGGGAAATTGGTTCGCAGCATAATCACATCAAATCCATACATCATACACGTACACACAACAAATGCTTCATACCTTGCAATACTGCAAGGTATGAATATTGCTTCATACCTTGCAATATGATGGGGGCCCTCCTGCCCAGACTAGCTGGACATCCTTGTGACCAGGAGGGAGTATGAATTAGGGAGTATTTCTATGACCCATTTCTTCCATGGTTCACTCTCTATTTTCTCTGTCTGTGTCTCGATGCCTTTGGGCCCTTCTATACTACACAACCCAAAACAAGAGGTGGAGATGGGGAGAGGAGGATAGAGGCAGGAGCACGCTTTAAATTGTCAAACTGTGCGACGTCTCCTCCCCCCCGCTGACTCCTTTACATTTACTCTCTCTCTACACCCCCACCCAAACTCACAGTGACTCACTTCCAAATGTATGAATCATCTCATGAAAGACTTTGGATTGCGTGTGTGTTAGTCTCTACCTTAGTTCCCATTAGTTGACACCTCGACATAAACCGCAGATTTACATATATAATACGTGGTATATCATCGTGGTAATTCTCAGTGTATACCAGATCACTTCTGGGATGTTAACGCTGTAAAGGTTAAAGCGCCAACATGCCGACACAATTAAACAGATTGCAATTATTCTTCTAACGATCTAACACTTAAAATGATCTACACATACCTGCCATGCAGTTTCCATGACAACAGGAGAGAACACCGGCCACTGAGCAGCCCCACCCGTTGATTTTCTCGACCATTAACCAATTCCTGCAGTCGCTCATCCCCAACCTTCTCCTTCCCGTCTTGTCCTACTACTTATGCTCTCTCTCTCTCTCTCTCTCTCTCTCTCTCTCTCTCTCTCTCTCTCTCTCTCTCTCTCTCTTTCTCTCTCTCTCTCTCTCTCTCTCTCTCTCTCTCTCTCTCTCTCTCTCTCGATTAAGTGATGCCATTACAAAACTGTTGCCAGGGTTGACGTGACCTATACTACCTATCAAGTTGCAGATACAAGATACAAGATATATTGATTTGCCAATTGCAACAGGTACATTGGAATGCTTACTCCCCATTCCCTCCCGCAGTATACATATCCAAAACAATACCATACAAATTTAAATAATATATACAATAGAATAAACAAAAGAAGAGCAGCAAAGTCACTGTTAAATGACATGTACATGTGTTTAATGTAAAAAAAATCTTTAAAAGCATTCAAAGTGACAGTAGTGCAGCAGCATCATGAATACAGTGTAGTAACTGTGATGAGTCCAGAAAGTCCAACAAAGTATGTAAGTGAAATTAAAATGACAATGTTATGAAAGTGGCAGCACTGGATAAAAACTATCCTTAAACCTGGTAGTCCTTGTACTAATGCTGCGCAACCGGCGATCAGACGGTAGGTGGGAGAAGAGATGGAGCCCAGGGTGGTTGCAGTCCTTTATGATGGACATTGCCTTCTTCCGACATCTGGTCCTACAGATCTCCTCAATGCATGAAAGTGCACACCCGATGATCTTCTATGCCGTCCTCACGACCCTCTGGATGGCTTTCTTGTCCTGTGCAGTGGTGTTGCCACTGCACAGTAGCAGTTGCAGTATTCCCGGCTGGACTACTGCAACTCCCTCCTTGTTGGCATTTGCCATCAGGCCCCTGGAGCTCATTCAGAAATCTGCAGCTTGCCTGGTGTTCAACCGACCCAAGTACTCCCACACATCTACCCTTCTTCGTCTCTACACTGGCTACCTGTAGCTGCTCGTATCCAGTTCAAGACCATGATGCTAGCCTACAAGGCAGTAAAAGGAACTGCTCCATCCTACCTCCAGGCAATGGTCAAGGCCTACATCCCAACCCGTCCACTTCGCTCTGCTTCTTCGGGCCGTCTGCTTGCCCCCTCGCTTAGAGGCCCTTGTGGCCAATCTACGGCCGGCGTGGTCACGGCTCTTCTCTGTCCTGGCCCAAATTTGGTGGAACAAACTCCCCATGTATGTCACGACTGCAGAGTCACTGTCCATCTTCCGCCGTCGATTATCGAAGTAGATTACATATTATAGATAGGTAGATATTGTTCTAGATATTGTTATATATTGTTTTCCAACTTATTGTACCTTTCCCTTACACTTTAACCCGAACGTATTGTATGTCTACCCGAGCACTGGTTCAGTTATTGGAGACTTGTTAGAAATGAAATACACTTTTGACTTCTGGTGACAAGTTGTTGTCTTACCTTCCTTTGTTGAAACACACTATTGTAAGTCACTTTGGATAAAAGCGTCTGCTAAATGACTGTAATGTAATGTTGCCGTACCACACAGTGACGCCACTCGTCAGGACGCTCTCTACGGTGCCACGGTAGAAGTTCACTAGCCACCTCCGCTTTTTCTGAGGCACCGCAGAGCATAGAGGCGCTGGTGTTCCTTCTTCGGCATGACCTCCTTGTTGCGGGGTCCACGCCAGGTCATCGGAAATCTGTAGCCAAAGGAAACGGAAGCAGCTGCTACTTCCACCGGCGTCCTGTCCAGGCTGAAGGTGGAGTGGGTGCCCTGGTGGCTCCTGAAGTCCACGATGACCTAACGTAACTGTAGCTCTTATTTGGTTTACCGCTAGCTCACGTTTGGTATAGCGTTAGCTAACATTAAGTATACCTGCTAGCTCACGTTTGGTATAACGTGAGCTGACGTTTGGTATAACGTTAGCTAAAGTTTCATATACTGTTAGCTCCCGTTTGGTATAAAGTTAGCTAACGTTTGGTATACCGTTAGCTAACATTTGGTATACCCCTAGCTAATATTTGGTATACTGTTAGCTAACCTTTGGTATTACACTAGCTAGCGTTTGGTATAGCGCTTTCTAGGGTAAACATCGCCTGTGCCCTATTGTTCTATTTTGATGCATGCTAATGTTAAAATTAGCACAATTGGTTTCCTCCTAATGGCGTAGGAGTTGGAATTTACCATTGATCAAATCCAGACGACATATAGTAAAGGATTTCTTTCCTGATGAGAAACTCATTTAAATGGTTTTGTACAAAAGTCAAAGATAGACATAATTTATTTAGTTTATAAGCTAATATGTGTGTGTGTGTGTGTGTGTGTGTGTGTGTGTGTGCGTGTGTGTGTGTGTGTGTGTGTGTGGGTGGGACATCTACTTTAAGGACGGAATGTGGGGGGGAACCCGATGGTAAAGTGAAAAAAAAATAAGTGCTGCCTCCCCCCCTGCAATACCTCTGCGGAGCAACTAGGGGTCACGGAGCCCCCTGTTAAAGAACCACTGATCAATTCACTGCCTATGGATTGGTCATGCAGGAGCACAGCCCACCATGGCAGACAGAGAGAACAGTTAAACCCATAAAGAGAATGTCTGGAGGCAGCGCTACTCTCCCCGATAATCTGTCATCCTGTGCGCTTTCCAAGAAATACTTAGAACCCTGAGCTGCTGGTTAGAGGTGGTGTGTGTGTGTGTGTGTGTGTGTGTGTGTGTGTGTGTGTGTGTGTGTGTGTGTGTGTGTGTGTGTGTGTGTGTGTGTGTGTGTGTGTGTGTGTGTGTGTGTGTGTGTGTGTGTGTGTGTGTGTGTGTGTGTGTGTGTGTGTGTGTGTGTGTGTGCGTGTGTGTGTGTGCTGGATGTGGCGGTGGCACAGCGCCACCGCCTCATCCATCTCTGCCAAAGCGCTAGCACCTCGAGCGGCTGTCTGGTCGGAGCCGAGCTGTCCCGACAGTATGTGGGAGGGTAAACTAAATAATACCTCTTGTGTCTCACCTCATTAACATAACCGGAAGACCGGCATCAAATTCCATCTCATTGGAGTTAGGGCGCGGCCCTACATGGCCCAGACGCGGCGACAGTGGCTACGCCGCGTCTGGGCCATGTGCCGCCAGGGGACAAGCAGAGATCACCAAACACTCGCTTCCAGGAGCGGAGGTTTGTCCCCCGTCCGGGTCTCGCCGGCAGACCGTTGAACCTGGAAAAGACAGATGTCCCATTCCATCGTTCACGGACAAGAGAGCTCCACATGAGACGGCGTTTGGAGAGGAGCGAAGTGGGTCAAACTCGATTGCTATTTTATCTGCAGTGCGAAACTAAACTAAACAAGAGGGCCCTCAGTGGAGCACATACCTCCACCACACCCCCTGGATCCCCTGGATCCGGATCTTCGCCAAAATGTAATCAACTGTTCCTTGGCCCATATGTAATCTAACCACCAAATCCATACATAACTTTTGGAGTAATCTTGCTGACAACAGACAAACAAGCAGACAGACAAAAAAGCAGACAAACAAACAAGCAGACAGGGGGGAAAAGGGGCGAAAACATGACCTCTGTCTCATCTTGGGTGGCGGAGGTAAACACGGGATGGCGGGCTGATACGGGCTGATACACCTTGGGCCAAGGCGGGGCGGTGCACTCACCGATGTTACGCCTCACGCCGAGGACAGAACTGCAGCCATCTAGTGGCACGCTGGAGGCACGCTGTGACACGGAGAGCTGAGCGGCGGGAGGCCAGGTGAATAGCCATTATACACCTGCTGCTCGGGTGACAGGCACAGAGACCAGGCTAAAACAACAACAACAACAACAGCAAAAGGTGTCCGGGAGAAAGGGAGAAACGGAGCAATTACAGCTGTCAGAGGTGGCAAAGGGTCAGGGATTTCCAGGCAGCTTTCGGCGGAGGGGGGGGGGGGGGGGGAACATTTACTTTGACGTAATCTAATCACAAAAAATAAAACAGGCATCCACCATGACTACACTTCCCCCGTTCCCAACGAGCGTGCGCGCCATTTACGCTGAGAGTGAAACGTGAAAATTATACCACGACATGGTGGTGGTGTGCTTGGTATGCAATGTGTGAGGTCATGCTGTCAGATGCATGCATCAAGCTAATCTGGTTTTAAGTAGGAGCCTGTCATTTCATAAACGGAATGCCTAAACAGTGTCTATACCCGACATGGGGCGATTGTAAGCGCCGGAGAATGAGGGGAAGGGGGGGGAGGGGTCAAGTGGAGCAGAGCGGGTAGACAGAGGACGCGTGGAGCATCCTGCTCTCTGACCGCTTTCTAATCACACAGAGGCACTGGTGAGTCAGTTTGTTGGCATGGCAGTGCACCTCTGTGTCTGTGAGTGTGTGTTGCGTGTGTGCGTGTGTGAGTGCATGCGTTTATTTGTTTATATACAGGAAGTATGTATGTGTGTGTGTGTGTATATATACACGTTTATATATATATATATATATATATATATATATATATATATATATATATATACATATACATATATATATATATAAAAGTATATATATGCGGATTCCGCCCTGGTCGTGGAACAACGGACCAGCTTTTCACTCTTGCAAGGATCCTGGAGGGGGCTTGGGAGTATGCCCATCCGTTCTACATGTGTTTTGTAGATTTGGAGAAGGCATATGATCGGGTCCCTCGGGAAATACTGTGGGGGGTGCTGCGGGAGTATGGGGTGCGGGGGTCACTGTTGAGGGCCATCCAATCTCTCTACTCCCAAAGCAAGAGCTGTTCTCGGTACAAAGTCAGGCCTGTTCTCAGTGGGTGTTGGCCTCCGCCAGGGCTGCGCTTTGTCACCCATCCTGTTTGTGATTTTCATGGACAGGATTTCAAGGCGTAGTCATGGAGGGGAGGGGTTTCAGTATGGTGGGCTCAGGATTGAATCGCTGCTGTTTGCAGATGATGTGGTCCTGTTTGCGTCATCAGTATGTGACCTTCAGCACTCACTGGATCGGTTTGCAGCAGAATGTGAAGCGGCTGGGATGAGGATCAGCACTTCCAAATCTGAGGCCATGGTTCGTAGCAGGAAACCGGTGGATTGTCTACTCCAAGTAGGGAGGGAGTCCTTATTCCAAGTGAAGGAGTTCAAGTATCTCGGGGTCTTGTTCTCGAGTGAGGGGAGGATGGAGCGTGAGATTGACAGGAGAATAGGTGCAGCGGGAGCGGTATTGGGTGCACTTTGGCGCACCGTTGTAACCAAAAGAGAGCTGAGCCAGAAGGCAAAGCTCTCGATCTCGTCTTCGTTCCTCCCCTCACCTATGGCCATGAGCAATGGGTAATGACCGAAAGGACGAGATCGCGAATACAAGCGGCCGAAATGAGTTTCCTCAGGAGGGTGGCTGGTATCTCCCTGAGGGATAGGGTGAGAAGCTCAGTCACTCGTGAGAGACTCGGAGTAGAGCCGCTGCTCCTTCGCGTAGAAAGGAGCCAGTTGAGGTGGTTCGGGCATCTAGTAAGGATGCTTCCTGGTCGCCTCCCGAGGGAGGTTTTCCAGGCACATCCAACTGGGAAGAGACCACGGGTCAGACCGAGGTACAGGTGGGGTGATTACATCTCCACACTGGCCTGGGAACGCCTCGGGATCCCCCAGTCAGAGCTAGTCGATGTTGCCAGGGAGAGGGAAGTTTGGAGTCCCCTGCTGAAGCTGCTACCTCCGCGACCCGATTTTGGATAAGCGGGAGAAGATGGATGGATGGATGGAAGTATATATATGGGTGTGTGTGTGTATATATATACATATATATATACATATATGTATATATATATATATATATATATATATATACATATATGTATATGTGTGTGTGTACATGTCTGTGTGTGGGCATTTTGGGCATTTTGTCAGCAATGACATGTGTCCCATCATGTGTGTGTGTGTGTGTGTGTGTGTGTGTGTGCACGTGTGTGCGTTTAGTGTGTGTGTACTTGTGCATGTGACCCTTGTCAGGGTCCAAACAAGTCCATAAAGCCTCAACAAAAGGACCTTGGTGTTCACCTGCGAGCACTCAAATAGCTCAAACAGCACTCAAATTTGATTCAACAATAAATGTTGTACATTTAATATGGTAATTAATGATTAGTGGGCATTACTAGTACATAACTTCTGTCGCCCAATTGCATGTGTGACTTAACTTTGATTTGATCAAAAAATTATCATATTTGTATTTTTATGAAATAGCAAAACCATTCGCAATGTCTGGGTTTATGTCTGGGTTTATGTCACTCCTCACTCAGGGATAAACAGTCCCTTCCTTCCAGCCCGATTACACTTTAGCTGTTGACTCACTTGTCGCATTGCCCAAGAATGCATGGCACTGAAATGAGGCACAATAAACCATAAATGCTCTTTTTTTCCAAACCGAGGCTATGTAATATCCTGCAAATTAAGCAACACGCCTTGAAGCTGCTGTGTGCAACCATATTCTCGCAATGCATACCAATGACCTGCTCCACTCAATCAACCTGGGATTATGACAACTTCAGACTGCTGTATTGCATGGTGTTATGCAAATACAGCTCATTTTTTGCACTCTGGTTCCTATTTCTGTCAGATATGGTGACGTTTAAAAGGCCCTCAGCCCGATGTTTAACCTCCTGGGTCCACTGCCACGTGGCGATGGCTTGTTAGGATGGAGAGACACACCATTAGCTGAGTTCCATGCCAGATAACGCCCCTGGTCAGTCCCAGCTTCAGCACCTGAAGCAGGGATCCCAGATCAAGAGCTGTGCCTTCATTTCCAAGCACTGTGCTCACATCAATACCGTATCACCCGCACTCCACCATTGATCACAAAACCTTTTCAGTGCCAAAATGACTGCGCTGCACACCCTGCATCAAGGTCAGTGTTGGAAGTTACTTACTTTTGGTGGTAAAGTCATGAGTAACTAGTTACTTTTTCAAATGGAATAACGCCGTTACAATTATTGAATTTTAAATGGGATTGTTACTCGTTACTTTCCGTTTTTGATCTAAAGTCATCATCCAATCTTTTTAACCTTTTACTTTTTTAATTATAGACTTGATTTACTTAATTTAAAACCCAGTACATTTTTCACATCTTGACAACGTTTATAATTAAATATAAGTAAATAATATAATTTATTATTATCATTTATATCATTATCATTTTGTAAACAAACAAAAACAAGCCCTCTTTTTGCAGAGCAGTCATGCCAAAAGGTTTTACTCTCTCTTCTTATGAAGGTGAAGTAGATGCCTTAATAGAGCTTAGACTGGGCCAAAAATATACAAGCCGGGCCCTAACCAGGCACTCCCATTGGCTGCATTTGTTTGAGCATTTTGACTATGACTGTTCACTTTGTAGTTGCTTAAAAGAGTGGTGCAATTAGACAGTGAAAACCCGGCACTTCCAAATTGTAGCCTATGATTGACCGGTGATAAAAACAACCATTGACACAAGGAATGAACAATCTGACTGTCACGAATGGGATTGTTCGGGGGGACCCAGAACGCAGACCAAGACAGTGGAGCTATAACATAAAGCTTTATTTCAAGCAACACAAAACAACTCAAACACAACACAAGAGTGATCAGGGACAGTCCAGGGGTCTGGGTACCGGGAGGTCGATCCACGGAGTACCGGCAGGTAGTAGACCGGCGAGTAGTCCGGGACGGGTGAGGAGTCTGGATACCGGGAGGTCGAGTAGCGACAGGTACCAGATAGACGGAAGAACAGGGACGAGCGAGAAGTCTAGGTCGGAATAGCGACAGGTACCAGACATGTAATTATAATTACCGGGGAGCTCGTATAGAGAGTAACGCGAGACTGGCGGGTGACGCGGGATAGGCAAGGGATCGGGATCTGGATCTCCGGGACATCAGCAATCGCGATTCCGTCCAGAATGTACGACGTGTTGTTCGACGTACAACCTCACACTGGGGTAACGGGAAGCCAGGGTATATATACCCCAGGTGAGGGGATTAGCAATTAGACGCGGCAATAGCTGACAGGTGAGTGTGTGCGCCGCCAGCGCACGTGGCTTGGCCACGCCCCCTGCCAACCACCGTAACCGTGACACTGACTTTGTGGATACCAGAGACAATTTGAATGACAATGTAATGTGAATACATTATCTCACCAAATACTCACCCCAATTATTGATAAAATATATAAGACATTATATCCTCGACCATATGGCCGGATGGGCCCGCCGAGCAAATGGAGGGGAAATTCCAACCCAACACAGGCTTGGGTCTTTGGTTTGGCCAGAGAATCAAATCTGTGCACTTACTGCACAGATTTGCAGCCTAATTATAGATATAATGAATTCCAGCCCTAATGAGTGGAGTGACTGTTGTCTGGCTGAGCCAGGTTACCGCCACAGCGAGTTTCAAGATTCAAGATAGATTTTTTTTGTTGCCATTTGTACAATGGAATGGTTACTCCCCATTCCCTCTCACAGTATGCATTTCTAAAACACACTAATACAACAAAAATGATTCAGAATAAAAATGAACATTAAAGTGACTGATGATATGTTCATGTGTAGAATTGTGCAAAAAGCATTTAAAAGTGGCAGTAGTGCAGCAGCATCATGAATACAGTGCAGTACAAGGCAGAACAGTGCAGAACAGTGCAGCACATGTAATGAGTCCAGAACGCCCCCCCCTTCATGTGTATTGTAGAGGCACAAGGTGCACTTTACCTGCCGTCCTTGAGGCCGTCGTTGGCCATGATCCTCAGGGCGTAGTTGGACCGCTGGCCTTTGCTGTTGAACTCAATGTGGCCAGTGAGACCTTCAAACGCTACCTGTCCCACACACACACACACACAAACACGTGTTGAAAGACTTGGCCGTCCAAAAATGACTTTTTTTCTTTTTCCACAATTTTATATATATTTTTTCAAATTTGATGTATATGGATATGTTCTTGGTAAAGGCACTGTCACACCTTGACGATTTAGCCAGTGTATGCCCGACATATCAAATTTTCTCTAAAACGTTATACGTCGAATACGTTATACGGCATACGTCGAATAAGTTATGGGTAAGTTTTGTTTAAGTTAAGAGCACGCTGAAACACGCTGGTATACGTCGTAGTACGGCAAGTACAGCGAGATATTTTGAGAATGCACAACATTTCTCAACGTATGAGCCATACGCTAGCATACGCAGGCCATAAGTTATAGGTAAATTATGCGATCGGTGACACATGTTCACAGACGTTACTTGTTAGTTTCTCATATTAACTGTGCTCCAACTGGGGAAACGGAGAAGACCTGTGTGTAACAAACTAATCAAAAGACAATTTAGAAATCTAAAATATTTTATAAAAAACTGCTGAGATACAATACAATTCAATACAATATTCCATGGAACAGGGAGCCCAAGATCTCCACCCGATAGACCGGATGACCAGTTTACTGCCTGACGGTAGTTCACCAGAAAGTCTTCTTCGCTACAAGCACATATGTATCCTCTTCAAACTCCGCCTGGTCGTCGCTTGATCCTTCTCGTCCTTCTCGTCATCCTGTCCAGTATTCTTCCGCCAGACCGTGCTTCGCGATCGTTATCTATACGGCTCTCAATGTCTGTGTGACTGGGCGACCTCCCCCATCAATGATCTTCTCTCTCCAACTGCGTTTTGTGAACACTTTCATAACTACTGAGCAAATACATTTGTGCCAACACTCTAATAATCTTTTAACACATGAATACACACTTCTAAATTTACCCAAAATGTATGTATTTTTATGAAATACACATTTGGTTATGATTTGAATCGTCGAGCGGCAGCCATTTATAGGCTATGACACGTGATTGTCGGCGATTCGCTGCCGCGCGCTGGGCATACCTTGTGAATGCTGGCAAAACACTAAGCATTCTTTGGTATAAGTTATCGAAACGTTCTATATAAGTTACTAATACGTTATGTATAAAAAAATAAAAAATAAAACAAGAATAATAAAAGAAAACATTGATAGTTCAGCGTATGCCAGCGTTTAAGAGACATTTTGATTTGTCAGGCATACGCTGGCTAAATCGTCAAGTCTCCAAAACGTTTGGTTCCACTTCACCTAAAGGGGCCGTTATCATTTGCGCTCAAAGTGAAAGGATCAAAACCACCCCCCAAATGATGACGAAAAGGCCTGAAACGTGGTATATAGGCCTAATTTAACATGCTAAACTTTTTTGGCTCTTGCACCCATAATGTCCGTCTGGGACATTATAGAGGCAAGCCACACACACACACACACACACACACATACTAACAAACACCTACTATTTGTGTGTATGTTGGTGTGCCTAATGTGTGTGTATGTGTGGGTAGTGGTTGTGTGGTTGACAGTTTGTGGGGTTGATTGTGTGTGCGGGTGACGGTCTGTGGGGCTTACAATGTGTGGGTTGGCGGTATGTGGGGTTGACAGTTTGTGGGGTTGAAGTTGTGTGGGGATGGTGGTGTGTGTGGGGTTGACCTGTGTGGGGTTGAGGGTTTGTGGGGATGATGGTGTGTGGGGATTGTGGTGTATATGGGGTTGACCGGGTGTTGGGTTGAAGTTGTGTGGGGATGTTGGTGTGTGTGGGGTTAACCTGTGTGGTGTTGTGGGGTGTGTGAGGGTGACGGTGTGTCGGGTTGACGGTGTTTGGTGGTGACGGTGTGTGGGGTTGACTGTTTGTAGGGTTGACAGTAAGTGGAGTTGACAGTTTGTGGGGTTGACGTTTTGTGTTGTTGACAGTGTGTGTGGTTTGTGGTGTGTGTGGGGTTGACAGTGTGTGGGGTTGACAGTGTGTGGGGATGGCGGTATGTGGGGTCTACGTTGTGTGGGGATGACGGTGTGTGAGTATGGTAGTGTATGTGGGGTTGAAGGTGTGTGGGGGTGACGGTGTGTGGGGTTAAAAGTGTTTGGGGGTGACGGTGTTTGGAGGTGACGGTTTGTGGGGTTAACGGTGTGTGGGGTGGACGGTGTGTGGGGTTGATGGTGTATGAGGTTTCCTGTGTGCAGTTGGCTGTGTGTATTGGTGTGTGGTGGTCAAATCGTACAGACGATTTCTGGGATGCAGAGCATACATTAATCTACATTCTGTGCACGTCTCGGACATATACAATTAAAGGTCCTGCACTGTATTCCTTTTAGCAAGACAAGACTTGCCAAGATCTACCCAAATGTTGTCGACATATGTGACCGCTGCAAAAACAGCTCTGCAAACCTAGCCCATATGTTCTGTTTTTGCCTCAAACTATTATTTTTAAGGCCTTATCAGAAATTCTAGGAATATATTTGAAGCCCTGCATCTGCAAACATTACATTGTTTTTGTCACAATCCAACCCAGCTCTTCACGCTCCTAGTCCTGGATCTCCGCTGGCTTCCTGGATCCGCAATGTCACGAGTCCGTTCCATAATGCCACTCCGTGTTTTCCCTGTCAGCCGTTTCCTACTGAACTCACCTGTTGTCAATCGCACCTCATTACCAAGCGGTATTTAAGCCGTGTCTGTTGTCAAACTCATTGCTGGATTATCACCCCGATTTTCAGAAAGATTCACGTTCGTATCAAGCTAAGTTCACTGTTGTTCTGCCTATTGATCCGCCATGTTCTGACCCTCGCCTGGATAATGACCTCGTTTTTGCCTTGGGCTTTTGTACCTCTGCCTTAACCCTCGACTACCTGTTACCGACCTCTGCTTGCCTTGACCACGTTTTGGATTTGCCCTGTCTGTACCTCTGGTAAACACTGATTACTATGGATGAAATGGGACGATGCAGCACGGTGACAGGGCTGGGCTCTGGGCATGGATGTTTGATGAATGCACTTGTGTGATGAACAAAAAACGATAAAAATGTTTAAATGTATGAAAAGGGTTATTATAGCCTTTTGCTAATGTTTTGTCAATTTGCTGTAAAATTACAGAGCAAATCTGCACCGCCAAAGATCCACTGCATATTTATTATAGAATTATTACAGACCAGTGTTCAGAGAGAGAAACCCATCCTATGAATACCCAAATACACAGCTGACTGATTTAATCATCTGTCAATGATCGTCAATTATGACTTGAGGGAATTTCCATGGAGAGAAACCATGAAAAAAATTACATTACAGTAATTTTGCAGATTTTTTGTCCAAATAGATTTACGCTACTTTTACGTGCGTAAAAAGTGATTAGTGTCACAGTTTGCACTCCTGCCTCCTCGCGTCCACAGCACTCGCCCGTATAGCTACGCCCCCTTATCGCATTCCACATTCCAGTCTCCTCGCTCCCACTACGCACTACGGGATAGCCACGGCCCCCTTGTTAGTTGTCACCCGCATCTGCAGCACATCACAGTTAACGTCCCTATTTAAGCCTACCCTCGCACACTCACACGTGGCCAGATTGTTCTCCGGACTATGCAGACATTCCAGCGTTCTGATTCTGATTCCTGTTCATGTTCCTGATCAACTGCCTGTCCCTGACTATGCCTCTGCCTGTCCCTGCCTGCTTCCCGATCCACCGCCTGTCCCTGACTACGCCTCTGTCTGTCCCTGCCTGGTTCCCGATCCACCGCCTGTCCCTGACTACGCCTCTGCCTGTCCCTGCCTGGTTCGTCTACCCAGCCCGGTTCCTGATCACCTGCTTGTCCCTGACTACATCTCTGCCTGCCCCCATCTGTCCATCTGGTGTTCTGTTCTTCCTGCTTTTGGGTCCCACCTACACCCGGCCGACAATTAGAGGACGGTCTAGGAGGATTGATCCGGGTAGCCACGTCCCAAATACTTAATAATGCTTTTGTTTTTGCCTTCATTTTGGGCGACCGTGAGTCGAAACCTTCATACTGTAGCGAAGTGAGCCAAAGGACACAGAGTATAGTGAACACAAGTTTATTTCCCTTCGCCGTCAGCTAACAAGCTAGTTTCCACACACACACACTTCACTATTACATGGAACAACAACCCCTAAACTCCCGCCCACCCGGAACCACTCCCCTTGGGCCCACCCCCAATCCCAGCCTTCCCCAGGCCATTACAATACCCCCCCACAAATAATGTCCTCGCCCCCGAGGGACCCGGAACGTAACCCCACCCCAACCATCACACCCCAACCGGAGCGGACTCCCCAAACGAGGTCAGCTGCGGGAACTTATTTTTATTTCTTTTTTAGGAAGAGTAGGGTGGACCACCTTCTCTTCCCGTGAGACCAGGGTGCATTCTTGCTCTCTAACACTGTCGTCTAGTACCCCTACACCCCAAAACCCGTAATTTCCAAAATCTCTCCGGCGGCCGCCGGTTTCTGGTAGACCGGCCGAACTGGAGGGCCCGCCCAGTCTGGTGGGGAACCCGGGGAAGGTGCCCGGGAAGGTGGGGATTCCCTCTCCCCGGACACTAGGATCGAGTGGGGTGGAGATGGCTGAGAAGGAGCCTCCGCGGCCCCCACGGCCCGCAGGGACGCCCCCCCCCCTCTGTAAGGGGCCAGTCTGTCCCGGTGGAGTGCTGCCTTCCGCCCTCAGACCGGCATTTGTAACTGGTAGACTACCTCCCCCAACCTCTCCAGGACGCGGCACGGCCCCATCCAGGGGCTGTCCAGCTTCGGGCAATGGCCCTTTTCCGCTGTGGGTTGTAAACCCACACCAGTTCCCCAGCCTCAAAGTGACGCCCTTTTGCCCGCACGTCATAGTTAATTTTCTGCCTCACTCCGGCCCGGAGCTGCTGGTCGTGGACAAACGCGTAGGCCGACGCCAGGCGATCTTGAAGTTGCCTGGAGTGTCAGGGGGTCGACCAAACACCAACTTGGCCGGGGTGCGAAGCTCCTTGCCCAGCATGAGCAGAGCAGGCGTGCCGATCTGCACGACATGAGAACCAAGGGTAGATGGCCATCCCAAGCTGCTGCCCCAGGTTGCGGTTGAATCTCTCCACCAACCGGTCATTCTGCATTCGTAAGGCGGTGGTACGGGTTTTCTGGATCCCCAGGCACTCGCACATAGCGGTAAACACCCGGGACTCGGATTTCCTTCCCTGGTCACTGTGTAGGGTCTCTGGTACCCCAAAATGGCAGAACATGCCCTCCACCAGGGCATTCGCCAACGTGGTGGCCTCCTGGTCTGGCAGCGTGTACGCCTCTGGCCATTTGGTGAAGTAGTCCATCACCGACAGGACAAAACGGTTCCCCCAATCGGAATGAGGTCGAGGACCCACCACATCCACAGCCACCCTTTCCATGTGGGCTCCCACCGCAAATTGTTGGAGTGGGGCGTGCCAGCATCCCGGGGGGCCTTTGCGGGCAGTGCAGGGGCAGAAGTCTTCTACGTCCCTCCTGCACTACCCCCAGTCGAAGCCCTGGCAAAGGCGACAAAGGGTCTTGGTGACCCCGAAGTGACACAACCCGGCTGCTCCATGCATGGCTCCGAGTACTCCTGCCAAGCAAGCCCTTGGGGACCACCGTCTACCACCTCTCCTCCCAGGAGAGGTGATGAGAGGATGAGAAGATGCTGGCTCAGTCCAGGCCCTCTTTAGGACCCCTTGGTCCAGGCGCAGAGTCCCAAACTTGGACCACAGTCCCTTGGTGTTTGCCGACAGCTGGGCCACCGTCGCTCACGGAGGCCACTGCTGTGCCTCCACCCACTGCCGCACCGGCTGTAGGTCCGGGTCCTGCTCCTGCCTCCACTCGGCCCAGCCGACAATCTGTAGCCCCCTACAGAGCACCTCTCCATGAGGGGTGGAGTGCCCTGCCTCCTCCTCATCCCACAGCTCTCTCTCTCTCTCTCCTCCCTCCAGTCAGAGTACCGGCAACCCTCCGCGGAACATGGACGCCGAGATAGCGAGTCAGTGTTGGTTTGGCGTGCGCCCGCCCTATACTCCACGGTGAAGTTGAAGGCCTGGAGCTCCTCCAGCCACCGGGCTACCTGACCCTCCGGTTCCTTAAAGGTCATGAGCCATTTGAGGGCGGCATGGTCTGTCCGCAACCGAAAAGAGGGCCCACACAGGTAGTACTTGAAGTGGCGTATGAACAACACCTGTGCCAGGAGCTCCCTGCAGGTAACGCAGTAACGTCTCTCGGCCTTGTTGAACGCCCTACTGAAGTAGGCTATGACCTGCTCTCCCTCAGGTCCCTCTTGCGAGAGCACGCCCCCCACCCCCACGCCACTAACATCGGTGTCCAAGAGAAAGGGCAGGGATGGGTTTGCTGGGACCAGTACCGGTGCCTGGCACAAGGCTTGCTGCAGGCTGCTAAACGCCTCCTGGCATTGTTCCGTCCACTCAATGTCTCTGTCTTTGTGCAGCAGACAGAACAACGGTGCTGCCAGGAAACCCCGTACAAAACGCCGGTAGGAGTCTTATGAACAAAAATCAGCACAGATTCCAACAGCAACATATATCCTTAATGCAATTTGTGCTCGCCGGGTCCTTCAACCATCAGTGACAAATTTGAAACGAGAGTTGAAGCTTTCCCACCATTTCTTGTCTAATCGGGATTGTTAGCCTTGCTTGTGTGCAAGCGTGGCAGCCCTGCCACATGATGAAGCACGAGGCTCCTCCCAGAGATTCCTCTAGCATTCAGACAGGCAGGGGCGGAGGGGGGAGCTGAGAGGCAGCTCTGGACACACAGGGTCACCACTTTTCCTCAGGGAGCCCAGAGCCACACAGAAGGCCCGTTTTCAGACAGATGGTCAGACACAAAAATTATTTTGGAAGTTGGATGTTGGACTTTCGAGATACTTTTGTATTGAAAATGATGGAGGATCATATGATACAGTATGGATTTATTTGATTCTGTACGACTACAATGCAGAGTGTGTGTGTGTATCTGGTTTAAGCACACCTGTGGGTCCAAACCATTGGTAATCAAGGTTAAACCAGCAATCACCACACATGTCTGCACGTACCACCACCACCAACTACAATTAACCACTTCTGCTGATCAACCGCCTGTAGCTTAGCTTAGCTTCCACAGTCAGGCCATCAGGCTGCTGAACAAGGGCGTATAGCATATAACAATGTATATTTTATTACATTGATTTATATATACATATTGCT
The DNA here is from genome assembly GCA_027704905.1 of Muraenolepis orangiensis. Classification (NCBI taxonomy): domain Eukaryota; kingdom Metazoa; phylum Chordata; class Actinopteri; order Gadiformes; family Muraenolepididae; genus Muraenolepis; species Muraenolepis orangiensis. The sequence continues at coordinate 25,426,607 of CM050999.1, forward strand.
CTTTTTCTGTGCCGTTTTTGCTGTTGCATTTTATAAATTGCATTTTTATTTTATAATTTATAATTTTCTCATTCTCTGGTCTTCCTGAAGTCCATGATGACCTCCATGGTCTTCTTGGTGTTGAGGGCCAGGTTGTTGTCAGTGCACCACGCCACCAGGTGCTGGACCTCCTCCCTGTAGGCTGCCTTATCATTGTTTTTGATGAGGTCCACCACCGCTGTGTCGTCGACAAACTTGATGATGGTGTTTGTACCATGTACAGGAGTGCAGTCGTGGGTGAAGAGGGAGTAGACGGCTCAGGACACCGGTGTTCAGGGTGAGGGTGGAGGAGGTGAGATGGTCTAACCTGACTGACTGGGGTCTGGGTTAGGAAGTCTAATAACCAGTTACAAACAGAGGGGTTAATGTCAACATTATTGGTTTTCATGAGGTCACCAAGTTTGAAGATGAGTTGGAGATGGGTTGGTGGTCAGTGGGGAGAGTAGTCCTGGTGGACAGTTCGGGGTTGTTCCGGTCGTAGCAAGCTTAACATTGATTGAGCTTGTCAGGGATGGTTGGAGGGGAGTTGTTGGAGGGTTTGTAATCTGTGATGGATTGGATGCCCTGCCACATGTTTCGGGGTTCAGAGTGGTGGAAGTGGTCTTCAACCCTAAGCTTGTTGTTGAGCCTGACCAGCTTGATTTGACAGCTTGAGTGTATGCAGTGTGAGCTAGCAACACACACACAACTCTACAAAATAAAACACATTATAAGAAAAAACAAGCACATACAAAGATAATAAATAACTAAATGAGTAGATACACACACACACACACACACACACACACACACACACACACACACACACACACACACACACACACACACACACACACACACATGCATGTGAAGTGGACTGTGAATGAGCAAAAAATGTCAACTTCTGACCCTTCCTCTGAGCGCTTCTGGTTAGCTCTATTGTTTTCTCTATTGTTTGCGTGTTAGCTCTATTGTTAACCAATTGTTAGCTCTACTGTCTAGCCAACTTATTGTACTTTTAGCTGAGCACTAGTACTGCTATTGGAACGCTTGTTAGGAAGGAAATGTACTAGTGCACTAGTGACTAGTTGCCTCTCTATTGTTGAATGCACATATTGTAAGTTGCTTTGGACAAAAGCGTCTGCTGAAGGACTTATGTTATGTAATGTAATGTACCTGCTCTAGAACATTGATCAAGTCTACCTTATTAAATATGAATAACAGTATTGCATACTAGTTGCGTGGCCATGATCCACAAAGGCTCATGGTCCTGCCTCTGAACACTAACTATAGTCCAAGGATCGCAATCACATGTCCTGGAGGTTCACTTTTATAATGCATGCCTTTCAAATACAAGTATGCACATCCAGAAAATAGCATGCATTCTTGTTCTAAAACTCAACATGAGAAGTGGGTGAATAAAGCTGTGAGGTAGGTTACAATTCAGCTACTAACACTTGCTACTGACACTCATCCACGCGTTTATATTGTCTAGACCAGTGATTCCCAACCGGGGGTACGCGGACCCCTAGGGGTACGTGATGGGATTGCAGGGGGTACGTAGAAAGATTAGGGATTGCAAATTATTTAAAAATATATATTATTATTATTTAAAAAAATTAACACATTTTAGCAATGCTTAGCAACCTAAGACCCACGTAATGAATCCGCAAAATGAAACCCGCAAAATGAAACCTGCGATGCGGTCTGTGAGACGGCTGGTGGCACTCGTGCTCATAACTCTGGGAAATGGATGCATGGTTGGGCAGCGTTAAACACACTAATACCGGTACCGTCACTGCGGAACCGGGTGAGCCCAGTGAAAAGAAAAAAAAGTGGACAAGACCAAACACCGGCAGTTCAGTGACAAATACATTGTTTATGGATTTACTTGTACATCTGATGATCCACCGCAGCCACAGTGGGTTTTTTTGCGGCGAAGTGCTGGCAAATAATTCAATGAAGCCATGAGCCCACCTGCAGCGGCACCAGAGCACCAAACACGCCGGGAATGTTGGTAAAACATAGGACTTTTTCAAACGAAAACTGTCTGAATTCAAGTCATGTCAGACTACATTAAAGAAAGCGGCAAGTGTGTCGAGCAAAGCAATGGAGGCATCCTATGCTGTGGCATTACTTGTGGCCAAGTAAAAAAAAACATTAAATTGCAGAAGATCTGATTCTCCCTGCCACGATCATTTTGGCTGAAACTATGCTGGACCAGAAAGCAGCAGACGTGCTGAAAACCGTTCCATTATCGAACAACACAATCTGCCGCAGGATCGATGACATGTCCACTAATATTGTTGGACAGGTGGTGAACAAAATTAAAATAGCCCGTCAGTTCACTCTACAGTTGGATGAAATTATGGATGTGAGTGGGGAGGCTCAGCTCCTGGCCTTTGCGCGTTATGCTGAAGAGTCTGACATAGATGAGCATATTTTGTTTTGCAAGAAGTTAACAGGACAGACAACTGTTAAAGAATACAATCTTGAGTGGAAATCCTGCAGTCACATCTGTACCGACGGCGCAGCTTTAAGTGGAATCACTGCATTATCCACCGGGAAGCTCTCGCCAGTAAAAGGATGAGCCCAGAGTTAAGTTCTGTCAAGAATGACGCAGTTAAGGTGATTCATTTCATTCAGTCCAGACAACCTACGAATCACCGACTATTTCAAACAAGACAGCGGGGCAGAGCATGGGCAGCTACTTCTTCACACAGACTGGCTGGCTGGTTGTCGCGTGGCAAAACACTATCCAGGCTGTTTGAACTTTGCACTGAGGTGTCTGTTTTCCTGATACAGCACTCTCATCCTCTCGCAGTGGTTTTTCAGGATGCAGGGTGGGTTGCACGGCTTGCATATCTTGCCGATGTCTTCTCCAAGCTTAATGAGCTTAACCTCTCACTTCAAGACAAGGACTCGCATATCCTTAACATGTATGACAGAGTGAATGGATTCATAAATAAAGTCAACTTATGGGAGACGAAATGCAACAAAGGGGATATAAGCTGTTTTCCACTGCTTGATGGCTATCTTGCCACTACTGATGCTGAAAACAAGCAGATGGTCACAATTGTTAAAACGCATCAGTCCAAATTCAAAACTGAGTTCAACCAGTACTTTCATGACATTGAAGCAAAGTCAGAACAGCTGGACTGGGTGAGGAACCCATTCAGAGTGACTGAGCGCAGCAGCAGCCTTCCTGTCAGACTGCAGGAAAACCTGATGGATTTGTTCTCTGATTGTGGGCAAAAGATGGCATATGCTGAAAAGTCACTGACAGAGTTTTGGTGTGATGTTGGAAAGGAGTATCCAGAGCTGGGGAAATGTGCATTGAATGAACTCTTGCCTTTTGGATCTACCTATATGTGTGAAGTTACCTTCTCAGCCCTGACTCACATCAAAACCAAGCAGAGGAACAGACTGAATGTGGAGAGCAGCCTAGTGATGGCTGTGGCCACACTGCCCCCAGAACTATCAAAGCTTATGAAAGATAAGCAAGCTCAAGTGTCTCATTAAAAGCTCTTGTGACTTAATAAAATATGTAGAATATATATATATATATTATTATATTATATTTTATTGTATTCTTTTTTTCTTTATTTTATCTCGTTTTGTTCTAGTGTGGTTGCTGTTGTTGTTGCTGCTGTTCTTGTACTTGCACTGTTTACACAGTTTATACAACTGTTATTGTTGTTGTTTCTATTGCACTATTCTATTCTATGTTGAGTTGTGAGCGGAGCCTCATATGCATGCATGCACCTGATTCATGTGCGTGCACCTGTGATTCATTATCACAATAATACCTTTGAAACGGCTAGAAGTGAGTATTATTTTCATTCACAATAAGTGTCAATGTCAAGTTTAAATTAATTAGTATTAAGGGTGAGTTATAAAAGTGATTTTCATTTATTTAATGAGTAGTTTGGTTAAATACAATTACAAAAGGTTTAATATAAGAGAAAATGTAAGGCGAATCATCCAAATGAGTGAGGGGGTACTTATAGAATGGCTACCAACTCAAGGGGTACACAAGATAACAAAGGTTGGGAACCACTGGTCTACACTAGATTACTGTAATGCACTGTTTTCTGGGTTACCGAACTCTGCTACGAAAAGCCTCCAGCTTGTGCAGAACGCTGCTGCTTTGACTAGGACCAGAAAAATGTACCATATTACTCCAATTCTGTCCTCGCTCCACTGGCTTCCAGTTAATGCGAGGTCAGATTTCAAGGTGCTACTACTTACTTATAAAATCCTACACAGATTAGCACCCTCATATCTGAAGGACCTTATTGTTCCCTACTGTCCTTCTCGGCCCCTCCGGTCTTCAGGAGCCGGCCTTCTATCAATCCCAAAAGTCCTAAAGAAATCAGCAGGGAATAGAGCGTTCTCCTACCATGCGCCCTATTTGTGAAACAGTCTGCCACCTGTAATCAGGGAAGCAGACTCTGTTGAATTATTTAAACTTAAAACCTACCTTTTTACATTGTCGTTTGGCGCCTAGGAATGCCCCTCAGCTCTCATTACAGCTAAATCGACCCGTTAGTCAGCACTAGCATCTGACCTCGCATTAACTGGAAGCCAGTGGAGCGAGGACAGAATTGGAGTAATATGGTCAATTTTTCTGGTCCTAGTCAAAGCAGCAGCGTTCTGCACAAGCTGGAGGCTTTTCGTAGCAGTTCGGTAACCCAGAAAACAGTGCATTACAGTAATCTAGTGTAGACCAGTGGTTCCCAAACTTTTTTTATCTTGTGTACCCCTTGAGTTGGTCGCCATTCTATAAGTACATTAAAGAATCCTTAATAAATTCCATATGCTGAATAATATGTTTCATTATCCTTGGCCAGTAACTGAGACATAAACTAATTTAAAAAAAAGCCCCCACAGGCAAACAGCGTACAGAATGGTCGATCTCCATCCTTCCTGTACCCCACTCCATTACTCTCTCCTCTGCAAGAGAATGAGCTCGGAGACAATGAAACCCTCACCCTGTGGAGACCGCCATCAGCTCCCACTCTGGAGGAGGAGAGTCATTCTCGTCCACCACCATTATCTGATAGGATGCATGTTGATGCAATAGACTAGTCTTCAGTAGCTTAGGATTGAGTAAAATTTCTGTAAATTGCATATTGATTTCCATGAAGATAAAATGTGAATGACTTAAATCCTTCCATGTATACAAGAAGGGGAGCAGGCACACACATTCACGCCTGGCAAGCCTGGCTTTCACTTTGTAATGAAATCCAATTTTTGTCTTTTTGACACAATGCTTATTCTCTAATAGATGGGATGTTCATACAGGGTTAATTTCTATTTTTTGCTATAATTTATTTCATGCTCATATCAATGGCCATGTTACTTTAGGCTGCGCACCAAAGGCCCCTACAGCCTCTTAATTACCACAGTCTAGAGAACAGTTGATAGAGAGCAGGACAAATAAGAATTAGACAAAAATCATCCAAATGTCACGCTTTCAATATTTCATATGAACCAGGTTTGGAATAGAAAAGTTTTTATTAATGAATAAAATATGGCATTTTTTGCCAGAAAAGGCTAATTGAATATTTGTGGCTGTTGAGGTGAATTACATTTTGAATACATATGTTCTGAAGGAAATTCCTAAAGTCTACTGAGCCTGTTCACATTTGTTCACACTTCACATCTTGCAAACACCTCCCCTACAATTTTAGGAAAGTACTTTTCCTAAACAACCTGCCAACCTACATGTCATTCTCCAGCAGCCCGGTAAAGGTCTGGCTCCGTTGGCAGCCACGACCGAGGAGGAGTTCAACTTGGGTAAATCCTTTACAACAATATGGCTTCATCGCTTGCTCCTACCACTGCTGCTATGGGGGGTTGGAAACAAATGAGTGATTTGGAATCTATTATTCAAAGAATAAGGTCTGACCTGCATTAATCACAGCTTATTTGTGAGGGACAGACCTTATGCCCAGAATAATCCTCAGGCCTCATGGAGGGGAACAAGAACGTCATGAATATTGCAGAAAGCAGCATATGCCCGTCGTCTCAAACTGTTTCTTACCGTAAACTATATAATCACATCCAAGCCACAATCCATACAGTTGGAAGAAGACCCGAGAATAAATGCATTAAAAGTAATCATTGAAAAATATATTAATTTTCCCAACAGCTCAAACACCCTTTTTTGTGTACACAGGAAACACTTTCACGTTTGTTCCTTTGGTCGTTCTCGCAGGAACATTGTGATTCATTCCTCCGTTGTCTTGGCTTTTTTCGGAGCGGCTGAAGCGGCTGAGGCTAGATAGTGGTGACAGGGCAGAAAGAGAAGCTGCAGACAATGGAGATGCAGGTCCATCTAAACACAGAGCTCATCTCGCTGAAGTGGTTCCTATCGATCTGCGGAGTGTTGCTCATCAAAACCAAGTGAACCCCTTCGGCTGCTCTAAGACTAGCCCTACTTTACTTTACCGTTATAGAGGCTCGTCAGTGTTACAGAGTCAATTCCGGAGCGTATGTGTAACAGACTGGACTTTAGATTTGGTCGTATGCAATATTATAATTGCAACAAAACAATGTGTAAATGTCGAACCTGACATGATAGGCCTCCAGAGTAGACATGTGATGTTTGTGAGACTCTGAGTTTCTGTACCCTTACGTTCACTCATTACTTGGAGGCAGGACTGCTCAGTCTGTTGGGACATGGCTTGGGAACCGAAAGGTCGCCAGTTCAAGTCCCCAAAACACCTGGGCACTCCCGAGGTGCCCTAGAGCAGGGCACCAGACCCCTACACTGCTCCCTGGGCGCTGTTTATACAAAGCCCCTCCTCCTAGCAAAAACTGCCGAGGTGTCCTTGAGCAAGACACCCTAACCCTAACTGCTCCCGACGTGCTGGCTGTCTCCTTGCATGACTGACTCCGCCGTTGGTGGTTGAATGTGTGTATGAATGGGTGAATGTGAGGCATGACTTAAAGCGCTTTGAGTAATCATTGGTTAGAAAAGCGCTATATAAATGTCCATATACCAAAGCTGCCCATTGTTTTTTTTAACAAATGTAGTGTCACAGTTTGCACTCCTGCCTCCTCGCTTCCACAGCACTCGCCCGAATAGCCACACCCCCTTATATCATTCCACATTCCAGTCTCCTCGCTCCCACTATGCACTACCGGATAGCCACGCCCCCCTTGTTAGTCGCAGCTGCAGCACATCACAATTAACCATGCTATTTAAGCCTACACTAGCGCACACTCACACGGGGCCAGATTGTTCTCCGGACTATGCAGACATTCCAGCATTCTGATTCCTGTTCCTAAATATCACAAACTGTCCACTGTACGTCTGTTCTCCCTGCTATTGGGTCCCACCTACACCCGGCCGTGAAACGTAGTCATTCTTCTGTATCAATGTTATAAAAAGTATGTTAATCAGCAAAGGTATTACAAATGTGAATCAATGTTTTCATTGGAGTGAGTGAATGGTCCAGGAGTGCAGTTCGTCAACATTGTTTTAATCCACGAAGACAAAGACGTTTGCTTGATGTAGTTGATGTTTTACATTCAATTACTGTTGCATGTGACAAACGTTGTTGCCGTGCAGAATAAAAAAATCTAACAGCCGTCCTCGACTCTGCTGACTTCTTCAGAGCTGCCGTTTAATGAAACTTGTAATGGCCTGTGCACAGTACACAGCTGTGATTAAAAGCTCATTTAATAACCCCGTGCGGTTTGAGAATTCATTAAAAGTGCTTGACACGAACGCTTCAGTGAAACATTGTGACAGTTCAAATTTCATAGATTTATTTACCGTACCTCGGTTATGGAAAAGAGCACGATGTGGACTAGGCTTAATACCATACCTTATATTGGAAGATATGGAAAATATCTTAAAATGTAAAGGATATGAAAACGAAAATATGTTTGAGCTGAGGGGGGGACCTGGGACCTATTTCATAAGGCAGAACTATATTTGACTTAATAAAAGACATGTGCTCACATGTCCCAGCCTAAATAGGTCACTGGTGACATAGAGAAGTGTCTAGATACAATAATTTCTCCTAATGTTATTCAGCTATTGACACTGAATCATATCCACGTGCATGTTGTGCTATTTAATGGTAACTTCAATTCAACAATAGCTTACCACAGCACCTTAATACGTTTAAAAATGAAAAATTCAAGAGGAGCTAACATGCCGACCATTATAGCATGCGGGAGCTACGCATGCAAACTTCCACATGCATAGATTAATGATGCAGATGTAGGAGTTATCCATCAAAGAGAAATACAATTGCATTAAAGGTTCGAGAATAATAGCCACATTTACCCGCAGAGTTTCATTTAAAGATTTCCTTAGCCGTCACCATCCTTGGGTTAATTAGAAATTAAGAAGCTTGTTAATAGTGAATAGTGTGTCCACATGGACAGTGGCACAAAGAATTAGAAGAGCAAAGCACCGTGGGGATTGTCTCGCTCCCCCCACCGTTCACATTCACTCTGCTAAAGAATGGATCATTCCACAAATATTCACAGTTTCAACATCCATCATATTTACAGTATTATAATGTCTTTTTTGTTTGTGTGTGTCATTTTATTTCGTAAGCGGCAATTTGTTATGAAGCAGAATCTTATGAATCAACAGAGTCAAGGCAAGAACAGAGGGGGAGGGGGGGGGGTGAACATTGAGAGCAAATAGCGCTTGAGGGACGGGAACAAAGGAAAGTCTAAATCAAGGAGAAAGTCAGCGGAAAGGAGAGGGGGAATAAACGATCATCGGAAGAACGTCGCAGTACAGCGAGGTCAAAGGTAATCAAATGGCCAATGGTGTAAAGAATGACATCAATTAAGAAAAGCATAAGATAGCTAGAACAGAAGCTGAAATAGGTCAGAAGGCAATTGGAATTTCATTGACTACTATAAATCCCTGGCATGACACCCTGGGTGTGGTAGATAATGGCTGTTAACACAGGTGTCAACACTGATTCATCCAGACAGGGGTCTGAGAGAGCAAGTTCCGGCAATATGTATGATAAGCGGTAATGCATAACATCCGATTCATTACCCAACACATAGAAACCTATATGTGAATATTGAAGTATTGGGGATAAGCAAAAGGAATAGTCCGTTTTTCTTGCTCAAGGACACCTAGACAGTTTTTGCTAGGAGGAGCGGGGGATCGAACTATCAACCTTCCAGTTATAAGGTTGCTCTACCTCCTGAGCTACTGCCGCCCCTGCCCATAATTAAAACACAATTCAACTATCATGTTTCAAAATGTACCCAATGGATCTAACAATCAAATGGCAGTTTAGATGTGTATAGTGATAGCTGTATAGCAAAAAACAAGAGGGATCAGACATCATGCAGGACAACAAATAGAGTAGGATTACGAGTGAGAAATGGGAAAATAAAAGAGCGAGGAGTAAGAAACTGTGGAAGAATGAATACTTTCAGGACAGGACAAAACTGAAAAAATCACAAAATCGGGGAAAAAATAGACATTTTAAAAAGCAGGATGGGTGGTCTACTCATTGTAATGAGCTTTCCGTTTGGGCCAACATGCTGTGTTTTTATGACCAACAGCGTTGGGTATAAAGTAATGAGAGGCAGGGGGCGTGGTGGAACCCAGCCAACCCAGGACCCCAGCAGGCCAAGAGTAAGTGTCCAAGGGCACAGCGGGATCTGGGGAAGAATAGGGATTAGGAAGAGAAGAGAAAACATCCACCATGCTCCAGGGCTCAAACCCAGCTCCCTTTTGTACAGCGGTCCAATCAGCTTCAGCCATTATGAATCCAAATAGCCAAGTTGGAAAGTGCGCCGTGTGTCAGTGCGTCTGTGCGTGTGTGTGTGTGTGTGTGTGTGTGAACAAGCTTGTTTTGTTGTTCATATGAGCTGTTCTTTATTTACAAGGCTGTTAATACTTTGTGCAAACTGTCATTACTGGTTCGGTTACAGTTGGTGGTTTTGCTAAAGAGAAAACCTGGCATACACAGCATGGGTCAGGATAGTGTCAGTGGTGAAGGTGGTTAGACTCCCAGCCATAAAGCTACTGGGTTTAATCCCTAATGTCTGCAGCCCACCTTGGGTGAGATGTTTAACCCCTACCAGCTCCTGACCTACATCTGAATACAGTGTCAGTCGCTTTGGATCCAGGTGTCTGCTAAACAACTTAAGTGGTAATACTAAATAGATCAGAAAGGAGGCAGGCCAGGCAGTACGATAAGCAGCAGCTTAACTATCAATGTATTCATGTACTGGAGGGACTATATGTACTTTATTCTGTGTGTGTTTGTGCAATGCGTGCATGTGCATACGAGTGTGTGTGGTAGGGGTATGCACTTTATGAGTGGGTGTGTCTGTGTGTGTGTGGGACGGGCAGTGTGGGCTGTGGGATGTGTAGTAATACATACATGTGACGTACTGTACATGATGAACATTAGTTCCATCTGAATCCTTTCAGTACAGGATGTGTGTGGATGCATGTGTCTACGTGCGTGCATGCATGTGTGTGTGTGTCTAAGCAGGCGTTGGCGGCTCTCTGGGAAACAGAAGCATGACAATGAGTACAATGGGAAGAAGTTTCAGGAACATGGTGGGGGGATGAAACATGAAAAAAGGGGGGGGAGGAGGCGGGGCCAGGGGAGTGAATGTCCTCACAAATCATGTGCCCCACATTAGTCAATGGTGGGTGTGGGTGTGTGCGTGCCTTTATGTGTGTATGAGTGTATGAGTGTGTGTGTGTGTGTGTGTGTGTGTGTGTATGGGTGCATGTACGTGTGTGTGTGTGTGTGTGTGTGTGGGGGGGGGTGTGTGTGGTGTGTGTGTGTGTGTGTGTGTGTGTGTGTGTGTGTGTGTGTGTGTGTGTGTGTGTGTGTGTGTGTGTGTGTGTGTGTGTGTGTGTGTGTGTGCGTGCACGCATAAGGGCATGACTCTTGGTGTTGATACATGAGTGCATGTACATGTGTGTATGTGTATCTGTGCATGTTTAGCACTTAGAGTTTTGTCTACTCAAATTAAAAGTGCACTTTTTTTTTGCTTTTTTTTTTTGCACAATTTATTATTATTATTATTATTATTATTATTATTATTTGTGTGTTTTTGTGGGTGCATGCATACAGTATGTGTGTGTGCCTGTGTGTGTGTGTGTGTGCGTGCATGTGTGTGTGTACTTGCGTATGTGCACGTGTGCATGCTTGTGTTAGGGCATGCTTGAATATTGGTGTGGATGCGATGGCCTGCGAGCGTGCAGAATTCCCCCCATTCACCCAGTCGATCAACGGCACCACAACACAACAAGCAACACAAGCGGCAAAACAACAGCCGCTCGACGAGAGAGGAGAGAGAGGAGAACCCGGACAGGCATCTCCAGATGATTCGGGGAAAACTGATTAGTTAAGGGAGTGGTTGGAAACTCCCCTAACTAATCAGTTTTCTGTTATATTACTTATATATATAAATCTATAAACATTTTTTAATTGTACCTGAATTTATTGTACTTTTACCTGAGCACTGGCTCAGTTGTTGGAGACTTGTTAGGAATGAATTGCACTTCTGGACTTCTGGTGACAAGATTGTTCTTATCGCTTTGGACAAAAGTGTCTGCTAAATGACTGTAATGTAATGTAATGTAATTAAAGCTTAAGGAACATAATGTGTTAAGTAGAAGTTAGCATTCTTACAGGCACTAAAAATACCACACTTGTTCGAGAGTGGCTAATTAACTTTTTGATCTTCGCCGTGATTGCCATGAGATGTGCAAGCTGAGCATATTTAACAGTAGCTGAGGCCAGAGTTAGTAGCTAGATAGATTTGCATCTGTGGTCCCTATACAGTAAATGAGACCGAGCCGATACTTTGTAGACAGATACGCTGCAACTAACTTCCAACAAAGTTTTTCCCCGGGAGGTCAGGTTGATAGAGCCGTCTGTGTTAATACCACCAAGTCATACTGGTAATAAATATCGTCTAATTAAGCCGGAGTGGGCAAATTAAGTTAGTGTTGTTGCCATTGAAGGACATTTGTACACAAACACATGTGTTCTTGTGGTTCTGAAACATCCTTTCGATGATAACAAGTTTGCACAGACTTTGCTTTGCTATGTACAGTAATGAAGCAGCTAGGAAGTCAAAAGGTAAAAGGTAAGGTTGTT
>CM050999.1:25443755-25448755 GCA_027704905.1 Muraenolepis orangiensis
CGTTGCACTATTCAGCAGGAATGCTTGAAACCTACTCTTTTTCTTATCTTTATGCACCACGGAGATATATTGCTGTCTTCAACAATTGTACTCTTTGTAAGTCGCTTTGGATAAAAGCGTCTGACAAATGCCCTAAATGTAATGTAAATGTATTCAGGTTATGGGAAAATGAATCTTGTTTTTAAGAGCTAACTCTGGTTACTAACTTTTACTATCTAAACCAAACCGAAGCCCAAAACGGTGTTAAAATTTCGAGCACGTGGTTTCCTTCCATTCATGGTGGTTAGAACACGTGTAAGGGATAACTTATGGCTAGCTGGTCATTAGCTAGCCAGCTGGCTTTTACAGCCTAGGTTTCCGACCGCACAGCAGTGTTGTGTATTCTGTATTCCATGGTCATGTTTTTGTAAGCTAATAGTAATGAACTTTTTGTTATATTGAGTTGTAAGTAATTCTGGTTTGAATGTTGTTGATGGAGGTCTAAACTTTGTCATTTTTTTTCCTTTCAGGTGGCTTGTTCCTATATGGTCTGGCAGTGTAAGTTGTGCGCTCCTTCTTTCACTTCCAGAATACAGTTATTTAAACACTACAGACTGCAGCACAGCCCTCTTCCATGCCTCTATACTGATTGCGTGTGTACATTTCAGTCATCATTCAGCAGTTGAGGCAGACAATTGCTGAAGAACTGAAGAAGACTGAGAAGAACCTGCCTCTCATTACCAAGATGATGCAGACCACATTTGCCCTGCGCGGACAGACCATAGTAAACTCCTGCCCACCAGTGAACGAGCTCATGGACCTGGCCTGCTCTTAAAATAGAGTGTGGTAATATGGATATTTTTTTCCTGTGTTAACATATTGCACATTCTGTGTGGTTTAAAGTGAAAGTTGTGGTTCTTACTCATTTGGCGGCTATTTGCTGCGTTATAGAAGTTTAAGAGATCCTCCAAGTTGAACTGACTAATTGATGTTGATGTATTGTCCTGATGCTGTTTTTAAATGTAGGTGTATGCAGAGTTCCAGATGGTTACAAACCGGAACCTGCCCAACACCTTCTACGCAGAGCTTGACCGCCATATTCGTAGACTGATGACGTTATTTCGACAGAAGGCGACTAAAACTGGGACCACAGCAGTTGCGTTGGCAGACATTTTACGAATCCACGATGAACAGGTGAATAGATTATTATACATGTCGTAGGTTGAACCTCTAACATTGGACAGCTTCAATGATTCAAATGAGCTTTTACATTTTACAATTAGTCCACTTTGTGTTTGCTATTTGTCTGATTGCATTAAAGATGTGTAGAGGTTATTTGTGGACATATGTTCTGATTGGACTGTTTAAAATCAACATTGTTCAGTAAACTTTTCAGTATATACACTTCTGTTTTTTATCTTAATAGGAAATCCATGACATCCACACCAGGCGCACCACTGTTCTCCATGCACTTCCTGTGTATCTGAACGAGGAAGTCTCTGGATTTTTCAGAACCTGCACAGTGAGTCTCCTTAAATAATGAACAGTACCACTGTATATTAAGTGAACAGTTAATCAAAATACTAACATGTTTTAGGACTTACCCTTGTTTAGTCTATCCATACAGTTTGTGTGATTTGGAGAGGTATGGTCTGTTTTATTTCACCCTACTACAAATGAACTGGCTTGGTGTTTTGTTCAAAGCGACAAGAAGTTTAGTAAAACATTTTCCTGTATGTGTTCTTGAGCTTAGTATCAGTCTATCTCCCGCCACTTAGATTCTCTGGTAACTTGGCTGATTCCTGTGTCCAGAACACGCATCTTCTGTTTTTACTTACAACTTACAAACATAACTCCATATACTTAGCTTTGTGCTGCACCAGCAGTACTTAAATGATAAGGAGAGATGATTTGTCAACAACAATAACCAAAAAAAACGTTATAAAATAAATTAAGTACTATTTTGTGGAAAAAATAATTCTATTTAACTCTTATATTAGTAGAAACCATGGATTAGTTTGTGATTAGTATGTCTCTTTCATTCATTCAGGAGCCTGATGAGCCAGAGCTTGACGATGTTGCTGTGGCCCTCCTTACTGTCATCAGTGACCATGACACAAGTCCAGTTCACTACCAGCCTGTGAAAATCTCTGTCGTCCTCGAAAGTGACATCGTGATCAGCCTCCCCAGATTTGGTGATGCCTTCCTGGTCATGTTTGGACTGATTTATGCACTACACCTCAGCTATCCTAAAGCGCTGACCAACACTTTTGAATTCGTTCAGAAGATTGTACTTGGTCTAGAAGCTGGTAAACTGTCGCCCAGGTTGCAGACACTCAAGAATGACTTGATGATAAATGTGTAGAAAGGATGTGGGGTGAGGTATTATTATTGTGAATCAAAGTTCTTTCCCGTTGTCACAATAATGCCTTAAGAAGTAAGCAAAGAACTTTGATTCAGAAGGCCTTCAATAATACCTCACTGAGGTATCCTTCTTTCTACACATTTATCAATAGGCCTACTACACAATGTGCACTGTTCATTTTTTCTATTTTCTATTTTTCTATTTGTTTTTATTTTATTTGCCATATTTAACTGTTGTAAAGTTGTTTAATTATAGTGATTCTATTGTATTTATGTTTGACTTGTGTACATAAAACTATTTTTTATTAAGTTCAAATAATGTGGTTGTGTACTTATTTTTTTAAGTTCTGTTAACTTATTCCCACGGATAGAAAACTGAAAACTTTAAGTCGTAGTAACTGAATATAATCAAGTAGCACCCAATCAAAACTTTTGAGTTCTGAAAACTGACAACTTTAAGTCATAGTAACTTAAATTAGTTAAGTAGCACCTAATCAAAACTTTTGAGTTCTGAAAACTGACAACTTTAAGTCATAGTAACTTAAATTAGTTAAGTAGCACCTAATCAAAAGTTTTGAGTTCTGAGAACTCAAAACATTTGAGTTCTGTGTACTCAAGTTTTGAGTTCTCAGAACTCAAAACTTTTGAGTTCTCAGAACTTGAGTTTTTTGAGTTGATAAACTCAAAAATTTTGAGGCAAGTCATTGCCTCAAAATTTTTGAGTTCTGCTAACTTATTCGGTTTTACAGTGCTCTTTGCAATCAAATTAAAACTCTTTTTAGCTTTATAGCTTTGATTATTGATCAATCTTTACTCTCGTTATTATAAAATGCATTCATAGTCTTGGTTTTGAGTTTGCACATTTTGCAAGCTGTTTATTTTAAGTTACTCAATTGGTGGTTTATTGATAGCCAGCTAGCTTCCCATTACCAGGCTAGTTATAGCTGATTTGTTGCTAGTAACTGGTAACTTATTCAGCTAGCTAGGTGGGCAAAATTGTTCAGCATGGATAGGTGGCTCGTTAAAAAACAGGCACCCTAAACCTCGGTGAGCAGAGCGTTACTGTTGGGGACAGCAAACGTCCGTCTTCCACAAAACCCAGACACAGCTCTGCTTTGTCCGCTCCTGGCTTAATTATGGATAGCCCATCCATGCCCATTTTAAGTAGTTATCCAAAGCGCCCATTTGGATAAACAGTGTGAAGCTTTAGTCCAGGCTGGTACCAGCCTCGGCCATGGCTAGAGTATCAGTCTCGCGTGATGCCTAATTTGGTGTTTCCAATTCAGAACGACAGGAGATATTCACAAAACGTGGATACACAAATTAGAATTCTGGCTACCTCGGGAGTTTTCAGCGGTAACCGTGACCGCTGTTTACATTCCCCCACAAGCCAACCGGGACACAGCGCTGAAGGAACTGTATGGGGCTATCAGCGAACAGGAGTCGGCACACCCTGAGGCTGCTCTCATCGTGGCGGGAGACTTCAACAAGGCGAACCTGAAGAAGGTTCTCCCGAAGTTCTACCAACACATAACGAGCAACACACGGGGTGAAGGGATCCTCGGCCACTGCTACACTCCCTTCCATGATGGCTACAAGGCCCTCCTCCGCCCACCGTTCGGCAAATCAGACCACCGCTCTATCCAGCTACTCCCCGCCTATAGGCAGAGACTGAAGCAGCAACCAATCGCTGTGAGGGAGGTTCAATGCTGGTCGGACCAATCGGACTCTATGCTACAGGATTGTTTTGATCCTGCTGACTGGGACATGTTCCGGGTTGCCTCGGACAATAACATCAACGAGTGCGCGTCCTCGGTCACTGGGTTAATCAAGAAGTGCATAGATGATATACCCCAACCAGAAACCGTGGATTAACGGCGATGTTCGCACTGCCCTACACGCGCGTAACGCCGCCTTTGGCTCCGGGAATATGGAGGAATTTACGAGAGCCCGTTACGACCTCCGTAAGACCATCGTCGCTGCAAAGCGGGAGTACAAGGACAGAGTGGAGGAGAAATTCAAGAGCCACGACGCGAGGGGTATGTGGCAGGGGCTACAGACGATAACGAACTTCAGAGGGAGAACCAGTTGTGTAGAGAACTCCTCTACCTCCCTCCCAGGTGAGCTAAATACTTTTTTGCTCGGTTCGACGTGAACGGCAGCCCGCCAAAGCCAGCGCTGCCTGAGGAGACCAGCCTGCTGAACATCTCGGAGGCGGATGTGCGCCACACCTTCAAGCGGTTGAACATCCGTAAGGCGGCAGGCCCCGACGACATCCCGGGCCGCGTCCTCAGAGCCTGTCCCTACACAACCCAAGGTAACATGCAGGAGGTTGGATCACCGGAGCAGTGGTGCCAGGAGAACAGCCTCGCCCTCAACGTCAAGTAGACCAGGGAGCTGATCGTGGACTACTGCCTTTTACCGTCAGGCAGGCGATATCGCAGTATCAAGTGCCGTACAAATAGACTCAGAGATAGCTTCCACAGCCAGGCCATCAGGCTGCTGAACAAGGGTGTATAGCATATAACAATGTATATTTTATTACATTGATTTATATATACATATTGCTCTTTTTCTGTGCCGATATATTGCATTTTATAAATTGCATTTTTACTTTTATATATTTCACTTCATACAGTTTTGTACTTTTTTGAATC
>CM050999.1:25453755-25528755 GCA_027704905.1 Muraenolepis orangiensis
AGCTGAGTTACCCGAATGTTCCCGAATGTTACAGGACGCACTAAACTGTCAGGAGTGTTTGGCCGACCTCTCCAACCTTTCCCGATCCGTAGGACTCTGTTACTCACGTATACGACTGCATTCAGAAAATGACAGGACATTCCAGATCATTGAGGATAGTAATCCGACTTTTTCACTTATTGTATCGTAGCGCTGTCTGATCTCAAATGGGAGCCAAAATCGGAGATGTGTGACTGAGCCTTGAGGCACAAGGAGGACATTTTGATTCCAACAGCGAAGTGTTTCTGTTCCCTCCGCACCTGAGCTCCACATTCGTCTGGACAGGGATTTTCTTGTCCAGCGACTCCCGATTCTCCACAGTGAGAGTCGGCAGAATTGGATGA
Source organism: Muraenolepis orangiensis (assembly GCA_027704905.1). Classification (NCBI taxonomy): domain Eukaryota; kingdom Metazoa; phylum Chordata; class Actinopteri; order Gadiformes; family Muraenolepididae; genus Muraenolepis; species Muraenolepis orangiensis. Next base: position 25,454,139 of record CM050999.1, read on the forward strand.
TCAGTCTGTTGGTTGGCTCGATCAACGACAACAACAACAACACAAACAAACAAGAAAACAATCACATGTGCCCAGATACATCCCGTGGCTCCGGTCCATGCGTTCCTCTGCAAGTCATTAGCGTAATGAGATGGTGTCAATGATTAAAGGTAAATAAATTACTTGTTCTATTCGATGCATTCTATAGCTCCAGTAAAATAAAAATTGACCTCAATTTAGCCGGTAGCGGATATGCACACTCTATGTCTACGCATTGACCGGGCCTTCCGATAAACCTTAGTTGCAGACTGCTTAATCAGCCCTCAGCTCTAATTGCAGCTAAATTGACCAGTTAGCCCACTTGCACTAGCCTACCATTGCTGCCGATAGGTACTTGACCCATTTGTTTACTGTACTTTAATGTTTTCTTGTAAATACTATTTTGTAACTTATGGCACCCCTTGCACTCCTAACCCCTTCCCTTGAAAGGAGGGTTCCCCCTCTGACACTGTATCTGTGATAAACCGTTGACTTGACTTAAACATGGACGAACCTGTAGAGCCACGTTATTCCCACAGGTTAAACCCCGCAAAAGATAAAACTGCACCAAAAACAAACCAAAAAAAACGGATTATCGTCCATGCCGATTCCCGTCCCTTCACACTCGCCCATCCCCATCCACACCCCTACCTCCACCCTTAACTACCTCCTTAACTCCGCACATGGCCCAACTCTGAATGCTCCTCTCCATGTGCTGGCGGCGGCGGCAGCCTACTGATGAATATGTTAGCAATAGCAGCATGAGGGGCTGCGTAGGAACAGTACGGCTTCTCTGCCAAAGTCTGGCCGTGTCCTCCATGAACTGTTTTTGGCTTGGTTGGGTTGGGGCCTACAAAAACATGAGGATTATGAGCTATTCACTGCTTTATGTCCCATTATTGAGACTGGCCTCGGTGCACACTTCAAACAGAAAATATTCCAAAAGAATTTAAACTTATTTTTATCAAAAGATATCACATTAAATAGTGTAAATGGCTCAGTTAACCTTGAAATCTTTCCACAGAGACAGAATCCAACGAAGTATTAAAAAAAAAGTTGCGAATTGAATGACCTGAAGACTGACACCCACACCACCACCACCACAACCCTCCACAATTGGAATTGAAATTCCACAGCGGTAAAATTGTAAAAAACAACAATAACTTTTTTTATAAGAAAAAAATAATGATACGTGTTAACCTTGTTCCCTCGCTGTCCACCTTATTAAATACATTCCTGTCCACTATTTATGTTTGTTCAGAAACCCAAATAAGATCAACACGGTCTCCTCAATAGCTGAAAATGTGATGACTCTGTGCTGTCACTTTTCCACCGCACAATCGACTCCTGGCCTAAATCAAATCCAAACAAACCTCATACTGTTTTAATCCCACCCCGATATTCAGTTTTACTCCAAATAATACTGCTGTACCACAAAAACACAAGAGCACTTGAAACATCATTTTCACTGGGCGGACGTAATCCATTCTGAAACACATTGTGTATAGGTAACCAAATAGGAACGCAACATGGATTCCAACACAGTTTCCCCACAGGAGCTGTTGAGTCTATGCATCAATGAGGAGACTGACAGCGGAGGCTGGACTAGATGATGGAGGAGCGGGAGACAGGTGTAACATCATGAGAGGCCATCTCAGCGGGCTAGTGTTGGGCGGTGCAGAGTTCCAGGCAAAACTGGTCAAAATAGTAAAGTTTAAATAAAAATTGGCTTTATTTCCTCACAAAGGGCTTTTTCCCCAAGCACAGTTCATCAAACAAAAGATGAACGGCAGGTTAAAGGAACACCAGAAGGCATCACGTCGGGACAGGGCACCCACGTTTCAATGGCGCTGTCCCGGCCCGTGAATGACAGAGAAGTTAAACTGTTGGAGCACTAAAAACCATCTAGTACTCTGCTGTTTATCTCTTTATTTTGAGCCATCCATTGTAACGGAGAATGATCGGTCACTAGGGTGAACCTCCTTCCCAGTAGGTAGTATTTGAGGGTTTCCAGGGCCCATTTTAAGGCCAGGCACTCTTTCTCTAACGTGACTGACTCAAATAGAGAACTGGATGTTCCTCACCTTCCTTGATCTGGGATAGAACAGCTCCCAGACCTACCTCGGAGGCATCTGCTTGGACAACAAACTCCTTACTGAATTTGGGGGCCGTAAGGACCGGTTTGAAACACACCTTTTCAGATTTCTCAACACTTCTTCTGCATCCTGGGTCCATTTAACCATCCGTGAGTGCTTCTTGGTGGTCAGTTCTGTGAGAGGGGCAGCTACCATAGCAAAATCCGGAATAAAACGTCTGTAATAATTTGCAAGGCCCAAAAAGGATCTCACATGTTTCTTGTTCACCGGTTTTGGCCACTCTTGAATGGCACAGAGTTTTGCCGTCTGGGGTTTAACAAGGCCCCGCCCAATGGTGTACCCCAGGTATTTTGTCTCACTGAATGCCAGCTTACATTTCTTGGGGTTCGCCGTCAAGCTTGCTTGTCGGAGGGAATCCAGGACCTTCTGCACACAAAGTAAGTGGCTTTCCCAGTCTGGGCTTTGTACTACAACATCATTAATCCTTAAGTACCTGATCCATCAGGCACTGGAAGGTAGTGGGCGCTCCGCATAACCCAAAGGGTAGCATTCTGTACTGCCACAGGCTGCCACTGGCAAAAACTGTCTTTTCCTTTGAGTCTGCAGACAAGGGAACCTGCCAATACCCATTAGTGAGATCCAGGGTGGTTATGAACCAGGCATTGCCAATACTTCCGATTAGCTCATCAACACGAGGCATGGGATAGGCATCAAATTCAGACACTTCATCACTTTTCTTAAAATCATTACAAAAACATACTGTGTTGTCAGGTTTTTCTACCAGGACGATGGGGCTGGACCAGGCACTCTTTGCCTCTTGAATGACGTTCAACTCCAACATTTTTCTTACCTCCCCTTCAATTATTTTATTGCGAGCCTCTGGTACACAATACGGCTTTTGGTCACTGTATTTCCTGGCTGGGTGCAGATTTCATGTTCCACAACGTGGGTGCAGCCCGAGAGGGATGCACACATCCTAATTTCCGTCTACTAGCTCCTTTGCTCGCTGTAGTTGGTGATGGGACAGGTCTTGACCAAACTGCACGTTCCGGGCTGACTCTTTTGGCTCTCTGGGAGGCAGACAAGTGAACAGTGCTTCTCGATCATGCCATTTCTTCAGTAGGTTAACATGGTAAATTTGCTCAACTTTTTGCTTTCCTGGTGGCCGTACTTTTTAGTTGACTTCCCCCACCTTTTCAATTACTTCATACAATCCCTCCCAAGTAGCCAGGAATTAGCATTCCACTGTGGGGACCAGCACTAGCACTCTATCTCTCTCTTTCTCCATGTGCTCCTTCTCAATTGGAATTACCGCCGGCATCCGGTCATCGCCCCCACATGTTCAATCATGGTACGATGAGGATATTGGCTATAACCAGAAGACCCCTGGGGAGTATAACAGGTCAAAGGGTGAGAAACCAATGGGTGACTGAGGGACTTCTCTTACCGCAGGTAGGGGAGAAGCTGGTCCCAATTTCTTCCATCTTTGTTGATCTTGTTGAACCTCTCCACTAATCAGTCTGTTTCACTTGTAACAGAGCACACAACTCCCTAGTGACCCTGGACATAAAGGGGCTCCCTTAGTCTGTGAGGATCTCTTTTGGTAACCCATGGTACTCTTTTGGTAACCCATGGTAAGCTCTACGGCTTCTACCATCTCCATGGCTGTTTTTAATCTCTGGTGACTGACTATTTTTTTCGCCTTATAAAGCCGAGCTCGTAGATAACGATCCATAACTAGGGCTTCCATCATTGCTGCAGCGCTGTTTTTGTCTGGTTCCAGCCACTTTCTTGTCACTCAAATTAATTTGTGCATTTGGGAACGGAGAGTTAGACCAGGTTGAAATGTCCAATTATGGAAAGGTTGAGCCAGTAAACTTGGTAAGGCCAGAGTGGCTCAGAATCTCTGCTTTTTTCTTGTCAAAGTCTTGGTCGATACTGGCATTTACATCTTGAAATGCTTTAAGTGACTCACCAGACAGGAAAGGAGCCAAGAGCCAACTCACAGCGCTTTCGGCCACCCCTCTCGAGTGGCTGTTGCTTCAAAGGCATAAATTATTATTATTATTATTATTATTATTATTATTATTATTATTATTATTATTATAATGGTAAGCGTCCACATCATCGGTCACTCCCAGCTTCGAGATGAGATCACCCCCCTTGGGTTTCAACCTGGTTAACTGTTGAAGCTCCTGTTCTTTCAACTGGTTAGCCTGTATTTGCAGCTGTAGCAAGGCTGAATTTGTTTTTGTTGCTTTTTGTGTCTCCACCAGCACCCTCACCAGCTGCTCCATGTCTTTTGGGGTTCGTCTGTGCAAAGTCCTACAAACAATTCAGTCAACTCTTCAATTTCATCACACTCACTCATCAGCCCCTAAGCCCAGTGCCCACATTCTCCACCATCTGTAACATCATGAGAGGCCGTCTCAGCGGGCTAGTGTTGGGCGGTGCAGAGTTCCAGGCAAAACAGGTAAAAATTGTAAAGTTTAAATAAAAATGAGATTTTTCCTCACAAATGGCATTTTCCCCAAACACAGTTCAGCAAACTAAAATGTGGCTTTTCTACAAGGGTCGCCAGCTCCTTCCAGCCATGTGCTCCCCGGTTCTCCCTCTGCTCTTGGGAGTCTGGGCTTTTGCCTGTTTTGCCGTTGCAGCTTCAATTAGGTGGCTTAAGCACCTACACCTGTCAGAGTTATGGGGCTTGATGGGAGATGTAGTTTGTGGACCGGCTGCCATTTTGGGATGTTGCAGCTGGGGAATATAGCACCCCTCTATAACCTGTCCCCTCGTGATGCCACACAGGGTGTCAGGGATCTGTTGACTGCAAAAGAATGAGAACAACATGCAGCAGTTGTGAGAGAGGTTGTTTGGCCCCTGCCTGCCCAGAGCTATATAGTTGTCAGTCTGTTTTTATTCTAAGTGCAGACCCCAATATGGGAGTCACCTGGATGAGAAAATATACTTTTTTCATTTTTTTCTTATAATTCGTCTTTACTTGTTATTTTCAAATGCGTATTGTAGTGTGTGCATGTATAGTGTGTGTGTGTGTGTGTGTGTGTGTGTGTGTGTGTGTGTGTGTGTGTGTGTGCCTGTGTGCCTGTGTGCCTGTGTGCCTGTGTGCGTGTGTGCGTGTGTGTGTGTGTGTGTGTGCGTCCATGCGTTTGAATATGACACATATTAAGATTCAAGATTCAAGATTCAAGATAACTTTATTTATCCCGAGGGAAATTAAGGTGCAACAGTTGAAACAGGGGGAATAAAAAATAAAAATAAAAATAAAAAATATTACGCCACATTTATAGTACAATTTCCACGTTAGACCTTTACATTCAGCTGACTCACATGCTGATATATATATATGATAAGACTCTGCTGAATAATTCAACTAAATCATATGAGAGCACACAAAATAACACACACAAACATACATTTAAATAAATGCAGTGATGTAAGGTTATCCTGCTCTGCAGAGCTCCATCACACACACACACACACACACACACACACACACACCACACACACACACACACACACACACACACACACACACACCACACACCACACCACACACACACACACCACACACACACCCTCCAAACATCTTACCTATTCTGAAGGAGAGCGGGCCACCAGAGGTGCTTCTCCCCCACATGGCTAAGAAGAGCAGAGGCGCCCAGGTTGGGAGCATGTTTTATGACTCTTCATGGGTCCTGCCCATGGGTTAGACATCAGCCACAAGAGACCGCACACAGACACAAGAGAACAACTTTGTATGTGTGTCCATACTACTGGTCCTTTCGAACGTTTTTTAAATGCTTTTTGCACAATTCAACATACATAAATATCATCCATCAGTCACTTTATTGTTCTTTTTATTGTTCTTTTTATTGTGTATAGTATTTTTATAGTTAAGGGTTGTATAGTATAGTACAAAGTATAGTATAGAGTGTTAAATTGTAGGAAATTCATCCTGCAGGAGGGAATGGGGAGACAGCATTCCATTGTACTTGAATATGTTGAATATGGCTAATAAAAACATCAACGCTTCTCCCTCAAATCTCACTTAATCCATTCCATTATGTTGGGTTTGTTTGGTAGAACTAGCCACTGTGCATAGAACTTATTTTCCGATTTTTCCGATTTTCATCATTAATGGAGTAATCGCTTGATAGCTAATTTTCATCAAAACAATGCTTCTTCCCCCTCCGATCACAATCGGTTTCAATTCTGTTTGACTTGTCTGCTAAAATGACCCACTCATTTATATTTACGTCAACATTAATTGTGAGGCACCTTCCTTCCTCCCCTACTTTGACAACCACCAGCCACCACTGTGTTATATTTAGTTAGCTTCCAAAGACCCATTCACAAGCCATTACAATAATATAATGGCATTCACAGGTTTCATATTAGTATTATTATTATTATTATCATATATGATGCCTATGACGTCTTCATGAGGTACTTAATGAGATTGATTTAATATATATGGAAAATCTATTAAAAAAGCACTATAGATTAAGTTCAGTAATGGTAATGCTTTTATGCTGCGAGCACCACACACACACCACACCACACACCACCACACCCACCACCACCCACACACACACCACACACCGGAAACAGACACACACATACCAAGATTACCATTGTTCCTGACACACAACGAACATGTGTCACATGTGCGTCTGGAACCCATTTTTGATTTCATGATGGGTTCAGCACAGCGACAAAAAAAAAGACTGCATAGATGAGCTGATGAGGTGCAATGAGAATTAAATATGGTGCTGGCGGCCTAACGACTGGCAGACTGGCCTCCAACGGTCCCAATGTTGGGCATTAAACACCCGACTCGTCATCAGCCATAAAGATTCATACCACTTAAAACGTTAACACGAAGTGGAACAGATGTGGGCTTTGACTCTCGGAATTCAATAGCAGTATTATATTTATACTTATATTTATATTTATATTTAAAAATGCTAAATTTGCACTGGACAAGACTGCCCACCCCAGCCACGAACTGTACTCACTGTTACCGTCAGGCAGGCGATACCGCAGTATCAAGTGCCGTACACATAGACTCAGAGACAGCTTCCACAGTCAGGCCATCAGGCTGCTGAACAAGGGCGTATAGCATATAACAATGTATATTTTATTACATTGATATATAAATATACATATTGCTCTTTTCTGTGCCGATATTTAGCATTTTATAAATTGCATTTTTATTTTTTAACTTCTATTTTTATCTATTATTATCTTATTTTTATAACTGCTGTCTGTCGTCGGGTATTGCACATACGATTTTCACATCACTGCTTTATACTTACTGTATAAACTGTGAAGTGACAATAAACTTGACTTGACTTGACTTGACTTGACTACTGTTTTGTTTTGCACGTTACTGTGTTGCTCCGGACCCGTGTCAAATTCCAATGTGTGTTTTTACAATGGTATATGGCAATAAACCTCTTTCAGATTCAGATTCAGATTCTGATTCAGATTCATTAAGGATTGTTCATGCAGGGCCAATGTCACATTACATCCTTCCCTATATTCTGTGGATTCATGTGGAGGAACAGGTGCCTTAACCGATAGCCCAGAAGATTATAATGTTGATGGAGGCAGGGAGGACAGGATGACAATGAAGAGAGGACAGGAGATCAGAGGGAAGGAGTGGAAGAGAGAAGACAAGACAAAAAAGGGGAGAGAGAGAGTAAGGAGAAGAGAAAGGACACCGCCGGACAAAGGAAGGAATTAGAAGCCAGGTGATGGAAGGATGAAAGGTTGAAGTTAGATGAAATGCACAGCTGACAAAGGATCAAACACGCTATGTGGATAAGATACATGTTGTAGTGCAGAGAGAGAGATGGAAAGAGAGAGGGAAAGAGAGAGAGAGAGAGAGAGAGAGAGAGAGAGAGAGAGAGAGAGAGAGAGAGAGAGAGAGAGAGAGAGAGAGAGAGAGAGAGAGAGAGAGAGAGAGAGAGAGAGAGAGAGAGAGAGAGAGAGAGAGATTTGGTTTCAATTAGTTGGTATTGGAACATCAATTCATCCTCAGTGTTTGTCCAAACATGGGGTCGATGTTATGGGCCGCAAGCTGGAAATCAATGGATGGAAATGGATCATTAAAAATCACCAAAAACAAAAACACACCAGATGGGTAGTGTGTGTACACCAGGGGTTCCCAACCTTTTTTGTGCCACGGACCGGCAGATACATGAAAAAAATTTCGCGGACCGGTTGTCAATTTTCGCGGACCGGTTGTCAAACTGTGTTTTCAACACACACCCCTAACAAAACGGCAGGGCTCTATTTCAGTATAAACGTGCATGTACGCGGAGCACCCGTAAAAAAACCGGCTTGTTCGCGGGTGCGAGCCGGCTCCCGTCGTTCACTTAAAAGAGCCGACTCTTTGAGCCGGCTCGTTCGCGACCGACACGTCACTAGCGCGTAGTCTCTTTAGTAGCGCGTGCAACTGAAAGTCTCTCGTTATGCCGCCGATATATATTTAATCTATATATATAGATTATACCGCCCATATATACCGCTATATAATCTATACATATAGATTATACTACATATATAATATCTATATATAGATTATACCGCCCGCCGTTCACCTATACTCAAATTATTTGAGTCAAATATGATGATAAACACACAGCTGTTTCGCGGCCCGGCAGTAACACCTCCACGGCCCGGTACCGGTCCGCGGCCCGGCGGTTGGGAACCCCTGGTGTACACCACATGAGGACAAGACTCCAGCTAGAAGGTTAATTCTAGTGATCATCCCAACAGATAACGGTGAAGTGCAAAAAAATGCTGTCAACAACTTTTTGAAAAACTGAAACAACACGATAACATACAAGACATTACAGTTGGCTACAATGATGAACAGCGGCAGATAACATGCAAGAATCTAGGTGTTGTTGTTGCAGAACCGTGTGTATGAAGAGATTCAATTGAATGAAATACTTTAACATGCCATTAGTAAGGGTAAGGGTCAGTAGATTGAGCAGGCCGTTCAATCGTCTGACGATTCGTAATTCCTGCCATAAGTAATGCCATACAAAACAATAAAACTAAATTTAAAACTCAAATTTACGTCAAAAGGTTACTGCATTGCTTCTGCACTTTCAAAAGTTTACATCAATACATAATAAAGTAAAGCTTCATTTAAAATGCATTCAAACTTGAACATTTACTCATTGTTAGGCGTTACCATTAGGGCAAAGGTATATTATGTATGATTTGTTCCCATTACAGCATGGGTTTTATTCTCAGATAACTGGGGGCAAAATACGAGAGAAGCAAGGGATGCATTTTATAATAAGCCTGGAGAACATATTCAAAATCCGTTATAATGAATTCAGACGTTCACACAAACAATTGTGACTGATTGGTTCAGTGTTTTGAACTTCCAGTGGCCATCTTGGGGGAATTCTCCGGCAGGCTGACAAAATGTCCCACGGAGAGGCTCAAATCAGCCATTTCATGAAGCGGAAAGGAGGAAAGAATGAAAGGATAAGCGTGAGAAACCAAAAAAAGGCCGGAACCAAATCAGGTAAAAAAAAAGAGAAGATGGCCACTGAACAATGTCACCAGATAAGAAACCTTTGACACGACAGTCCCACTGTGAGCGAGTATTCTGCTCTCGGGCCCCTACCTGTCAGTGTATCACCGAGGTTCATGCATGGGTGAGTGTTTATGTGTACAAGCCATAAGCCAAAATACATTACTGCTGGCTACTTCTCTTTCAAATTACTAGCAGTCTGCTTAATGTTCAACGGATATAACAAAAGCAAGGATTCAGAAGGGAATTCGCAATGAATTTTCATGAGTAACTTTATGAAAGGCCACAGTGAAACCCAGGTGAATAGCCATGTGACAACACAACATATTGAACGATGCTCAAAAATGTCTTCGGAATGTTGTGAATCACTTGTTTACTGGCTGATCGAAAGGAGAGTCAATGAAATGTAAAAAACAACTCATGCATGCAAATATCCACACATGTTTATACATGTACAAACACATACACAACACATACACAACACACACACACACACACACACACACACACACACAAACACACACACACACACACACTTTCCAGTCTCATGTCCTCTGGTCCTCGGTTCTGTCCTAGCAGGGCTCCAATGCTAACTGGATTTCGGCTGGGTTCTCTGTTCTCCGTACTGAGCAACAACTTCAGGCTCATTCGTGTACCCTCCTCAGGTGTTGTCCATTATGAAGTCAACCTCTTCTTCCAAATGACACAGATTGGTATCAGGTGTCTTGACAGTGAGGCCAGCCGGCCCCGGTGGCATTTACACAGTTCCCCCAGTGAACGATCCACTGTGTAGCCTTCTCTCTGCTTCTTTTCTCACCTTGTCCATCATGAAATATTAAAATATATGAAATATGCATACGCAATATGCACAAACATCAAATCCATAATTGTGCACAGTCATCGAGGTTGCTAAATGTGTAAAGAGGCAGTATTTATTCCTCCATCATTAAGGTTTTTTGTTAAGGGTAAGGGCTATACATATACAATTGACTTGATTTGACTAACAAAACACACAAAACAAAAGTACAAGCTTAAAGTAAAGTATCCCGATGTTGGCGTGTGTTGTTGTGTTAGTCTTTTTTACCCCATGTGGATAAGCATCAAGCCAAAACGACACAAGCTCTCCTCTCAACCTCCTGCTGTGGAACCGTGAGTGCAGTGGTTGAACACAGAGAGCTTAGTTTGAAGGGCAAGGAGAGAAGAGGAGGCGCTTGACGTTTGTGGCTTTGGTGGTTGTGGTTATTTGATATTGTTTGCGGTGTTAATCACCATAGGTCAGGCAATTTCCACAACAACAAAACAACAGCAAGCCTAGCAAGGCCAACATATAGGTTTTTGTAGAAGGATCTCTACAATGGTGAAGTAAACTGTAAATATACTCAATGTTTTGTTATCTATAATGGGTTTAACCATGGATTGGGATATAGGTCAGCTCAGTTGTTTAATTACCTAAAAAGGCATTAGTCTGGGCACCCAGCTAATCACACTGTGCCCACATCTGAGTCTGTAATGACATGATCTACACAGTGTGCACCATGTCCGAGTTAGCCTCAGTCCTGAGAACGAAGGCTTCTGAGGATTCATGTTTACCACAGAATAAAGTGATTTAAGAACTCATCTGCAGCAGTAGCTGCAACTAGATTGGGGGAAATGAGATTTAATTTAGGTATCATTTTTTGTTGCTTTGTTAGAAAAGTTAACAGCGACTCGGCCACTTAAGCGTTCTTAGATGGTATTTTATTTGTCCTAATTAATCAATTTAAAGCTTGGTTGTGTCAGCGAGGGAAACAATGAGGAGTACAGGGGCGTCGTGGACTCCTTCGTTGAGTGGTGTGAGCTGAACCACATGCAGCTCAACAAAGACAAGACGAAGGAGATGGTGGTGGACTTCCGCAGGAGGAAATCTACCCCCACACCCATTTCCATCAAGGGTGTGTCCGCAGAAGTTGTTCAGGAATATAAATACCTGGGAGTTCACCTGGACAACAAACTGGTCTGGGCCAAGAACTCTGAGGCTGCGTACAAGAAGGGCCAGAGCCGTCTCTACTTGCTGCGGAGGCTCCGGTCCTTCAACGTTTGTAACACGATGCTGAAGATGTTCTACCAGTCGGTGGTAGCCAGTGCCATCTTCTCCGGTGTCGTGTGCTGGGGAAGCAGGTTGAGGTCAGAAGACGCCAACAAGATCAGCAGGATCGTCAGGAAGGCTGGCGCTGTCCTGGGGGTCCAGCTGGACTCCTTGTTGGTGGTGTCTGAGAGGAGGATGCTGCGTAGTATCCTTGACAACAACTCTCACCCTCTCCATCAGGTGCTGACCTCATACAGAAGAACCTTCAGCAACAGACTCATTCCACCCAGGTGTACCGCAGAACAAGTCAAGTCAAGTCAAGTCATGTTTATTGTCACTTCACAGTTTACACGTAAGTATAAAGCAGTGATGTGAAAATCGTATGTGCAATACCCGACGACAGACAGCAGTTTTAAAATAAAAATAAGATAAAAATAGAATAAAAATAGAATAAAGTTAAAAAATAAAAATATAAATATAAATAAAAATGCAATTTATAAAATGAAAAATATCGGCACCGAAAAGAGCAATATGTATATATAAATCAATGTAATAAAATATACATTATACATTGAACGCCACAGGAAGTCCTTTCTTCCTGTGGCCATCAGACTCTATAATTCATCTACCTCGGCTCGTGAGAGGGACAGTGGAGACTGTTATTATTTTTTTTTTTGGTCAACCTCTGCAAGAGGTTGTCCCACATGTGAAGTTTGTATGGATTTGCCATTCAGGAATTGTACTGATTCATTTATAATAGCAAATAATGGACTGAATACTAAAATGATCGCAGCATCTTTCCATTGACAGTATCCCTCCATGGAAAACAACAAGCAGAAACACATAGCAGGTGGGGAAGACAAGCTAAAACATTGTGTCCGGACACCAACGCCCTTAGACAAAGAATATCACTAACAATACAGGAAACCCTTGTGTGATTCTATCCCTCCCACTAGCTTAGTTTATATGTATATAGTTTATAGTTGATATATAAAAAAAAAAGGTTTATATATATATATATATATATATATACACAGGGCCTGCAGGCGAACATAATCATAACAAAAATGAAAATGGTGGTCAGCCACGGAAAACCAGCGAGAAGAACTGGGTTGGAATGTGACAGTACCCCCCCCCCTGAAGGACGGCTCCTGACGTCCCCAAAATAACAAAAACAGTAGACCTTTTGGATTTGGTTAATTAAGGACAAAGATGTAAAAATATCCCATGTTAATTGTTTGTCTTATACATGTGATGGCGATGTCTTACTGATTTCAATATTTGCAGCACAACTTTTATTTTTATGCATTAAAGCCATTTTGGCAGAATCTATTTGTCTCAAGTATGAATTCAATCAAACTGCCTGATTATTGATTTGTACACACCCACATTAGCATAGTGTATTATTTTAATTATTAACTCATGGGTCAGACTGAAACTTGTGTTAACCAACAGGACCTGGGCAATGCCACGCATATCACGCTCAGTTATTTGTTGTCTAAATTTACTTGTCCAGAATAATATGACATAACATCCATTCAAATCAACGGCAATTCTGTGGGAAAGCAAAATGGAGCCTATGAAGGTTGTCTTTCCATTATCCTCACAGTCCTCATCCACCGGCACAGACTCAGCATTGCATTGCACTGCTGCTTGATGCCATGTGAGCGGCTTGGTGAGCAAAAACTGTTCTGTGCATATTTAAAAACTAACAAAAAAGCTAGACGCACATTCCCTCCTCACATAACTGTTGCTATAAAATGGAAGTGAGCAATTGCAGCTGTTAATAAGCCCATGTCCCAAACGGTCTAAGCCTGGCTTTGTGGTAAGACAGGTTTTAAACGGATGTTGTCCTGCACCAGTGGTGAAGCCTTTAAGGTGTTGTTGATCTGTCATATAAATCATGACTAAATCATTCATTCATATAATTGTGTGTGTGTATAATTGTGTGCTTTCATTTCCAAACCAAGTTGTAATAATAGCAGTGTGTGTGTGTGTGTGTGTGTGTGTGTGTGTGTGTGTGTGTGTCTTTGTTTGTGTGGGCTATTTAACAGCCAAACCCCCTTGGTCAATTAGCATTTCCATTATGTCCCACACCAATCAGATCGAGGTGCCAGACGGATGGCTGTCCCCCATAGAGGTGGCTAGAGGAAGACACACACACAAGTACAAAGTCACTCTTGCCTTCATAGAACCAGCTCGCTCTGCCAGTCAGGCACTGATTAGAGACTCGATGTAAGGAGACAAAAAAGTGCAGAAAAACAGGATCCAGCCTGAAGGGCTCTAACCTTGTCTCCCTGCCAGAGTTAGAGATGAGAGAACATGCATATAGTAATATGTCAGGTGTATCTGTCTATCTGTCTGTCTGTCGCTCCATCCATCCTGCCTATCCATCCACCTATCAATCTATCAATGTATAAATAATATCTCTCTCAATCGGACAGTCTGTGTAAAGGGTGTGTTGGAGCAAGCATCAGGCTCCACGGCGGTTGTGCGGACGACACAGCGTGAGGGGAGATGTGATCCATCATGTTTCCCCTCCACGGAGACCCAGCCCGACCTATTGGAGCGGCAGCTGTCACACAAAGCCGCACATAACCCCGCCATACCTGATAACATGTGATTCAGAAAGCACCATTCCTCTGAATCTCTATAAAAAATAAATAAAAAATGAGGAATACGAAAAACCGTTAGTGGGGGGGGGGGGGGGGGGGAGCGCACTAACCCTCCCACGTGTTCTCCGCAGAACCGGAAAAAACAGAGATAAGTGATGAAATTGCCAACTAAAACGGCTAAAAAAACAGTAACTCATTGCTGTTAGGGAGCCTGCAGAGGGCTTTGCTTTGAGCGAGAGTCCAGTCTTCATTCCTTTAGTCTTCTGCTAAACTTTGGGTGATTACAGATCTGCCATGTGATGTGTTTTTTGCAGGGACTTTGGGACCCGGAGGAGAGGCAAACAAATCAATAGAGAGGAACGGAAAGCAGTGTATGTATGTGTGTGTGTGTGTGTGTACGCATCCGTGTGGGTGTATGTGTGTATCCATGTTCTATTCACATGTGTGCTGCTCACACACACACACACACACACACACACACACACACACACACACACACACACACACACACACACACAACACACACACACACAGTGTGTGAATGGGTGCCCTGCACTGTCTTTGATCTGTACCTTCCAAAGACATTTCAGACCAACAGGCCCCATCCTTCTAGCTAATGATGCAGGCTGAGCCAAGCTGTAGAGACGCATCCTACACAGCTCTGTGCCTCCTCCTCAACCTCTGTCAAGCTCCGGGCTTCAACCACATCTCATCTCACGATCAACGCTTCCCTCCACCGAAGAGCCCGGCTCTCTCGGTGTACAATGGAGAACAGGGGCCCCAAATGCGGCTGATCTAAGAGCGGGATTTTTAGGCCGTGGTCAAGGTTAAGAATACAGAGGGCTGCTTTACAACACGATTTGAGAGAGGAACACAGGTGCGAATGTGTGGGTAGAGAGAGAGTGTGTGTGTGTGTGTGTGTGTGTGTGTGTGTGTGTGTGTGTGTGTGTGTGTGTGTGTGTGTGTGTGTGTGTTCTGCAAGCACTATTAGTGGAGGCATTGACAGCGGGTAACCTTGTGGGACTTAGAGTAGAGTTTATAGGGTAGGGTTTATCCCTAAGACCAGGAAGGTAGAGTAACATAATGCAACTTTAATATGATGTGATATCTTAAGATAAAAAATGTGCTTTAGGGCATCTTGATGGAGCTACGACGGGGGTCCAAAAAGAATATCAATGATCAGCCTCCGTGGACAAAATGAGGCGGCACAGGATTTTTTTATGATGGCCAATGCTATGGATGCACAGTGTGCTCAAACTATTTGATACATATTGTATTTAACTATCTTTTGGCTTTCTCAAACGGCAGATGGATGAAAGAGAGCCATCGCTTCACACAGCGGTCCCCTAACAGACACATTCATTTGACTAAGGAACAAAGACCATTTTCTCCAGGGATATTGGTGTAGATTGGGTTGTGGGCAGAACACCCTCTCTCTACGGGAGCGATAGCGACGATACAAGAGACTTTGCGGGGAATACAGCTCGGCACACGTCCGCTCCTTATCTTTGGTGCCGTGTAACATTGGTTGGAAAATAGGGCCGCATGCAGCGTATCTGGGCTCCTGGTGATATACTGTATTGTCATTGACAAAACCAACCTGAGCCAATTATATGCCTATTATTCAGGATAAGTAGGTAAGCCGAGTCAGAGTAGAGTCATTGGCCAAATGTGTTGATGCTATTCTCTCATGATGCTATACTCTCATATGAATGAGGCTATATGTAATTATTTATTACATTTATTATTTATAAATAATTACATATAGCCTCATTCATATGAGAGTATACATCGGTAGTGCAATTACCGGCAAATGTGTTCATATAATCATGCAAAAACAGTTAAATTGGAAAATAAAATTGTGGGGGAGATAAAATAAATATGTATGTATTATATTGCCGGTTAATTAGCAATTTTCACCATTTTCAACACCACTATGAACATCAGCACAACATTTAACGAAGGAAAACGTTTGGAATGTGTGGTCTGTGAAATGTGTTCAAATCTCACATTTCCAAGTGAAACAGGATGTCGCCGTATGATGGAAAATTATCTGGGCGGCCTCGACCTCACTGGGATTTGATTTGCATCAGTGGAGGGAGAACGCTCCTACAATGCGATCAATATCATTCATTGAAATGACACCTGTCACTTGGTGTCCATGAGTCACACAGAAATAAATCAGAGGGCAGTGCGATGACCATTTCAGTTTCATGCCGTGGTAACACCTACCATACAATACCTTTTGATGTATTATGTATGCACCGCGTACTGTACCCTGCGTTTCCCATTAGAAGGGGATTGTACGGGCTTTGCAGGTTCAAATGCAATGTATGATGTGTTGTGGGACAACCGGTTTAAACCCCATTGCATAACCGTACGGTTCACTTTGGGCCCTTGTAAAAATGTACTCAGAAATGATGTGTATGTAAACCCCCTCTGGCAAAAATCCTCTGTTGTTCTGACAAGCTAACAGTTTTCCTCCCCCATATCTCACTTAAGCACAGCTCTGTATTCCCGTTCCCGTCTAAGCCTGTACCCCCTAACCCCCCCCCCCCCCCCGCCCCCCATGGGAGAGCAGCTGAGCGCTGATCTGAGCGATACAATGTGTGGGATAGCGAGTTGCTCACTGTTCATCGCTGTCCATTCGTAGTACAAACATCAAGCGCCATGTTACCACATACTGTGGGCGTAGCGATTTGTCTTTTTCTTTACATCTGCTCCTCAGTGTGTGTTCAGAAAAATCCATCTGCTGCTTGTTTCATTCCATTCCCTTTGTCGGTGGCAACATGAGCGAGCCCGAGGTCCACAAACATGACCTAATGGATAGCCATCAGGAACAGGATGCTTAAAGGGTAACTTTGGTCTTTTTTTTAACTGGACCCCGTTTCCCCACATCATTGTAGATCTTAATGACTCATGTGAACAACAGTTTTTTTAAAAACTGGTCCAGTATTGTGCGAGAATGCAGCCACAAAACGTCTGCATTGTAAAAGCTTGAGGGCCATTGGGTCCCGTCAATGTAAGTCAAAATTGCTTGTGTCACGGATTAGGGTTGGACCCAAATGCAGCACACGGACACCAAGGACAGATTGTGATATTTATTACAATATCACACACAGGGACCGGCAGAGACGTAGTGGGGACAGGCAGGTGATCAGGAACCAGGCAGGGCAGACAAACCAGGCAGGGACAGCAGAGGCGTAGTCAGGGGCAGGCGGTAGATCGGGAACCAGACAGGGATATCACACACACAGACAGGGGCGGGCAGAGGCGTAGTCAGGGGCAGGCAGCAGATCAGGAACCAGGCCGGAACAGGCGGAAGCGTAATCGGGGACAGGCAGAGGATCAGGAACAGGAATCAGAGTAAGCGCTGGAATATCTGCATAATCAGGAACAATCTGGCGCTGTGTGAGTGTGCAGAGTAGGCTTAAATAATAATGATATGTGCAGATATGTGTATAAGTTAATAATGATATGTGCAGCTGCGGGTGAGAATTAACAAGGGGGGCATGGCTATCCGGTAGTGCGTAGTGGGAGCGAGGAGACTGGAATGTGGTGAAATTGAGTTTGAAGACGCATTTGTCTTCAAAACACCTGATATTTTATCAGGTGTTATTCACTTGTGTATTCACTCGTCTAATATCAGGTATATAATTACTTTTTTAGGCCAATATTTTGAAGACTAAAATGATTTATTTTAAGATGCGTTCGATCTGTCAAACACCTGATATTATCTGATTCACCGCCCAGACTACTCATGGCTAAAAATGCATGTAGGGCTTGCTCTATAATGGTACATATAAATAGTAAACTAATTGTGTGACTGTGGTTATTGGTTCTGGTCTAATTATCCGAAACGGGGCCCCCTCGTCGCACTGAGCTTGAGCGATGTACCGCTGATTAGCGGGACTTCCAGGGCTCCAGAGAGGGACCGGGACTTTGCTGAGTCGGGTCCGACACGGGGCCCCCTTGTCGGACTGAGCTAGAGCGATTTACCGCTGATTTGTGCGAGCTCCAGAGCTCCAGAGCTCCAGAGCTCCAGATTGACCGGGACTTTGCTCTGAATGTGTCCGACACGGGTCACCCCCGTCGCACTGAGCTAGAGCGATGTACCGCTGATTTGCCTGACTTCCATATGCTGACTATCTACTATACTTAGATCGATATACAATATAAGTGTAATAAACCAATACAACTTCAAATTAATTGCTACGTAGAACTAAGCTAGATCCTCTGTCTTGAGCCAGTGAACGGGTCTTCTAGCGTACGCTGGAACCGTGGGGAATTCTGAAAGAATACGCCCATTGGCTACGAATCAATATATGATTGGTTGATCAAATTGTCAATCCAAACGTACGCCCTCATTCAGTTTAAGGGCCAGGGCTTTCTATCAAAGATAAAGAGTACCTTGGTTGAAGGATATTCTTCCCAGCAACCCAGAAAAATATCTGAATGGTTTAATTTTTTTTCAAACACAAAACCACTCAAATGCATAGTGCATGGACCGAGAAAGACAAAAAAATCAACGTTAAACTGTAATATTACAGATAAAAAACACAGCTACGATTCTCATTTATTAATTTTATTAAAATTGTATTAATATAATTAATTACATTTTTTTTTGTTTCATCTGAGGGTTCCAGGGTCTTCTCTGAATACCTTGAAGGCCCTGACGGTTCACCACTGACAAAGGCCATACATCAAATCAGGCTCCATGGTATTGCAGTAAGTGTCCTCCAGGATGAACACTCGTGTGGGTTCCTAACTGCTCTGCCTTTAAACAGGCAGGGCAGGGGAGGTGTGAGGTAGCGGGGCGCTGGTCGCGGTGCTCTGGTCGCAGCGCAGAACGCTCCTGCTGAGAGACAGAATGGCTGCTTTTTTATTTTATATTCTGCTGGGTTCCAACTTCCCTCAGAGTCATAAGGTGTTCTTTTGATGGAGACCATATATATATCAGTGCATAATAAACTTGCAAGGCAAAAATAAATACACATATATTTAACAGATTAATTTGTAAAAATACTGATAATATTACTATTTTAAAACTTTGAAGGCACAACAATCATGTCCTTGTGTCAAAGTGCCAACAGCGCCCCCTACTGCAATTGAAAATAACTGTATGGAGGATCGTCCTCCTCAAGCTCCCTATAGGCCTATGTCACACTTCCTGCTTCCGGAACGTTAAAAATCACCAAGCAGTGTACTCTTACTTCCGGTAGTTACCCCAGATACGTGACAAACTGTGTCCGCCTCCTCTCCTCTCTGTTACTTGTGAATACTTGTGAACTGCTCTATTTTTTTGTTCGCGTACCTCAGTGTTATGCTATTGTCTGCTTCAACAAATGTACACCTTGTAAGTCGCTTTGGATAAAAGCGTCTGCCAAATGCCCTAAATGTAAATGTAAATGTTATTGTAGTTTACCGGGCTGCTCAACATCAAAACAAAGACAGCCGTACCTCAGTTTCCACGATATCCCGAAAGACAAACTCCTCCGCAAGTCTTGTGTGAGGCTGATAAGGAGGGATGAAGGTCCCTCGTTTCATGTTCTCAGGGGTAGCACGTATGTCTGACAAGGAGAGCATATACGTCTCGAAAAGTGGGCGGAATAGGCTAATAATGTCGGGTATGTGTATGATTAAAAGCACTGGTCCTGACCCCCACACACACTCCATCTCTCATCCGAATAGAGCAACACAATGTCAGGTAAGTGTATGATTAAAAGCACTGGTCCTGACTAGGGCTGGGCGATATGGACCAAAAATCATATCCCGGTATTTTTAGGCTGCATCGCGATATACGATATATATATCGGTATTTTATAAAAATGTGGCTAATTTTTCAGTTTTAACTCAATGCCACATGTATGATGTCACAAGCTAATTTATTTTAACACAACACATATTCACAATAATAACAGGCATTCCTTTTTAAAAAATATACAGCTGCACACTACATATTAACACGTAAATGAAAAGGTACATTGAAATAATCAAAATCCATCAAATAAATAGCCTATAATAAATACATAGGCGTACCTCTGCTCCTACACAACATCGCCTTTGTTATATCGCGCCACTTGGAACTTTTCTTTTCATAAGGCACAACACTGCTAAATGAAGCTTGTAACGAGGCTTGTTTGGGGGCAGAGTGTAGGGCAGAGTGTAGGGGCAGAGTGTAGGGGCAGAGTGTAGGGGCAGAGTGTAGGGCAGAGTGTAGGGGCAGAGTGTAGGGCAGAGTGTAGGGGCAGAGTGTAGGGGCAGAGTGTAGGGGCAGAGTGTAGGGCAGAGTGTAGGGCAGAGTGTAGGGGCAGAGTGTAGGGGCACAGTGTAGGGGCAGAGTGTAGGGGCAGAGTGTTAGTCCCAAGCTCCACACACACTACATCTCTCGTCCAGATAGAGCGACACAATGTCGGGGAATTGTATGATTTGAATTGAGACTTCTTCATTCACTAGTTGAACCACATCGTCTAGACCAAGTTTTGGAAGGATATGCAGCAATGTTGTCCAGCGATAACTGTCCGCCATGGTGAATGCCAAGGTGAATGCATTAACCGGAACTTGGGACACACTGCTTCAGCGATTTCTAACGGGTACTTCCGGCTTTCAACTGTGCTGTGATATAGGCCTATTGAAGTCCATTATATATATATATATATATATATATATATATATATATATATATATATTAGTGCCGTCAATAGATCAACATTTTTTATCTGATTAATCACAATACAATTCTGTGATTAATCAGATTAATCACAAGTTTAAAATAAACATATTTACTTGTAGTTTGTTTTTTGCAGGTGGCAAAACAAATGCAGGTATGGAAGAATGAAATGCTAAAAGCAGTTAGAGATCAAGATTTTTATTATTTTATTTGTTACTTTTCACATTAGTTTTTCTGAGCAAAAAGGTCTCAGGGAGTGCTTAGTATTGCCCAAAACATTGATAATAAGATTAATATTAAGCAATTGCATAAATATTCTGTTACAAAATAATGTCTGCAACAAAGTGAACACATGAAACAGCTTGCCTGTAACTTGTTTGCAAAGAACCATCTCATGCAAATTAATGTTGCAAAGTAGGCCACTTTAAGAAACTGAATAACAAAGTGCCAAAGTGAACAATCCTTTTTAACATTCTTAGCTGTAATATGACATTGAAACAGTGTAAACTTTCGTGGCATGAGTCCAGTCGACAGGTTGATGTAGTCTATTGTTCTTTTAACCAGTTTCTCAGACACACAAGCTTGTTTACATTTTTAGATGAGACAGCTGACCTCTTCTTCTGCACAATGTGCCCTGCCAGAGAAAATAATCTGTCGCATGGCACTGTTGATGCCGGTGTGGCGAGGTATCTCTTTGAAATATGGGCCAGCTTACCATGGGCACCTGTGTGTGCTGACCACCACTGTAGAGGACACTCCTTTATGCCAAGACTCTGCTCTATACCTGTCTAGGCTTCTGTCTCCAGCTAGTAGGAGGGCCCTCCTTTTCTTTGGTGGCTCTGGTAGAGGCTCTCGCTGGGGTGTAGGTTGACTGTTCTTCAGCATCTCACTTAGCTTTAGCCATACCTTTCCTCTCTTGGTTCTGGGCAGGATCCTGAGGTCCTTGAATCTTGGATCCAAAGCTGTTGCTAGTTGTAGCAGGAGAGACTGCTCTGTTCCTGTAGGGTACTTTTCCCCCGCCCATTAATTGTAGTTCAGTCCAATTAGGTGCATATGTCCTGTATAAAACAGGTAGACTGGTGCCATGTGGGGATCAGATTGTTGGTGGGTGCCTGTGTCCGTTCGCTCACTTTGAAAGGAACCATGAGCCGACCAACAACTTGAACATCCATCCAGAGGACTACGTTCTACAACAGTCCGAGGTCCGCCGAATATTCAGGAGGGTGAAGGCAGGGAAGGCAGCAGGCCCAGACTGAGATTAGCTTGTTAAGGCTATTTGGTCTATCCCTCATGATACCATCCTTAATAGCCTCACTCAGTCCCCATATATACACGCTCTGCAGCGCTCTATCCTCCCACCCACTCTCTGCAGCCAAAATGTGGACAGAACAGTGTAATCGGGCATGGACCGAGAGCCCTGAGAGATGGAGATGGAGTCG
Organism: Muraenolepis orangiensis; assembly: GCA_027704905.1. Taxonomy (NCBI): domain Eukaryota; kingdom Metazoa; phylum Chordata; class Actinopteri; order Gadiformes; family Muraenolepididae; genus Muraenolepis; species Muraenolepis orangiensis. The sequence goes on from CM050999.1 coordinate 25,476,621, forward strand.
AGTGGTAGCATCCTTGCCATCGGAGGTGTGGTCAAAAACTAACTAATATTCCTCAATAAATAAACGGTAATTGGTGGATAACTTGTGAAAAAAAATAGCGGTGGCCCATCTCAGTGCTCTACCAGATAAATGGGACAAAATAAACGCTACCTTAGCACCATACCTCAGTACCATAATGATTCGGCTGAAGAAAGAAAATAAGCTCACAATGGCCACGAAACAAATCCAAATCTCCCTCAAATGGTCTGGTGCTTGCCAATGAGGGTTTCTTCAGGTGAAGTGAAGGGGAATGGGCGGTCTGAGCAGAGATCTCTCCTGTAGGAGGGAACGACGGGATAGGCTGGGGATCGACAGCGGGCGGGGAGGCGGGGAGAGTGTGACGAGCCGAGGGCGTCTGGACCTCTCGCTTGCGTCGATCGAAACAAGTTTTCACCAGACTGAACGCGTTCTCCAGCCAAGCAACCATATCAACTCCTTGCGGCTACATGGTCTGGGTAAACGCCGCTAGGTCTTTAGAAAGTCCAATCCGTCTGCTGTTCTACCGGGTTCCATGTTGGCCAGAACTTTCTGTTGTGCCACACACGGATTGTTGCTTGCGGAACCCCGGGGTAGTCAGAGGTAAAAGGAGTTCAATAACCCGTAGGTGTCTTTATTTGGATATTGCTCCAATGAATATAATGCTATGTGGTGTCAACAATCAACTACAGTATGTGTGTGTCAATTATGGAAGTAATAATACAATGTGTAAAGCGACGTGAGTGCAAAATGGAAATCCAACCAGGGGGTGTTAAAGTGCTGCAGGGAGAAGGCTGAAGTCTGAATAAAAAAGCGAAATAGTCCATTGAGGAAATACCAGGAATCCACGGGAGATTGCAACAGGGTCTTCACGGGGAATCACGGAGGTATTGGCAAGAGAGTCTTGGGTTGTAACAACGTGAAAGTTCTGGCAACGGGATAACGGAAATCTAAATAGGGAGCCTGACTGGGAATAGGGAACAGGGAACAGGTGCACTTGACTACGGTCTTCTGGGACAGAATGTACTCCTGGGTGTCTTTAGCCCAGGTGGCAGAGAGGGGGGGGGGCAGAGGAGTGTGGCTGGAGAGGAGAGTGGTGTAACGCGGGCATAAATTATGAACAACGGTCTTCTTGGGTATTTGAGATTGAGCTTTCTGAAAAAGTGAAACCCACGCCCACGGCAAAGGTAGGAGTGTGTTTTCACAAAGTTTTGGCTAACTGTACCTGAATGTCCAGGTCAACAGGTAGACATGTTCCCCATCTTCAATGTTTCCAACGCTCCAATATAGTATATATTCCAACGCTCCAATATAGTAGAACTAGTAATAGTTCCCGATTTGATTGGACAAAGTAACATAACTTGTGAGTGAGAGCCATGAGAAAGGCAGACAGCTACCTAAAGTATCTAATAGATATTCCCTTCCATTCACACAAGAGACTTGCAAGGTTGCAAGGATGCGGTGCCTATGCTGTTGTTGTTGGGCAGAGAAAAAAAGGACCTTGAGGGAAACAATAAGATGCTTTCAAAACATACCGGCTGTTGCCATAGAGAATAAAACTAGATAATTACCAGACCAATATTCGGCTTTGTGAATTCACTTCAATCTAAAAATGGTGTCTGTCCTTGAATTGCTGAAATGGTGACAAACTTAGTGGCTGCATTCAGCTGATGGGGAGGGGGGGGATAAGGGAATATCTCTACAGGCATTTTCTAAATAAAAATATATATCATGCAATAACTGGCATTGCTGCCATAAAGCTTGGCAGATATATAATGGTGCTACAAACCTGTAAATTACACACTGTATTATTGTGTATCATCGCATGCCATCACTTGATCTTCCAACTATAGGTTGAGTATAATAGTGTTGATTGCATGCTACTGTTGCAGATGACATATTCAAATGTGTGTCCTATCATACAGAGGAGCTAAAGCCAGGTAGATGAAGATGAATGAAGATTATCATCAATATTTTATCATATCATATCATTATCTCAGACATTATCATACATACATACATACATAACATTACCATATATATTATTCATACAAGAAGGGTAATTAGATTAGAGTAAAAAAACCCAGTAATAAGAGTTCGGGGGCTCTGACACCAGACATGTGTGGCAAGGTCTTAGGGACCTCTCCAACTACAAGGCGAGCTCAGGGGCAGTCACCAACAACGACCCCAACCTACCAGAACAGCTGAACACATTTTACACATCTTCACGGGACTCTGAGCGAACCAACAAATTTAACATTCAGCCTGAGGACTAAGGTCCGCAGAACCTTCAGGAGGGTGAAGGCAGGGAAGGTTCCATCCCGTGTCTTCAAGATCGCGCTGACCAGCTGGCTGCTGTGTTCACGGACATCTGTAGGGTGGCAGTAGCTCAGGAGGTAGAACGGTCATCTGGACGGACAACTGCTCCTGACCTGCTGGCTGTCTCCTTGCATGGCTGACTCTGCTGTCAGTGGTTGACTATGTGTATGAATGGGTGAATAAGACATGAGTTGTAATATATGCATATTTATATGCTATATAAAAGGCAGTCTGTTTACCATTTACTATTACATCTACAACACATCCCTGCAACAGTCTGTCCTCCCAGTGTGGTTCAAAGAGACAACCCTTGTGCAGTTGCCCAAAAATAGCAAGGTAACAGCCTTGAACCCAGTTATTACCTTCCAGTGGCTTTAACACCCATAGCCATGAAGTGCTTGTATAAATTTGTCATGTCACACATGAACTTTTCCATCCCTAACCCTAGAGGCCACTCCAGTTTTCATACAGACAAAACAGGTCTGTAGATTACACCATCTCCCTGGCACTACACACGGCCCTGGAACATCTAGACAGGAGGGACACATATACATATACACATGGGACCTAGGTCTAGGCGCCCCTCTATCTGTAACTGGATTATGGATTTCCTGACTGCCAGGTTTCAAGTGGTGAAGATTGGGAAAAACATGTCATTCACTCTGGTCCTCAACACTGGGGGACCCCAAGGCTGCTGCATTAGTCCTCGGCTGTACTTGCTGTACACAGATGACTGTGCCATGACTTGTCTATTTGAGTCGGAAATTGCTACCAAGAGAGAAGAACAATGCCACGGTAGAGAAAGTGCCTGGCTGACAGGTGTAGGTGCTTAAGCCACCTAATTGAATCTGCACTGGGGAAACAGACAAAAGCCCAGACTCTCTGGAGCAGAGAGAGAACTGAGGAGCACATGGCTGGAAGGAGCTGGAGACACTTGTAGAAAAGTCTCAAAAGAGAAGGAGTCAAATTTTTGATTGATGAACTGTGCTTGGGGATATAAAGCCTATTTTTATTTCAACTTTATTATTTTGACCTGTTTTGCGTTGCTTTGGAACTCTGCACCGCCCAACACAAGCCCGCTGAGACGACCTCTCATGATGTTACAACAGCCAATAGACTCAAACAAGACACCTGAGGTTACTTCAGCTGCGATTCCAACCTGTCCACCTTCTACACACACACACACACACACACACACACACACACACACACACACACACACACACACACACACACACACACACACACACACACACACACACACACACACACACACACACTGTACCAAGCTGGATTTCAGCCATCACCACCCCCCCTTCCACCTGCTTTGGTTATGCACTTTACCGTACTTTACCAATGGGTTAAGATATCTAGAATACCCCAGGGGGGGGGGGACTGTGCAGTGCTCCCTGTGTGAAGCCCATTTGTACCGTTGCTGAAAGAACGCATCTTTATTAAGTTCCTCTCGCCAAAATAACCGCCAGAAGCACCGTCATTACATTGAGAGTGTGTTCAGGGGTGCATATTCAGGACATAAAACAAATATTGTTTTTAAGATTTTAACATGTTTCCTTTTATCGTTTGCTCATCTTGAGTGGGAAACGAATAAATGGAAGATCCTGTTGAAAGGAGCACCAAGCCTTGATCAGCTGCAAGTAGCTTTGACCACCATTGTCCTTCCAAGCGCTTTAAAGACAATTACATCGATTTCATGGATTTTTGGCAGAGCCATTACACGGTTTCAGCGAAAGCTTTCTTTAAGCTTCTTTTAAAACATTTAAATGTTGTCCTATAGTTTCTACAAAGCCAATGTGTTCAGGTGTGGACAACAAAACACACAACACATTCATTAATGTTAACAGCAGCCTATTCAGCCAGCGTGTGCTGCTGTGCAGAACTGGTGTTTCTGAATGACAAGCAAAACACCTTGAGTGCCAAAATATGATCATTTGTTAAGCCAGAGGAAGCAGAAAATATTTTCCCTCCCTGTTATTTTTGTTATTTCTCTCCTCTCTAATTCTGTATCCTTTTTTTTCCCTGACAGTTTTGAGGAAATATCATGAGACAAAAAACAAAAACCAAAGCCAATATTCCAGAACACCGAGCAGCCGGTGAAAGACACACGCAGGGCTCTGACCTACAAACGCTTTGTTTGGCCGGTGTTTCTGCTGTGGGCCACCGCTGTCCCACTGTCAACACCGTTGTTCTTCGGTCGGCGGTGGAAAACACACCTTTTAGCGAAGGCCCTTGTTCACAGCCCCACGGCGATTTGATAAATACGGCGCATTCACAGAATAAGAATTATTTGCTTCATCATTGAGAGGCAATAAATTGACGCAGTGTTTGGCAAAACAGCGTTCCCTTTGTTTGACCACAAAACACAAAAGGAAATATAGAGACATACAAGAGGGAAATCTGATGAAAGTTATTGACTAATTACTTTGGAAGTAATGTAAAGTTCCACTTACTGAAATGGTTTTCATTGGGGCTGTAAACCGACTAGCATCACCGCTTTATCATTTAAGAAAATATGTGTGTTTTGCAAAAGTGTCCAAACATTTTGATGTCCATTCAGTGTCGATCCGACATCACTAGGGGCCTAGTGTAGGGGGCATTTAGGTAACGTTGTAGGGCTGGGCGATAAGGCCCAAAAATGGTATCACAAAATGTTTCTTCATATTGATCGACATAGATAATTATCACGATATACATTTAATAATGTTCCATTTATTGTTTAAGAGTATTCTGCTAAGGACTGAACCCTGAAGAAACCAGAAGGTTAATTATTTATTATAAGAACCAATAGGTTGAGATAGAAACGTTCAACAGAGCCAATATGGCTTTACATGAATACAATGCCTTAATGAGGCAGACAACAGGCATGTAGGTAAAACTAAAAGGGTGGGGGGAAACTGTCTTTTTGTCAAAATGTTTCCGCTCTAAGCCGTGCTTATTGTGTAAATTACCACAGAAATTAACCTGTTCCTTTTATATAGTCACTATATTAAAACCATACACTTGCACATGTCGATCAAGTAGGTCGACAGGACGTCAACGTCTGCGGTTGTTTAGCAAGTTTATTTAACGTCGGTGATAGTAAAGACCCAAAAGTGACCATTATATTAGGATACCATACAACACAAAATCTGCCAATTAAATACATCATCTTAAGACTAACATATTGGTCATTGAGTTCATAAGCTAAATAGCATTTCAATTTAGCACAAAAGTTGCACAATGTTGACAGTTGGAACGGAAAAATGTAAAGGCAAACTCCAAACCAATGTTATGAACACAACAATAAGCATTGTTTAATTATGGCACACACATGGTAAATGTCTTAATATGTAAAGTACACACGCTTCAATTAGAAATGAGCTGTTGTGGACTCACCTGGCCAGCACACACTTTAGGTAACAAAAATTGTGCAGTGGTGGCGCCAGAGCGCCCAGTAGATGTGGTGATACGCCGAGAAAAAAGTAGTTCCCTTTGTTTGACAATACTACATACATACTACTTCTTCATATTCGTAACAGTCCATTAAGTAAGAGGTCCACTCGTACTATACCAGAGATCAAATTACAGGGGCGACTGTATGCTTTTCTGGTAAAAATCTTTCCAAATCACTACGCTTAGGATAGGTTTGATGGTGTGTTCAAGGCTTGTTTACCGGTGGTAAACAAGCCTTGAACACACCATCAACCTCCCAAAAACATATCTAAACTTCCTGCCCTCCATCACTTATTCTCTCCACTTGTGTGATGTCACCTGCAAACAATCTATTGTGGGTTGGATATATAACATCTGTACATTTAATTGTGCGTTTATTTTATTGTACTGAAATATAAATCATTTCCACATAACTAACCAAGTTATATTGTTTCCAGTCAATACAACTTTTTATTCAGTTTTTCAAATGTTTGTTGGATGTTTATTTTACAATATACTGTTATATGTATTCCACAAACTGACAATTAAAGTTGGACAAAAATATGCTGCTAAATATACATAGAATTTCCATCTTATCTGAATATATTTATTTAACATATGGTCAAATGGTTGGTCGAAAATGGGTCGCGTCATGATATGACTCCTAACCTATTTTCCAAACCAAATGTTAGTCATGTTTCATATTATGGAAAGTCATATTTATGTGCATATTGCGAAAAATACTGATCGTCGGGTTGTTTCCTATAAGTGGATATTATGGAGAGCCTGTTGTTTTTTATGGGGCATTTGGAGTGTGGTGACAGTAGTGATGTAACTCAGTATAAGGAGGGATTGTAGAAGAAAAGCTCAATATTGGCAAGAGAAATAAAGAAAAAAAGAAAGAAAAAAGAGAACATGGGAAATAAAGAATCCAACAACCCTCCTCGCAAGTCTCTTTCGGGGGGAATACGCTAGTCATAGGCGACTCTGTTACACGTAAAGTTAAACTACACATGCCAGCTGACGTTATGTGCTTACCAGGGGCCCGACATTGGAGCTAATCTTAGCGTGCTGGCATGCGGTAAGAACACACATGGAGTTAGACTAGACTCACCCAACACCGACACTAGTTTGACAACATTGTAATTCATGTCGGCACCAACGATACTAGGATGAGACAATCAGAAGTCACTGAAAGTAACATAGTTATACTGTGTGACTTCGCCAGAAAGATGTGTCGACATTGATTAATTCTCTCTGGCCCTCTACCTACCAGGAGTAATGATGAGCGTTATAGTATAGACTATTTTTCCTGAATCGTTGGCTGGCACGTTATAGTGAAGAGCAGGGCTTAGGTTTTGTAGATAACTGGTCATCCATGTGGGACCGCCCTGGCATGCTGATGAGAGACGGCCTTCCCCCAACAGGGTTAGGCGCCTAAATTATGTCAGAACACATAGATAGATGTCTTAGCCAGGCGTGACTTGCGACTGTAAACTCTTCCACTGAGCTGAGTTGCAATCCAACTCCCTCAAACCTTAATACTTTGGAAGATCTTAGAATAGGATTCATGAATATCAGATTGCGTTCTCTGAGTTTGCGGCTGACCTTGTAACATATTCTGACAGTGTTTTGCTTGTTGGTGATTTTAACATTCATGTGAATAACCCGTCTGATCCTCTCGCAAAGGTTTTTCTTTCTATAACAGATGCCCTTGACTTTAAACAGCTTGTCCAGCACCCTACCCACAATGGTGGAAACATGCTGTATCTCGTCTTGGCCCGTGGTGTTGATATCTCAGACCTGGCCATCTCACCTTACACCTCAGTTTTAGCCGACCACTTCCTGCTTACTTTCAATATGGTGGTATATTGCCCCCGCAATGAGTGCCAGGCTAGCTATATTTGCCGTCGCATCACTCCTGCAACTACTGCATCCATGGCAGCTAAGTTACCTTTCTCACTCGCTCTTCTCTCTGACTTTAGTGGCTCTGTGGGTAGTCTTACTGAAGACTTTAAAACTGCCTTATCTGCAGAATTTGACTCTGCTGCTCCTCTTATGCTCCTCTCCTCTTATCTTAAAGCGAACCACAAAACTGCCAGCGCCTTGGTTCAATGAGGAGACTCGCACCCTCAAATGAAGCTGCAGAAGACTATCAACTTAAACAAGAACCACCCTAAGTTTCTGTTTGACACCTTTGTAAGAAGCCTGATGCAAAAACAACCTCAAACTGTTGGCTCCTCACTCTCTGCTACTCGGAATACTTTGAGCACAATATTTAATCTATTAGAAATGACATTGATGCCATCCCCACCAATCATTCTGAACATCATGTAATAGGGGCCCTATGTTAGCTCCTTAAGCAACCCTCCTGCAGTTCAGCACAATCTCCTTAGATGAACTTGCTAAACTAACACAGGCCTCTAAACCCACTACCTGTATGCTGGACCCTCTCCCCACCAAGGTTCTTAAATAACTTTTCCCAGTCGTTGGGCCTACTATGCTCAACATCATGAACTATCCCTGTCTACTGGAACAGTTCCATCTACCTTCAAGACTGCTGTGATAAAACCTCTACTGAAGAAGCCCGGCCTAGACCCAGAAGTACTTAGCAACTATCGGCCCATCTCTAACCTTCCTTTCCTTTCGAAAGTACTGGAAAGAATTGTAGCTGACCAAACCGTCAATCATCTGATGTTGAACAATTTATTTGAACCCTTCCAGTCTGGGTTTAGAACCTCCTGCTCCACTGAAACTGCTGTGACTATAGAAAGTTAATGATCTTAGTTAATGAACAGCAATGCAAGCTCCTTGCTGGTGCTGCTCGACACAATCGACCACAGCATCCTCCTTGATCGTCTCGAACACTATGTTGGCATTGATTCACAATCAAATCACTGTAACCTAAGCTTTGGTCTTACCCAAGGTCCTTGGTCCTCTGCTCTTTGCAATCTACATGCTCCCTCTTGGTGATATTATTCACAGTTGTGGAATAAGTTTTCACTGTTATGCTGACGACACCCACATCTATATTCCTATCAAGTCAAATGACTCCTCCCAGATCCAGAAAGTTGAATCCTGCCTTACTGTGATTAAAAGATGGATGTTCCAAAACAGTGACCACTATTTGAAGATGTCACACTGTTGTTTGAGGGCTCTACTGTGGCCCAAAGCTCTTGTGTTAAAGATCTTGGTGTCCTGTTCGAACCGATGCTATCTTTAAATCAACATGTCAAATATATAACCAGAACTGCATTTTTCCATCTTAGAAACTTTGCTAGAATGTGACCAATGCTGTCTGCCGCGGATGCAGACACTCATCCACGCGTTTATATCGTCTAGACTAGATTACTGTAATGCACTGTATTCTGTGTTACGACAGTTTGACGACATTACTCCAATTCTGACCTCGCTCCACTGGCTTCCAGTTAATGCGAGGTCATATTTCAAGGTACTACTACTTACTTAAAAAATCCTACACGGATTAGCACCCTCATACCTGTAGGACCTTGTTGTTCTTTATTGTCCTTCTCGGCCGCTCCGGTCTTCAGGAGCCGGCCTTCTATCAATCCCAAAAGTCATGATGAAATCAGCAGGGAATAGAGCGTTCTCCTACCATGCGCCCTATTTGTGGAACAGTCTGCCACCTGTAATCAGGGAAGCAGACTAGGTATTAGAATAGAGGTTGTCTACATGTCCACCCTACCCCATCTAACCATACCGTAGTCTGCTTCTGTTTTCCAGTGTGCCGCTGTGATCCCCACCTGAAGGATACCGGCCAGCACCACACACAAATATATTCTCATTTTAATATTTGTATACTGTGTATTTTATATGTATATTATTATTCTATGTACATTACTATAAGTTACTTATGGCATCCATTGCACTCCTGAACCATCCCTGGAAGGAGGGATCCCCTTCCACTCTGCGTTCCTTCTCAAGATTTATTTTTGCGTTTGTTCTTGCCCTTAGAGTTTGGGGGGTGTTGTAAACATGTGGCCTGTGAAGCCCTTTGAGACTGGAACTGTGATTAAGGGCTATACAAATACAATTGACTTGACTTGACTTTATGTAGAAACCTATTTCATCTGTGAAACAGATTTGTCTAATTTTGGACTACAAAGGCCTGGATATACTTCAAACAACAATAAGATATGAAGAACACAGTCCAGGAACTACATTCGGTGGCATTCTGGCTGAGATACCTCGTTATTGGACAGGGTGGAGGCTGAGCCAGCCCAGCGCTGATTGCAGCACACAATGCAAAGAGGTAGCGGGCCATGCTGACTCTCTGGAACCATTTGTCTTCATCAGTTATATTCCTCTAAACCATTGAACCACATTGGTGGAATGAATTGCACTGAACACCGTCTATGGCATATAGATCAGGGCTTCTCAAACTCCGGACCGAGGTCCGGATCCAGACCTAACTGCAAATCAATCCGGACCGGACCCCGTGTCACATAAGATGTTAATTTTATTTAGTTTATAATAGTTTGTAATTATTTAGTTTATTTTCTTGTGTCTGAAGCGTTGTGAGAATGACGTGAATATATATTAACTTGTGTGCGCAAGCGTGACATGCATTGCAGACCGCAAGTTACCGCAAATTAACTTTTGTTTTTAAGTGAAAGTCTAATGCTCCCATTGGTTGCATTAGGGAGAGGGAGGGGCGAGGTTTCCCCCCCCCCCCATCAGAAGCGCAACGTCATTGTTATGACAATTAGTTGTCACTGTTAGTCAGGGACCTGCACACGTTATTGCGAATGCTGGCATCATGTCGTTCTCAAAATCCCCAAAGCAAAGGAAAATTGATAAAAAGAACCGAGAATTCAAAGAAGAATGGACAGAGAAATGCCACTATGAATCACAGCTATTTTAAACAGCAGTATCTCCAGAACAAAGAGGTGAGGACAGCAAAACGTACTCAGTTAAAAGCTTACTGTCAAGCCACAATCAGACTGTTTGTCAGATCTATGACAATGCCTGAGAGAGCAAATGAAGCCTCACTCTAAGTGGCCTGGGTTTTGGGCAAGCACAAAAAGTCATTTTCTGATTCAGAAGTAGTGAAGGATTGCATGACTGAAGTAACTGAGGATTTGTCTGAGAAAATTAAGCAGAGAACAGCCGATAGATGACATCAAAAATGCAGAGTAAGTTTCACTGGATGTTGATGAATCAACTGACAACGCCCAGCTACGCGTCTTTGTTAGGTTAAAGCGAGGCTAAGGAAACGTTTTGTGAGGACATATTAGGCCTAAAACCCCTCTATGGCCGCTGAATGAATTCGGAATTTACCTCAAGACTGTGGTGTCCATTGCAACTGATGGAGCTCCAGCTGGGACTGGGAGAGAGAAGATGGCTGTTCAGCACATGAAAGAGCACCATCCAGACCTGCTGTCATACCACTGCATCATTGACCAGTCAGTGCTGTGTGTCAATCTTGGAAAATAATAATCAGATGTCATGGAGACAATTATGAAGCTAGTAAACTAGCCTCAGCACTTCAGCACTGCCTTTTGCGTGCATTTCTGACAAAGGTAAGTTTATGACTCTTGGTTGCATTGTATGATGACCATTCATCTGTATTAAACTGACTGAGGTTGACTCTTATTTTGCTGTGTGTGAGTAGTTAACATTTGGCTAAATTATTTTGAGTTCATAGTAAAGAGAAGTGTGTGTGTCATTCTCTCTCACTCACTCACACCAGGTCAGTGCAGCTTATGATGACATTCTGAAAATATGAAGTGTGTGGCCTTGTTGATGGATCTGGTGTCACGGTTACGGTGGTTGACAGGGGGCGTGGCCAAGGCGCGGGCTTTGGCAGTGCACACACACACCTGTCGGCAATTGCCGATAATGACAATCACCTCACCGGGGTGTATATATACCCTGGCGTCCCGTTACTTCGGGGCTAGGTCGTACAACTTACTACGTTGTACTTTGTACTCCCTGGACGGAATCGTTACTCCGACTACTCGCCTGTCCCGCGTCACTCGCCGGTCTAATACCTGTCACTACTCCGACCTCCCGGTATCCAGACTCCTCGCCTGTCCCGCGTTACTCTCCGGTCTAATACCTGTCGCTACTCCAACCTCCCGGTATCCAGACCCCTCTCCTGTCCCGGACTACTCGCCTGTCTAATACCTGTCGCTACTCCGACCTCCCGGTATCCAGACTCCTCTCCCGTCTCCCGTCCCATAAACACGACATGTGTACATGTTGTGTTTATGTACATGTGCTAAATGCTGTTTGTAAGTATTTTGTTTGTTTGTTTTTTATCTTTAAAAGCAATTAAAGTGCAGCATGCACAGCATCATACATACTGTGCAGTAACTATGATGAGTCCAGAAAGTCCAGAAAAGTATGTAAGTGGAATGATAATGAAAATGTTGGCAGCACTCCTAGCAGTTCAGTCGACGCACTGCCTGTGGATAAAAGCTATCCATAAACCTGGTAGTACTTGTACGGATGCTGCGGAAGCGGTGTCCAGATGGTAGGGGGGAGAAGAGATGGTGCCCAGGGTGGTAACGGTCCTTTATGGACATGTACATCTTCCGACATCTGGGCCTACAGATCTCCTCAATGCATGGAAGTGCATACCCGATGAGCTTCTCTGCTGTCCTCACGACCCTCTGGATGGCTTTCTTGTCCTGTGCAGTGCTGTTGCCGTACCACACAGTGACGCCACTTGTCAGGACGCTCTCTATGGTGCCACGTTAGAAGTTCACCAGCCACCTCTGGCCTATTCCGCTTTTTCTGAGGCACCCCAGAGCATAGAGGCGCTGGTGTGCCTTCTTCAGCATGACCTCCGTGTTGCAGGTCCATGCCAGGTCATCGGAAATCTGTAGCCCAAGGAAACGGAAGTAGCTGACTACTTCCACCGGTGTCCCATCCAGGCTGATGGTGGAGTGGGTGCCCCAGTGGCCCTGTTGTCCTCACACCATTGCGCCAACTGGACAACCTCATCTCTGTACTCCGTTTTGTCGCCCTCGCTTATCAGGCTGTGACTGTGGTGTCATCTGCAAACTTGATAATCCAATTATTGCTATGTTTGTCAGTACAGTCATGTTTGTAAAGCGAGTACAGCCGGGGACTGAGGCAACAGCCTTGGAGTGCTCCGGTGTTGAGGACCAGAGTGGATGAGATGTTGTTCCCAATCTTCACCACTAAAGGCCTACCCCTCAGGCAGTCCATAATCCAGTTACAGATGGGGGCACCCAGACCTAGGTACCTTAGTTTCAGGACCAGCTTGGAGGGAACGATGGTGTTGAACACCAAGCTGTAGTCAATAAACAGCAGTCTGATGTAGGTGTCCCTCCTGTCTAGGTGCTGCAGGGCCGTATGTAGTGCCAGGGAAATGAGACCTGTTTTGTCTGTAAGCACACTGGAGTGGGATGGACTCAGGGATGGAAATGTTAATATGCAACATTACAAGTTTCTCCAGGCACTTCATGGCTATGGGTGTTAAAGCCACTGGACGATAATCATTGAGGCCTGTTACCTTGGTCTTTTTGTGTAACGGCACAATGGTTGTCGCTTTGAAGCACGGACGACAGACTGTTGCAGTGATGCATTGTAGATGTCAGTGAACACAGGAGCCAGCAGGTCAGCGCAGGTCTTGAAGACACATGATGTAACTCCATCTTGGCCAGCTGCCTTCCATGCCTTCACCCTCCTGAAGGTTCTGCAGCGTATAGCATATAATAATGTATATTTTATTACATTGATTATTATATACATATTGCTCTTTTCTGTGCCGATATATTGCATTTCATAAATTGTATTTTACTTGTGTAAATTGTGAAGTGACAATGACTTGACTTGACTTGACTTGACTTGGTTGGATGTAAACCCGCCGCCATAAGAATAGCGGAGATCTCCCTCGGCAAATGTAAAGTAAGTAAAAAGGGCGACACTTGATTGTCAGTAATTCCAAATTAGATAAGCAGTGTCGAGAAAGCACGTGAAAGTTCGTACACCAGCCAAGCAGCAACTCACCTCTCTAGAGGTATTGTTTGATCAATATTGCTACACAATACACAACACAATTAAAACTGACTATCAATATGTTTAAATTAGTAGAAACCAACGCATTAGGCCTTTTTTTTTGCTTACAAAACAAGTAGGCCTGCTGGGGTTCCTATTCTCCTCATTCTTCTCATGTCTCTTTGTCAATGGTCCCCTAGTGGCGATAGCGGCCTACTGCATAGTGCAACAGCAGATCATTTGCGGCTTATATAAAGCCAGTGCTGTGGACGCCGGACTCATCGGGCTGGCCGGTCTGGAGCTCCTGTTGCCTGCAAGCCCCCAGCACCTTTTATCTCTGACAGAGGTGCACTGCTCAGGTCGTAAGCACACACACATACACACACAGTTTCTTCGCAGCCTTTTTAAGGATTCCATGCTCCCCATGCCCAACATTCAATACTCCACACACTTATGTGTTCGTCTGGTTATTTCGTAGTTATATATATTTTTTAATTATTCAGGATGGTGATTTTGCAACAGAAATACCATTGTTTAATGATGCATAGCAGCAATATTTAAGTCTTGTTATGCCCCCATAACACCAAAGTAGTTACAGTATATCCCGTTCTAAATAAAATACTCTAATTGCGGTAGAATGCGTAGTTTGGCATAAAATGCGATGCTAATTCGATCATAAGCAGTCCTCAATACGTCTATCTCGTTCTTATCTCGTTCTTAGCCAGTCTGCAGTCCGTTTGTACCTCGTTCTACCTCGTTCACAATATGTCCAAGCCAGTTCTAACTAATTCTTAACCCAATCAACTCGTTCACACTACGTCCTCATCTCGTCCCTAGTGTGTGTGTACTCGCATCCTTAATACCGAGCGCATTGTAGCCAGTCCTCATTCAAGTTCATGGCTCCGAGCTGAACACATCTACACTCTCCGATCATCATGCCTCCAAAGAGAAGTCAATTCAGAAAGACGGGGCGAGCGAAATCAACTCTTTTATTATGTCAACGAAACAGAATGCGTGCCTCTCTAGAACGTTGCAAAATTTAAAAATTTAAATAGCCTTGCCCATTTTCATAACACATTTACATGTGTAATAATCTTTATTGGTCCTCTACATCAAATAATAAAATGACCAGTTTTTTGGACAATTTACTTCATAGATACAATGCCATGTTTATTCTAGAAAATGCGATTTAAACAACATTGTTTCATAAAATGTATATCCGACTGCACCACGTCGTAACGTGTCCCTCAAACCCCAGTAGGTTTGAAGTATGGCAATTCTGTTCGTAGTACGTCTATCTCATTTTAAGTATGTTGTCAATCCGTCTAATTGCAGAACGGGGGATGGATGGGATAACATTTTGAGCAGGTTCAAAATTCTAGAGCACCCTCCCCATCTGAGCCAGTCCATGAAATTCATAAAATGACTGTAAATAGTTGCTACTACGTTCACTTCATTCGTACACAGTTGGAGCCCGTTCGACAACATTTTCACCAACGTATTGAGAACAAGTTTGGTGTGATGGGGGTATTAGTTTGTGCAGTCATCAAGCGTAGAAAGCTTTTTCCGCAAAATTGTAGTCTTTTCATTAAGTAGTATTTAAAGAATATGAATTTTGAGGTATGATTTATGATATAATTAAATAGACTTCTACTTGAAAATCGAGTGGGCGGCCGGGGACATGGAGCCCACTCATCAAGGGGTTGGCTAATCGCTACTGTTTCTAGCAGATAGGGAAGGAGGAGCAGAAGACGTCATTTGATTACGTGATTATTATTAACAACTATGCTGAGAGCGATTTTTGTCTCCAGATTTGTTTATGAGAGAGAGAGAGAGAGAGAGAGAGAGAGAGAGAGGAGAGAGAGAGGAGAGAGAGAGAGAGAGAGAGAGAGAGAGAGAGAGAGAGAGAGAGCGCACATTTGTTCTGTAAGATAGGCATGGTTGTAAATAAAGATGGCCGCCTCATCTATCAGCTTCTAAATATAGCGCTCTTTTGGTGTTTTATGTCCACTTTTTGTGTTTTATGGCCACTTTATGGCTTCTATCACCCAAATGAGCCCAGCTGACGACATTTTCCTTTAAATCACCTCCAATGCCTTATGTCTTATCTTGACTAGAGATCCAAGCTAATATTCTTGTTTGTGTGTCAAAAATGCTTCTGAACGTAGCAGAGGGCCTAAATCTGGCTTATATTGAGTTGAGCAAACAGCTATTGAATGAACATTTACACTGTGTGTTCACTGTTTTCTTTCAATTTATTTTTGGTAAACTAATAAGTGAATGTATATTTTATATATTCGCTTGATGTACATACTGATTGAATGATCTTTATTTTTAAACTCCTTAAAGCTTTCCCAAGGGAATATGCCCGTTACGAAGCTTTTCTGCCAGACATTTCTCTTTTTATTTTCCAAGTGCTTAACGTCTATCAGGAAAAAATGTATTAAGCCAACTGATTCAATACAATTCACTGATTAATCACACATTCTTACTACCACTAACGTGTTTGTTGGTTGCGAGATGGGAGTCGTGGAACTCGTCATTGGTAATTGGCCGAGCGATGGAATGACACAAGAGGGATTTAACTGCAGTTTAGCTGTTCAGACAAAGTCAGTTGGCTACTTTGTGATTAGAAGTAATCAACATTATTTATATCTGTGATACTCGTTCTGCCTATTACTCACTAATAATTCCACCTGCAGTTGTTTACACAAATTAAAAATAGTTAAATTGTTTTTCCTAGCTGCTAGACTGCCATCCGGCTACAATGCTCCCTTGTAACAATGAATATTGCATGTTTTTTTGATCAACTACCAATCAACTAGTTCGGTACACTAACATTAACATTATATATGCCATTTTATCTGCTTATTAGTGCATAGCTTCTCATTTCAGCTGGACTTGAAACACCATGAGCCCAAAACCCACTTCTGAAATGTTTTCCCAAGATAAGTATGCGTCATCGAGTATGAGCCTTATGAAGAGCCATGTTGCGTATGAAATGTGTATGCCACACACTGTGACAGAGTAGCTTAATACTCTCTCTCGGACGCAGTCATCTACAAATCTACATTAACCGCTGCCCAGGCGAAGCTCCACGCATCCACACACATTAAGACTGTCATGAAGACAGGCTAGTTTCACCACACTGATGATGTGTACTGTCTGTGTGATGCTAACTGTGTTAGCGTAGCTTTCCAGCATTGGTGTCACTTTGTCGAAGTGCCGAAGTGCCAAGAAAAGGACCAGAGTTTTGCCTGTAGTAGAACCTTCACAAACTGGTTGGCGGAGACAATTTTACACAATTAGTTAGGTATTTTTTTAAATTATGCTATTACTCTAGTAACAGTTTACATCAACTTTTTTAAATGATGGCAATTACCTCTGCCATCGAAGATGGCTGTTTGTCTGTTTGTTTTTTTGTTTGTCTGTTATATGCAAGATAACTCAAAAGGTTATGTTCCGAATTGGACACAACTTGGTGGTTTGATTACTTATGGGCCAAGGAACAGTTGATTATGATTTTGGAGCAGATCCAGAACAGAATCCAGATCCAGGGGAGTTTGTTGGTGTGGCTCTAGTTTTTCCATTTTTTGAGGATAGACTCGAAAAAAATTAATTGTCTTTGTAATGAGGGATGAAGGTTGGTAATAAAATTCATCCGCAGTTGGAGAAAAAAGCTAGGCAATAGCTCCTTATAATAATGCTGTCATTATTGAACGAGATGGAATCTTGCCCATTGTATTCGATCATCATTTTGTAACAAATTTTATAGGCTATTTCATATCCGACCTCCGCGGTGTGAACAACGATCCAGTCATTTCAGTCTAACAATTGGTAATTCAATTTTTTTCAATGTCATCACGGCACAGAGAACGTTGACAGAGAAAGAGGTTCAAGTGAAACA
The DNA here is from genome assembly GCA_027704905.1 of Muraenolepis orangiensis. NCBI lineage: Eukaryota > Metazoa > Chordata > Actinopteri > Gadiformes > Muraenolepididae > Muraenolepis > Muraenolepis orangiensis. Next base: position 25,494,283 of record CM050999.1, read on the forward strand.
AGGTTTTTTGCTATTATGATGCTACACATTTACAAGTTTGATATACTATTAGGATGGGACGAAATTGCTGGGAGGTACTATTGAGTATTGTGTGAATATTGTATGTATTAATGGTTGTATTCAGAAAAATCCTTTGAGTCATTTGGAAAACTAGAAAGAGGCTTGTACTGAGGATGTCAGTTCCCACTCACACACATACACACACACACACACACACACACACACACACACACACACACACACACACACACACACACACACACACACACACACATACATACACAGTGTCCCCCTTTTTCCCCCCAGAACAAACATCCTAAATGGGTCTATGACAATGTACCAGTGAAACATTAAGAAACACTGAGGTATTGGCAAAAACGGCCAAAAGCGAGAAATACCTCGGCAATATATGCACGTGGACGTGTCAAAATGTGTGTGTGTGTGTATGTCAGTGGTGAACCGTGTCTATCACAACTTGACCTTCTGTAGACCACGAGTATGATTGGTACCTGGTACTGTACTGGAGCTCACTACATTGTCACACACCATTAGGGCCTACTCCGCTCAGCTAGGACAATTAGGTTTCATAGACAAATGGCTGCCACACAACCACACCTTCGTAACAATTACCAATGCAAAGAAAGTCAATCAAGTCAAAACTCTCAATAAAAATGCACAACAATGCTTAACAAATCGAACAAGTGTGTGGAAACAAAATGCAACCAGCTCAACGAGATGCAAAACTGTGGCAAAACCAGCAAAGACAATTAGTCTCACTCACCATAATGTTCACTTAAGAGGCCATAAACATAAACCAATCGGTTATTGTTGCGGGACCTCCAGTGCTCCAGAGAAGCACCTGGAAGTTGCTTAGTCAAGTCCGACACGTGGCCCCCTCGTCAGACTAGTTGGCACCATCAACCACCGATTCCCGGGACTTCCAGGGCTCCAGAGAGGGACCGGGACTTGACTCAGTCGAGTCCAACACGGGCCCCAATCGTCAGTCTAAGCTAGAGCAATGTACGGCTGATTTGCGGGACTTCCAGGGCTCCAGAGAAGGACTGGGACTTTGGTGAGTCGGGTCCGACACGGGGCCCCCTTGTCAGACTGAGCTAGAGCGATTTACCGCTGATTTTCGCGATCTCCCTACGCTGACTATCTACTATACTTATTACTTACGATACACAATATAATTGTAATAATAAAACTAACGGGACCTTCTCGCATACCATGGAACCGAACAGAAATCTGAAAGAATACGCCCATTGGCTACAAATCAATACAATACAAATCAGTACACTCTCATTCAGTTTAAGGGCCAAGGCATTCACTCAAGAACAGAGACAACCTTGGTTGAAGGATATTCTTCCCATTAACCCAGAAAAATATCTGATTGGTTGCATAAAAAAACACAAAACCACTCAAATGCGTAGTGCATGGACCAAGAAAGACAAACAAATCAACGTAACACTGTAATATTACAGCTCAACAACACAGATATGATTCTCATTTATTCATTTTATAATATAATATAATTAATTCATTTTTTTTTGTTTCATCTGAGGGTACCAGGGTCTTCTCTGAATACCTTGAAGGCCCTGACGGTTCACCACTGGTGTATGTTTGTGTCTGTGTTTCTCTCTGCCCATCTGTCTTTCTGTTTGTGTGTGTGTGTGTGTGTGTGTGTGTGTGTGTGTGTGTGTGTGTGTGTGTGTGTGTGTGTGTGTGTGTTGTGTGTGTGTGTGTGTGTGTGTGTGTGTGTGTGTGTGTGTGTGTGTGTGTGTGTGTGTGTGTGTGTGTGTGTGTGTGTGTGTGTGTATGGGCCACCGTGTGTGCTTGTATGTGTGAGCACTGTACACTGTGTTTTTCAAAGAACATTTAGGATCCTAGTGCTACTATTCAGTCTGTTGCCGATTATGCCTCTCCCTGCGTTTGCTAGCCAACAGGGATTTGGGAGAGACATAACAGCTTTTCTAGACACCACTACACACAGACCTCTCCCCCTCCCCCCCACCCTTCCCCTCCTTCCCCTTTGTTTGCTAAACATGACAGATGAGTGATGAGATGCAGAACACGTACAGTGTGTACGTTTCTTCCGTCCGGGAAATTCTTTATTGCACTCTGTAAATAGGCTTAATTGGAGGTAGTCTCAGAACCTGTTTCTCTGTGAGTGTGAGGGGGGCCCCCTTCTCCACAATTAGCCTTTTTGTGCTGATTGCTGGTGGGGGTTGGGGGTCCTGGTGCTATGTTGACATTCAAACAGTGACATTAGAGTCGTCTTAATGATGATGAGGTTGTTAAAACGGGGGGGGGGGTCTTCAACGCAATAGAGTTGTGAGTGTGTGAGTGTGTGAGTGTGTGAGTGTGTGAGTGTGTGAGTGTGTGAGTGTGTGTGTTTGTGTGTGTATGTGTGTGTGTGTGTGTGTGTGTGTGTGTGTGTGTGTTGGGGAGGGGGGAGCCATCGGAGAAATAAGTCTTGTGATGCTTTCCAGGAAGAGGTGTAGAGGTGTTTGGAATCCCAGAAAAAGCCAAATTGTGTGTGTGTGTGTGTGTGTGTGTGTCATGGAAAGAGAGGACATGCGTCAATAGATAAAGACATTAATGACCTTATTGGGTCTAGTGTGTAATTACAATGGTGTTGTGGGGCAATCGATGGAAAGGATGCAATTTAGGCCCCCGTCGTCATGGTAGCGGCTGGAGTGACGCATCATTTCTTATGTGGTTGTGGTTCCCTTCGACGACCGTGAGACAACACTGCAGTAGTACTCCCTCCCCCTCAGTACTGGCCCTCTGGCCAGGCAGGGGGAGACAGCAAGAAGGAGAGCCAGCTCCTTCACCTGTTATTCCACAAAACCGTTTCCAAATAGCCCAGAGAACACACTCCCACACACACACACACACACACACACGCACACACATGCACACGTGCACACACACTTGCCTCACGATGAAACAACGGAGATGACAAGGTAGGTGCTAAATCCACTCTTTGGCAAACACCGCAGGGCCTTGTCCATGGCACATTGCAAACACAAGACATTTGTGTGTGTGTGTGTGTGTGTGTGTGTGTGTGTGTGTGTGTGTGTGTGTGTGTGTGTGTGTGTGTGTGCACGCACATACTTTATGTACGGCGGTGTATTGAAGAGGGACAGAAGAAAACAGCTCCAATCTGAATGCCTCAGGCCGTGGTTGGTGGCCACCATGACACTGGTGTATTACCATGGAGCTCAATGGACCGAGTCATGCTCTGAATTAAGTTTCCTAGGAGATGTGAATTTAGGTTAGGGAGACGACTGATCCAACACATGATCCTGAACACTGCCCACTTCCTCTGCTGGGGAGCCGGGCCGTGTGGTTACTTCAGTGGTTCTTTGATAAACACCCGGTCCTGGAGTGCAGGTCACAGGTTATTATTGTGTTTTGCATTGTGTTAAATGTTGATGTGTTTAACGTGCATCCATATGCATTTTTCCAAATTCAGTTTCAATGGCAATGTTGCATGACAATGCAGTTTGCCCTGGAAATAATCAGAATTTCAAGGTTTGACATCTGCGTAATTTTGCGCACGGGTGCGTGTGTGCATGCATGCGTGCGTGCATGTGTGTGTGTGTGTGTGTGTGTGTGTGTGTGAGAGAGGATCTGAGGATCTTCCAGTCAATTTTTTATGTGTTTTTGTTGTTGTTGCTACGATCAATGATAGTTCATCTTGTAGGCTCCGGAATAACAGCAAAGTAGTGCATAGTGTTTTTAGGACCGCGGCCTCCATCCTCCTCCACTGTGTCTGACACCAGGTTTAGCAGCGGGTTCACAATCTGTCCCCTTTGATCATTCAATTAATGGACAGGGGTGAACCCTTTTACTCATATGTCTACCGCATTACCTTCAAATCAGGCCCTATCTGTGTTGTAAATTGAACAACTATTAGACTTAGCTCATACAGGTATAATACAGTAAATATGCATGGTTGACTATTTACATCAAATATGCGCTGAGATGACCTTATGAGACGGAATATAACCTTATGTGTTTTTCTTGTGCCTGAAGTCAGTAGCGATGTAATTGAGCTCAGGGGACTGCCCTTGACAGTAAAGACGTTGGAAATGAAGAGACCAGAGGGGCTCACCAAGATAATTGACCCCATCTACTTTGTGCTTACTCATGTCATCAGCTCATTTCCTGGGATCTGATTGGAAGCCTGTTGTTGTGGAGTCTCCGAGCTCCCAGCTTAATTGGGAATGAAGTGAAGTTGCAGCCCATTGCGTTTTCCAAACATTGCCTGTTGCAGTTTTTTGGAGCCATCAATCTCAATCAAATATTGATCTATTGTTTTGTTCGGCGAATCAAACAAGGAAAAAGACCGGTTCTTGTGTGATTCATGTATGATTTGCCTCGTGCTTTACTTTCATATTTCAAGACAAAAATTTTTATGAGTCCATACTGCCACGCTTATCTGTTTTATTGGTTATTTCAAAGCAGTGGCAGGTGATATAATATAGCTCGGGGCAGATGATACAGATAGTGACAGAGTGTAACAGGAATATACCACTGTGTATTCATGGTGTTTATGTGAGGATACATATCATTCATTCCCCCCCAACTCCACTGTGGGTCCTCTTGGTGCACAGACGGAAAGTGATGTGACTGATGAGAGATTTGATTCCACTAGATTCATATGTATTGTCATTGCACAGTACAGGTACAGTACAGTGAAAATAATTAAAATATATATGGCAGGTACAGTAAAAATGTACACATTTACAGGTATCTTATCAATAAATATGTAAACTATAGGTAGAAGTAGCTAGTTGTGATTACAGTGCAAGGCAGTCGAAGACATTGATGGTGATGTATTATTATTATAGGATATATTGAGCAGAGGTGGGGGCGGCAGCAGGGGGGGGGGGGTGGCAGCAGGGGGGGGGGGGCAGCAGGGGGGCAGGGGGCGGCAGCGGGGGCAGGGGGCGGCAGCGGGGGGGGGGGCAGCAGGGGGGGGGCTTTCATCGTGGTACAGAGTTCAGAGAAATGACAGCTGAGGGGAATAAAATGTTCCTAAGCCTGCTTGACTTGTAACAAAGGTTTCTATAGCACCTCCTGGAGGAGAGGAGGGCAAACAGTCCATGGTTTTGGGTAAGAGGGGTCTTCCACGATTTTGTGTGCCTTCCTCAGACACCATTTGGGTAGTGGGTAGTGTTTATTGCAGGGAGCGGTAATCCAACGATGTGTTGGGCGGTTTTCACCACCCTCTGCAGCGCTTTCCGGTCAGAAACAGTGCAGTTGCACCACACCACACTGTGATGCAGTTGGTGAGTATGCTTTCGATGGCACACCGGTAAAAGTTGACCAGAATCGGAGGGGACAGGTGGGCTTTCCTCAGTCTCCTCAGGAAGAAGAGACGCTGGTGAACCGTCTTTACCAGTAAGGCAGTATTGAGGGAACAGGAGAGGTCCTCGGAGATGTGGACCCCCAGGAATTTGAACCTGGAGACACACTCGACCTCCGCTCCGTTGATGAGGATGGGGGCGTGTGCGCCAACTCTGGCCTTCCTGAAGTCCACGATGAGCTCTTTGGTCTTCTTTGTGTTGAGGGCCAGGTTGTTGTCAGCGCACCACGCCACCCTGTAGGCTGCCTCATCGTTGTTTTTGATGAGGCCCACCTTCGTCGGCAAACTTAATGATGGTGTTTGTACCATGAGAGGGATATTCATGTGAGGTTTTACATGTGGCAGAAGGCCAATTCCCATTCACAGCAACACCAGCCCTTCCAATCCACTGTGTAATTTTCGCTTATGATTGGAAGAGGTGTTCTAAATGGGGGCTTGAAGGTTGAGGGTTTGGATTCTCAGGTATATCGGTATATGGGCCTTGTACGGGGATCCCACACACTCGCTGCTGATAGGCCCAATTAGTGGGTAGGAGACGGCTCCGCTAAGATGTGACATTGGGACTCATCTGGACACATCTGGGTCTCCGGTGGAGGGCGAGGCTGCACCCCTGCCATGACAGCATCTCATTAACCACTAAATAACTGAAGATTAATTACAGTGACAGATGGCCTGTTAACGGATCATTGGGACAGGACATAGGGGGTGCTGGGTGTGTGCGTTTGCATGTACGTGTGTGCCTGTGTGTGTGTGTGTGTGTTTGTGTGTGTGTGTGTTAGTGTGTGTGTGTGGCGGGGGTCGGATGGGCGGGTATTCAGGTAATAGAACAGGGGCCTTTCAGCAATCACAAATACGCACTGCTTAAAAAGGCAAGGCTCATATTGTTATACCACGCTGTCAAATAAAAGATAAACTATATATTGCTGTATATTATTGGAACATTGCCATCTTCCCACCAAGCGGAATAAATCTGTGTTCATTTGACGATGATACACCAGTGGGGATCACCTTTAGAAAGGTGCCGATCCTTCAAGTGTGCATTCGGTGAGGCATGCCGGAGGGAGGGAGGTAGGCTGGGAGCGAGGGCAGGAGGGAGGGCTCGCGAAAAAGAACACGTCAAGCTTCCAAAGGTCAGTCCTCATTGGGGCTGTTGCTTCAGGGACATCATCACCGAATCTCACCTGTCATCATGCAACCCCTGCGCTCAGCTGTCAGTGCCGCCACAGGCTCCCCCTGTGTTCATAAGTGCTATGAATGAGCCTACACTCTCTTTCTCTCTCTCTCTCTCTCTCTCTCTCTCTCTCTCTCTCTCTCTCTCTCTCTCTCTCTCTCTCTCTCTCTCTCTCTCTCTCTCTCTCTCTCTCTCTCTCTCTCTCTCTCTCCCTCTCTCTCCCTCTCTCTCTCACGCTGGGAATAACACACCGTCCAATTCAGTGGGTTTAATGAATGCTTTCTGCTCACAGCTTCATAGAATAAGAACCCTTGTGTAGTGTGTACTGTAGATCAGGGCTCTATAGTCAGCCCTAAAGCAGGGGTTGGGAGGTGTTGGCCATCGTTATAAGCCTGCCTCATCTCATCATCTAAGCCAGTAGACACGACAACTGTAGGACCCTTAATAACATCAACAACAAGTGCAATAAACACATGTTTGGTTAATATACAGTCACAGTCTCAGTGATCCCAAACGGTTCTATAACTGTGCCTGGTCAAACTCTATAATCCATCTCACTGACTGTAATGTGTGTCTAATAGTGAACTAATCACACAAATCTATCGAACTCCATCCCATTTTGGTTTTGCCATCGTTATCTTAGTAATGTGGAACGCATCTATCCACCACAACGCAAATTACGTTACAAGGTCATGACCAAATATGGTGATGTGCATCACCATATTTGGCAAACATAAACTGCATAGCAAGAGGCTGTTAGGTACCTTTATTCAGACATGCATTGTGGGCGACTAAGTGCGCCCTGATGTTAGCATACTTAATTTGGGGGAGAGTATAGTTGGGTTAACGCAGTGGCGGGCCGTGCATTTCACACCTAGGCCTTCAGTGATGTCCAACACAGTCCTACCTGAATTCTTCCACCTCTTAATACCATCATTATGACGCCATGGCTCTAGAAACTATACATTTAGACAGAAACGCAGTATAACCGGGCGTTGCATCACCTTAACATAGTCAAGTACAACAGAGTTATATTCATATTTCCGAAGCATTTATAATCAATAAATCCGCATTTACAATTAAGAGTGTTAAACTACCAGCTTTAAGATCGCTTGGATACTGTCAAAACTTAAAAATAAAAGGCGCTTTTAGGGATTAGTGTACAAAGTTTTATTAAGTCCACCAAAAGCATGTGAGCTTTATCAAGTTTGTTCACTAAACACCGCATTGTTGCACACAAAGCAGTTTTATTTAAGAAACGTGACGGTAAAGACACATCAACTATTCACTGAAAATAAAAGAAAACAAACAAATAATTTGCATTTGTTCATAAGGATATATTTGCGACAGTGGTGAAAGTGTATTCCTAGCCTTGAATGTCCACCTTGATAAAAGTTAAAAAATCCAACAAGTCTCCTTCAGTACTTTTACTGCACAGCTGAGCCAGTGCGCCACACATATCTCTACATCTCTTGCAGAAGCATCACTTTTTTTTTTTTACATATATATTAATTCATTAATATTGATTTAAAATTAATGAAATAAAATGACAAAAATATAAAAATAAAATAAAAAATAAAATGCTTTGTACTCACCAAAACAACTGATTATTTGAACACAAAATCCATCCTCCTTTCTTTCCTCAAGAAGCCTTCAATAACTCTGTTGTACAGTTTATCTGAGGGTTTCAGTTCCAAAAAAACAGCTTGTAGAAATCTACACAAATGAACTTGTTCAAGTTCAGTTTGCTAGCTCTGCATAGCTCTGCCTCTCAATAATGCATATCCAATCAAAAGACGTGCACGTGCTAACTACTAGCTAGCGCCTGCTAGCTGGCGCCAGTGTCACCAACTCGAAATCTGATTGGTTAATGCCACAGTTTTGTTTCCATTCACTTTGAGCCCCAGGCGCCCGCACTGTTGATTCTGAAGGCGTAAGGGCAGATTTCTTGGACCCTGGCAACACATTACTGGCATAAAAAATAGCGTCTTTTTACGGTGCTGTCTTCGGGACAGTGTAGATGTCGTCCGCTACGCTGATGTACTGCATTCTGACCTCAGTGGGCGTGGTCTGTTTTTGTCATGCAATGGAGAGCGAGACGAGCATGTGACGGTGATTGTGCTGTCACCACCCTGCTGAATCTACACCCTGATAGCGGGGCAGGGGTGGGCAGCTGGAGTCGGGATTGATTGTGAGCTGTCCCCCTGCTAGTAGATGCATGGAACAGAGCAAGCAAGCAAGTGAACTCTCGTTATCCGCTTCTTGGCGCTGGAGAAACCCAATTGGCTCTTTATTTAAGGACAGACTTCAGAAGGGAGAGCTGTTGACCAAGCCATTGGTGGCGGTCGGCCTCCTGTGACCTTTCTACAGAGTTAACTGATGGTTCTGAGTCTGGAGTCTGGGGTAAAGGGGACCGTTCAGGAGGAAAGAAAGGGCGTGAGAGCGTCAGAGTGACGTTCAGAGCACTCACTGTGTGTTGCCCCGCCAGTAAACGGCTCCATGCACATTGTAATCTGCCCACCAAGAAAAAACTAAATTCACATCACCGCAATAGTTATACTCATAAAGTTGGACAGCTGTTTAGTGCACATGCAGTGGAGGCCACCAAGTGGGTAGCAGGATGCTATTTAAGTAACATAACCAGTGACACTGTACTTAAACAAAAATAGACAGGGAGAGAACCATTTAGTTTAGTTTTTTATTAGAAAACAGTAATACTAGCATGGCTCACTTAGAACATAACAAGGTTTAAACACAGGGCTTTTGCTAAATCAATGTATTCTAGGGAGTGTTTTATAAGATGGCAGTCTAAGGATGTAGATCAATTGACTCTCATTAAGCTTTCTCAAATTCCTAACTAAGTGCATTCCACTATGTGTTACACCCAAATAATCAGGATTCGGCTTCAGTGTTCTGAAATATCTACTGGATTGATTATATTATATATATATACAGAATATATACAGAATATATCATAAATCTATCATAAAAATATTTAATAGTGCTTATAATGTCTAGAATGGTAAGTTTTTTGCCGATTAGTTACTAACTTTATGATTAAAGAAAGTTTTCTGCTGTGACTGCAGATTCCTCTTTAATCATTACCATCATTAATTTTATGTGTAATATGTGTGAAATGGATAAGTTGGTGAACGTGTTAATATGCTAACTTTAAGCTTGGATTTTCTGCTGTGGCAGCGGACAAAAATAAATAATCGTCATTATGAATTTGAGGTAAAATGTGCTCTATTTCTTTAGAGAGAGAAGAGGTTATCGGTACCCTGACAGGAGATGTTTCATAGAGGCTTACTTGGACTTTTGTAAAACAAATTTAATCCTTTTTTAATTATATAGTTCGTTTTGTTTGTGGTAACACTATTAATTAAACTGATCAAAAAATGTAGTCCAGATTCAAGATTTTTATTTGCCATATTCAACAAGTACAATGGAATGCTTACTCCTCATTCCCTCCCGCAGTATTAATTACCTACAATTTAACACTATATAGTATTCTATGTACTATACCTATACTATAACAATACTGTACACAATACAAATAACAATTAAAATAAATCATATAGTGATCATATATACAGTATATTGTGGGAGTGCGTAGAAACGAGGAGACGGTAGGCAGGTTGTCGAGTCGAAACGTTTACTTCCCAACATGAACAGTAACCAGTAGTGAAGCTTGCAACAGCAACAGTAACCACAGGCAAACGTATCAGAACCGGTACATTCAAAACTCCCACTCACTCTCAACATTACCCAGAAAGCTCCTGGGTTAAACATATTAAAGGAGACGTACCTCCTCTCATAGTGCTCAGTGAATGTCTGTCTCCTATCACCACACAGGCCCCCCCCAAAATTCACTAGAACTGAAACACGGAAAACAAATCAGCCGAACAGTCAAAAGTTAAAGGGCCCACGCCACGGAGGGTGGACTGGGCGTCCAAAACGACTGCGCTTCACGTGTGAAGGAGCAGGGATGGGGGACAGGGCCCGTCCAACAGGGGCTAGTGCAGGTTAGCCCCTGGGGTGCGCACAGGTGGGTCAGAGGGCCAGGGCCTGGCAGGGGGGCAACCACGTCGCTGTGGCACGGCCAGCTCAACCGGCCTGTCCAGGTCCAAATGGGCAGGTTTGAGATGGTCCACCGAGACCCACTCAGACTTCCCCCCCTTGTGCACCAAAAAGTTTGTCTGCCCTGCCTCCAGTAAGTGAAAGGGGCCGTTGTAGGGAGGCTGCAAGTGAGTACGGTCGCCATTATGGCGAATGAAAACATAGGTGGCCGACTGAAGATCCTTGGGGACTGCTGTGTGCTCTATGAGTGGGCTGGGGACTCACCACGCACCCCTTTCGGCGACACCGCATGCCAGTCCCCTGGACCCCGACTTGTTGCCTCCTACCCGATTGGTTGGACGGCACGCTGAAATCGGGACATCCCATTCAGTTCAAGCATTGTCCCCTGCCCTTAATAGGCCTGGTGGAGACCATGCTCCAGAACCCCGTCAGGAGCGGGCATGCTCTATAAGCAGGCTGGGGACTCATCGCGTGTCCGCTTCGGTCGCACCCTTGCTTTCTGCTCACCTTCTTTCGAAGCGCTATGCAACATGACGAGCGCGCTGCCTCCTATTCCATGGGTTTGACGGCACGCTGAAATGGGGACATCCCATTCAGTTCAAGCATCGTCTCCCCGCCCTTTATATGCCTGGTGGAGACCAAGCTCCTCGCGGAAATTTCTTCGCTTCGCCTTTTATGGGTGTGGCCTACGAATACCTGTGCCTGCTATTAGGGTACACACTGGCACCGTGCACCTTCTCCAAGTGCATAGAGACAGCGCTAGGGCCGCTCAGGCGCCAAGGGATATTTTTTTATTTTTGATCTCGACGACCTGGGCTTCACCATCAATTGGGAAATAGCTCCCCGCTTCCCTGCCGTCAGCTGGTCTATCTGGGACAGTCCCTGGACTCAGTGACTATGACAGCAAGGCTCTCGCCCCCCGCGGTGAGGTGCTTTCCTGTCTTCCGTGTTCGTGAAAGTGTGACGGTGCTGTCTATCATGCACCTGCTGGGGCTGATGGCGGCTTCCCACCCGGTGGTTCCGCTTGGTCTGCTCTTCATGACTTCAGCGATGGTTTTCTTGCCAGAGGTTGGATCCCAGGCATCACAAACGTATGGTTCTCAGCGTGCCCTGTTCTGTGTCCCCCGACCTGCTGTATTGGCGGAGCCCCCCGCCGCATCTCGAGGGGGTTCCCCTTGGCAGGGTGACGTCATACGTAGTGGTCTTCACGGACGCTTCGTTGATGGGTTAGGGAGGGACGTGTCCTCCTACTCGTTTGGAAACGAGTGGCCGACAACCCCTGTCGCACACATAAATGTGTTGGAGCTCTCCACGGTGCTGAGAGTGCTGACACATTTCTCGCAGTTGGTGGGCGGCCGCCTCGTTCCATTCAGAACGGACCGCATGACGGCGGCAGCCTTCATAAACAGACAGGGGGGAGTGCGCTCCTCTGCTCTACATCGAGCAGCGGTCGAGCTATGGCTGTGGGCTCATCAGAACCTGTTCAGTCTGAGAGTCCTGCATAACGCCGGTACCCAGAATCGTGGGGTGGACCTCAAGTGGCGGTTACAATCCGACATTAGGGGAGGTTAGGGATGGCCCAGGTGGATCTGTTTGCATCCAATGAGAATACCCACTGCGAGATGTGTTTTTTTGCTCAGACCTGTTACAATGCGTAACGTTGCTCCTCGTGTAAACCTATTACCCCTTGTCACTCTGCAGTGTCTTGACGACTCGTCGGGTTAAGAGTGACCGGTATTCGTACTCGCATTGGAATATCCTCTTTATTGATGATATGCATTTGTCTTTTGTACGCGTTGCATTGATAGACAAGTTGCGTGCGATATTATCTGCTTGGTTGGCTTATAGTCTACTCTCGACTGTGTCGCTGGCCAGCTTGTCACACTAGTTGAATTAGTGTGCGCTGGCGAGCATTTGATTTGTCGCTTTCTGGCAGGAAACGGACGTATTTTTCATATTTGCAGCGCTGGCGATGCGGTTCTTTTTCTTCCTCGGCCTCAATCGTTTAGTGCGTGTGTAGGAGGAGCCTTGTTGCACGCCACATGTTGGCTGCTAATGATTCTTTTCCCGCACTATTTAAGCGGACGTACGAGGAATATTGCTGCTTGGCACTGCCCTTTTTCTATTAAGAAATTCAGGCGTGAGTCGAATAGTTGAGACTCACCCTATTCTCTCTTCTCTGTATTCACAGCTTTGCGTGTTTTATGACAGAGTTGTGTTTTTATTGCAGATGTTTTGTTAACACTGTCTTAACACTACACTGTAGACTCTTCTTGAGTCTACATTTATCGGGCTCCGCTCGCAGCTTCACCATAGCCCATAAGGCGAAGCCAAGATGGCCTATAATAAATAGAATGATAGTTATGTTATCATAACTCTAGTTCTATGATTATAGGCGTAGCCATCTAGTTTCCCACCTGCTGCACCCCATTGCTGAAATAAATAGCGTGGAGGGTGGGTGTGTGGAGTGCCGCTCGGCGCGGCCTTATATGCACGTTGCCGTGTGGAATGTGGGCGGGGCCCACATACATTGCTGAAATTTTCAGTGCACATGATTTGAGCACGGGACAAGCCCAGGCGGCTACGCCTATAATCATAGAACTAGAGTTATGATAACATAACTATCGTTTCACGAGTGTGAGCCATGCGTCCCACCAGATTGGTGGATTGGAGTGGAAGGGAATCTAGTGTACATTGTGGCAAGCAGATAATGGATTGATTGTTTTGTAAAGAGACAGATGGTCTGGCCACCTGCCGTGGATTTATGGCAACCCGTCAAGAGTAGACGAGAGAAGCGTTTCGACTGGCGATGTTTGTTTTATGGGATTTGTCCCCCCCAAGGATCTGAATGCAAATTTTTTTTGTAGAACAAGCAACAGACTCAAAGCTTGTAGAACCGCTCACCCGCCCCCACTCCCTTTCCAGAGAACTAAACATGCTGGCAAGAATTATCTTTTTAACTCTTTTGAACATGGCAGAATCTCCCCCACTCCCCATCTTTTTTGCATTACTATGCATTCGAGCCAAACGACTGGCTTTATAGCTGAGCTGACCATGTCTAATTTATAGGATAGCCTGGAATATGTATAACCACTGACCTTTAAAGGCTACTACCCACAACGCAACTTTTCGAGTCGGCCCCAACTTAAGCCACATGACGAAGGGAGTCTCGCCTTGGACCTCAAATCCCATTGGTCGTTGTTGACCTCACATCTCATTGGCTGTTGCCAGCATAATCGCCGAACACACTCTCAGTGAGTTTGAATTGTTGTGAACATAGCAGATGGAACATGCTATCCTCGAGTTTGAATGGTGGTAGCTGTTTTAACCTGTGGGCCTTGATTAACAACGACCCACAGGTGTGCAGCCTCACCAGCCAATCAGTTTAACTCAGGCCAGGTGAGGCTGCTTAAACACACACACACACACTCCACAGATACTGTGTATTAACATTTGCATATGCTCTTGCCTTCAAAGTTAACAGAGGTTGAAAAATGTACAGTTTATGAAGCGTGTCCCGCAGAGTATTTGGAATGATGTTGCTGTGATATCACTTTGCTGTGTGGGTGAGTGCTTCATATGAGAATATAAACCAACCTAGCGACTGTTTTCAAATAAATAAAGCAACGATAATGTACACATTTCCATACATCTTGAGTGTAATTTGTTCGAAATTAGACAGGCATCCCTCAGCTATTAGTGAGTGAAATGTTCTGTGAGAATATCCGTTTTCAACACCGTTTCTGATGTTGATGTCGGATGTTCAAGATTTTATAACAAGAGCCGACGCAGCTGTGAATATTGAAATGAAAAGAAAGAGTTAATTAGTTAAAGCAAATGCACTGCTGTGCAAACAGAGTCTAGCCACATAAAAAAATACACAAAAAACTGTCCACGCATGTTGACTCCGTAAACGGCGGTATATTGGCAAGGAGCGGTGAGACAGAGACTATTCTGCCGTAGTTCCATCCCCACACGTGGAGCATCGCCACGGTGTTCGTTCAGGGCCTGCCACATTTTACTCGGGGTCACATCAGGTGTGTGTGTGTGTGTGTCACTGTGAATGAGCGTGTGTGTGTGTGTGTGTGTATGTGTGTGGTACAGCCACTTGTGTTTGTGTATTCAAGTGGATATTAATATGGTTAATGTCAGTTTGGATGTTCAATGCCCTTGTTGTTTGTTTGTTTGTTTGCATGTGTGTGTTTCTGTATGTGTGTGTGCTTGTGTGTGTGTGTGTGCTGTATATGATCTGTGTATGTGTGTGTGTGCCTGTATATGAGCTGTTTGTGTGTGTGTGTGTGTGTGTGTGTGTGTGTGTGTGTGTGTGTTTGTGTCTGTCTGTCTGTGTTTGCTGTTTTAGTGTCAAAATCTGAAGGACATCATATTTATCATGACGTCATGTTTCTTATTTGTAGTTGTTGTTCAGAGACGAAGAATCAGTAAACATGAATAGAGATGAAAGATTAATGGATATTTTATTAATAAGACACATCAACGACTAGACTGATGGTCGCCGGTTCAAGTCCCCGAAACACCTGGGCTGGACTGCCGAGGTGCCCTTGATTAAGGCACCAGACCCCAGGCCGTCTGTATTTGAAAATAGCTGCAGACTGCTTCTAATACTAGGATGGTTTAAACGTAGAGAAACAAATGTCACTGTGTGTTTACATGTATGTGACCAATAAAGAGGATTCAATCCTCTTGATTTAGATTCAGATGAGGTTTAGGTGTCCTTGAAAGGTCTTTTGATCTCACTTATAGGTCAACTGAAAGGGAATCGTTGTGATTGTTATTATTAGTGTTATTATTTTGAATAAAGCACGTTTGTGATTCATTCACAGTGCCTTAGAGCAAGAAGAATTTAGAGAAGAAGAATTTACAACATCAATATCTCACTTTTGATCTTTTTTTGTGCCTGAACCTTGGTTTCGGGAATTGTGTAAGACACATTCGCTGTGAGACAATGATCAAAAAACCGAGCCCTTCATGCAAATCACCTTATGCTCACTCTAATAGCCAATATGCCAGGCATCGTCAGCCACCATTACAATGTCCAAGGTCAGAGAGTGTGTGTATATCACCAGTGTGTGTGTGTGGGAGGGGGGACCACGTCTTTTATCTTGGTCAATTGATAGCCCCGTAGACGGGAATATAAATGTTCTCCGATGGCAGTTTGAAAAGCCCTGCAGCTCTTGAATTTGCACTACCTATGGGGGCTCACACATTAACCGACCTGATTCACATCTCCCTGTGGTGCTTAGATTAGCATGTGTGTGTGCCTGTGTGTGCTTGCGTGAGCGCGTGCGTGTGTGTGACTTTAAGGAGTGTGATCAAAATAGCTAGGACACTGTCCTAATGACGAGGACGTGGCGCTGGGAAGACCTGATGGCCCGATTGGTTTGCAGGGACTGGGGCTCCCGCAGGACACCACCAAGACACCGGCAAGTCCATAACGGGCGGTGTGTGTGCGTGTGTGTGTTTTATGTGTATGTGTGTATGTGTTTAAACTATTCAACACATTTACATATAATCCATCAGTCACTTTATTGTTCTTTATATTGTTATTGTGTACAGTATTTTAGTATAGTACACTAGTTATAGTAGTTAGTTGTATAGTAGTTTTCGGAAATTCATACTGCGGGAGGGAATGGGGAGTAAGCATTTCATTGTACTTAAAATAAAATCTTGAATCTTGAATATGTGTTGTTTGTGTGCGTGTGTGCTTGCGTGAATGCATGTGTGCATGTGTGTGTGTGTGTGCATGCGTGTGTCCATGCAACCACTATGCAATATGTTGTTTAACCACAACTCTCATAGACGTCCCCATGACATCCCAGAAGGCCCACCGGCTATAAGATCCACTTATATTCTTTCCTATGAAACCACGGTACCCAGATGAGAAGAAAACCCAGAGGCTATTTCCTCTGTAGAGATGGGATACTCAAAAAAACAAAACAAAGGAAAACCACCGGCGAGTCATATTTCATGTTTGGGGATAGCAATCAAAGCAATTACAACCAGAGCATCAATCCCCATATAAACAGGCACTTCACGGTTATTCCATTTCTATAGGAAGGGTGTTTATTTATATTTACCTCCGCCATCCAAGACGAGAAGGTGATCTTTCACCCCTGTTTGTCTGTTAGCAAGATAACTGTAAAAGTTAAGTTTGATTACTTATGGGCCAAGAAACAGTACGAATACATTCGATTTTGGCATAGATCCGAATCCGAATTCGGATCCAGGGGACTTTTTGGTGAGACAGAGTTCTGCACTCTACGGCGGGCCCTCTAGTTTAGTTTATATATGTTCAGTTTAGAATTTCTGGGCTGAGGCACAAATGATATAGTGATAAATAACATGAGCTAAATAATCACAATGACGTCAGCTCAGCATTGTGTACGCTCAACCATCTTGTCTACATTCGCCTCTTCATGCCTAAATCCACAATCAGAGGGCAGAAATAACTTGGCTTCAGCCTCCTCTGCCTCCCTCCCTCTGCCTCCCTCCCTCACTCTGCCTCCCTCCCTCTGCCTCCCTCCCTCCTTCTCCATGCACTCTCACTCGATGGCAGCCTTTTAGAAACACATACCGGGGGGGAGGGGGGTGGGCTCAGGGCCACGGCCTCCTCTGTTCTTATCTACAGTAACTAGTACATAAATTGCTCACAGCGAACTCGTCAGCTATTTTTTCTCCTTTCCCCTCCGTTTCTCACACACACTCCACTCATTAGGCTAATTAAGCACAAGAGAGGATGCTTTTGAGCCAACTAGGACTGGCTACCACCACTGGAGAACATCACAAACCGGCACTCTGCACATCTGTACACAGACTCATGTGGAAAGTTGTGGATTGCCTGCATTTATTTTTGTCTCCATAGTGGTTAGGATTGGTTTGACCTATTGCTCTCTTTCTTGCGCACACACGCACACACTCACACACACACACACACACACCCTTGTAATCATCTCCTCCCAGCCAGGTCTGTGCCGAACACAGAATGCAAAGATGAGACATCTCCCGGTGAGCCGGGTTCCGGCTCTTGATTTGGATGAATACTTAATTAACCCGGAGCCCGAGGCCACGCCGGTGGTTGCAAATCAGCAGGTGTTTCCTATCTGTGGCTCGGCCGGCCGCCCGGGTAAACAGACCAGTTAACATAGCCTATACATGAAGCAGCACACAGACTGCTGCCTGCTGTAGTCCATATGCAGCATGAAGCAGTAAACAGAGGCCTGCTATAGCCTATATACTGTATATATATACACACAGTATATATAGCAGGTGTCCCAAGACCCAAATATAACCCAGAGCAGGTGTACACACAGGGCCCTCACGCTGAGGTAGGTGTAGCTGCAGCATCTCTAGCAGGAGGAGGAGGAGGAGAGAGGAGAGAGGAAGAGGAGGAGACGCCTGCATGTCTCAGAAGGCAATCTCAGCTGCCACCATTCATTCCACCCAACTCCCCACCAGCAGGCCGGGGGGGAAAAGAGATGCACCACGCGAGGAAACATCCAAGCTGCCAGTTATCCTTTATAATAATGCCAGCTTTTATATAGCGCTGTCATCCAAAGTGCTTTACAAGTCATGCCTCACATCACCCATTCATACACCGACGGCGGAGTCAGCCATGCAAGGAGACAGCCAGCACGTCAGGAGCAGTTTAGGGTTAGGGTCACTGCTCGGACCTCGCCAGTTTTTGCATTATTTTTTTTATTTTTAGGAGGAGCCAGGGGATCGAACCTGCTGCCTTTCGGTTGTGAGGCGACCGGTCTACCTCCTGAGCTACACTGCCGCACATTTTTTTTGGCCTTTGAAAAAGGAACAAAAACAAAACCCAGACTGACTGACTCAGACGCTTGCCCTTCCTCTGCACTCTCCACATATATCCACTTTTATATATTATATATTTATTTTGTTTGGCCGGGCTTGATCGTTCAGTGTACTGTATTTTTTATGAGATGCCTCTTCTGCCCCCTTATTCACTTTGCATCAGTCCTGCTCTTTACAAGGTGGCTGCTTTAGCGCTGAAAAGCTGCCCGTCAACAGCCCTGACATTTCTTCATGTGAATTTGGCCCGGGAAGATCTGGCCTCTAGGGACCTTTTTTAAACAAGCTAGGTGATAATGTGATTCATTGCCGTATATAAATAAATATATATATATATATATATACCCTTTATGAAAAACAATGCAGGGTCATATATGATCTGCTGTGGATTAAACAGGTTAAACACACAGTCTGGCATATTAACTGTACGTCCATATTGGGCAGTGTCATTGCTTTGGATAACATTGTATGCATAATCTGCATAATAATGTATGCATTGTATGCATAATCTGCTCCATCACCATAGGTGCCAAAAAATTACACTGGACTTTACACCTTTTTGTGTTTGTAATGTTCTCAAAATGACAGTGAGTGTGGAAGACACCTGGACAGTACACCTGCACAATACTATCAGAGCAGAGCTAATGCAAGGTCAAGTTAACAGTCTAGTCTTGAGAACAAAATGCATATACCAGTGCCACACATGTGTGTTTGAGTGTGTGTGTGTCTGTGTGTGTGTGTGTGTGTGTGTGTGTGTGTGGTGTGTGTGTGTGTGTGTGTGTGTGTGTGTGTCTTTGTGTGTGTGTCTATGTGTGTGTGTGTTTTACTTCACCATGCTTGACACACATTCCACACACCATGTGTTCATGTTTAAATGTACTGCTAACCACAGCTTCTGTGTTGTTCTGGTGGTCTCTACAACCCAACCAGAATCCATGTGTCCTTGTCGAGGGGCACATGGCAACGTAACTCCAGCTGCCTTTTTTAAAGCAGATCTGTTTTCCTCGCCATGTTATTCTTATCAAACAATTAAACCACTTCCCCTTCCATCGCAGGTCCTTGGCTTTAGGGCCCCGTAGTGTCTATTGAGAAGGTGGCAGGTCAGGGACGCGGGAGGGACGGCCAATCGAAAGGGCTTCTCCTCTGGGGGTGTGCTATGCTGAGGACTGAGTTGGCCCAGGGAGTGTGTGTGTGTGTGTGTGTGTGTGTGTGTGTGTGTGTGTGTGTGTGTGTGTGTGTGTGTGTGTGTGTGTGTGTGTGTGTGTGTGTGTGTGTGAGTGTGTGTGTGAGTGTGTGTGTGTGTGTGTGTATGCATGGGGGAAGAGAGAAGACAGAGAGAGACACAGAGACAGAGACAGCAAAACGAGCAGAGGAAACGTTTGGAGGCCAAGCAAACCGAGTGAGGAAACGGCAAAAACAGAATCCGGGGGAGGGAATAAATAGAAACATGTGACATCGTCAAAGTCATCCTGGACCACCCTCACACCTTGCCCGAGCGCTGCTTTTAATGGATCACAACCGTTGTTAAAACCCAGCATGAAAAGTTAGCGCCATTTGTCGGCTATGAATAACACACCGGGGGTTGGTGGGCACTTGGTTGGGCACCACACCGCTACCCAGAGTCCTCCTCCCTCCCCTCCTCCACTGGAGTGAGGCATCATCCCCTTCACTCCATCCCCCTTCATCCTCCAACAACAGAGAACATACGGCCCTCTAGGTTTAGCACACACACACACACACACACACACACACACACACACACACACACACACACAGACAGACAGACAGACAGACAGACAGACAGACGACAGACGACACACACACACACACACACACACACACACACACACACACACACACACACACACACACACCACACACACACACACACACACACACACACACACACACACACACACACACACAGGAACCCCCCCCCCCCAAAGTGCCCTACATGGGACTTCAAACTCAGAAGTCCTCAGAAACTCAGAAAACCTCAGAACTCAGGAAGGTTTTAACGCACACAAGAAGACACAGGTTTTTGATTGACTTTCCCCACCCATCACTTTCCTTTAGAGAGGAGTAGTTAAACTATAAAAATTGATTCATTACAATGGCCTGCTAGGCCATGACCAGGCTGGCTTTATTTAAAATCAATATTTATGAACTACAGAATTTCAACACTCGCCGAATCAAATCGAACGCATTAAGTGTTTCTATAGAGCTTGTTACGTGATTAACTAATGCTCTCGCGTTCATCAGAAATCGTTATTTATGAAAGACAGAAAGAGTCATTTCACTGGCGCTCTGACGGGGGCTCCTTAAACATCGTCCCAATGCGTTCCAGACAACTCTTGAGTCGAATATTTCAGACTTGAAACTTTAGGGTTACAACCTCAAAGCATTTCAGGTGCATGACGCCAAATGTTAACAGAAAGCATGGCTGACCCATGACAAGACAGTGTTTCTTTAGCCTTGCAATTAGACAATTTAACTCTCTGCAGTTCAGCCTCCTTGCATACAACAATATAACTGTTGTGCAGAGGATAGGCTAACTTTCAGAGAATGTTTATCGTAACCAGCAAGTATTTGCGACATTTGACACTAATTTACGTCCATAACTGGTTTTACGATATGATAGTATGTCTTATTAAAATTAAATACAGGTAAATATACTTTAAGTTGCTTTTAACTTGACTCTTTTTTTTTTACTGTCACTTCACAGTTTACACAAGTATAAAGCAGTGAGTGAAAATCTTATACCCGACGACAGACAGAAGTTATAAAAATAAGATAAGATAAAAACAGAATAGAATTAAAGTAAGTAAAAAAAAGTACAAAACTGTATAAAAATATCGGCACAGAAAAAGAGCCATATGTATATATAAATCAATGTAATAAAATATACATTGTTATATGCTATACACCCTTGTTCAGCAGCCTGATGGCCTGACTGTGGAAGCTATCTCTAAGCCTATTTGTGCGGCACTTGATACTGCGGTATCGCCTGCCTGACGGTAAAAGTGAATACAGTTTGTGGCTGGGGTGGGCATTGCTTTTATGATGCGTTTGGCCTTGGCCACGCACCGCTGGTTGTACATATCCAGGAGGGAGGGGAGCTCACCTCCAACGATATACTAGGCCGTCCGCACCACCCTTTGAAGCGCTCTGCGCTCGAGTGCGGTGCAGTTCCCGTACCAGGCAGTGATACATGCCGTAAGAACATTCACATACTCTCGATTGTCCCGGTGTAGAATGTTCTCAGGATGCGGGGGCCCATGCTGAATTTCCTCAGACGCCTGAGGAAATACAGGCGTTGTTGGGCCCTTTTCACCATGTGTGTGGTGTGCGTGGACCATGTGAGGTCCTCGGAGATGTGCACACGGAGGAACTTGAAGCTGCTGACCCTCTCTACTGCAACACCGTCAATGGAGATAGGGCCGTGCTCTCCTCTCTGCTTCCTGTAGTCCACGATCAGCTCCTTGGTCTTCTTGACGTTGAGGGCGAGGCTGTTCTCCTGGCACCACTACTCCAGCGATCCAACCTCCTCCCTGTACGCTGTCTCGTCGTTGCCGGCGATCAGGCCCATCACTGTCGTGTCGTCAGAAAACTTGACGATGACGTTGGAGCTGTGCATAGCCATGCAGTCGTGGGTGTAGAAGGAGTAGAGGAGAGGGCTCAGCACACATCCCTGGGGGGCTCCCGTGTTGAGGGTCAGTGGCTCTGAGGTGGTGCTGGCCATCCTCACCACCTGGCGGCGGTCCGACAGGAGGTCCAGTATCCAGCTGCACGTGGATGGGGGCACACCTAGACCTCTAAGCTTGGTGTTGAGCTTGGCAGGAACTATCATGTTGAACGCTGAGCTGTAGTCCACAAACAGCATTCGCACATTACATTTATTTCCCTCCAGGTGGGAAAGGGCAGTGTAGAGGGCCATGGCAATTGCGTCGTCCGTGGATCTGTTTTGACGATATGCAAATTGCCATGGGTCCAGCGTGGCAGGTAACAACTCAAGTAGTTTTGAGTTGGTTTGCAACCAGTGGACGTTTACCTGTGGAAGGCTATATAGGCAAGACGGTAGTATCCTTTGAACAAAACTTTAAGTAAAAAGTAAACGCAAAATATGAGTAAAAATACTGTAAGAGTTCAGTTGTATTTCAGCTAATGTTAAAGCTAACGTAGCCGTCGTAGTACGATACGGATGGGTTCAACGGACCGAGGCAACAGGGCAGCTGTTATTGGGAGAGTGGACCACCACAGATCAGAGTCTACCTGCTTATCTTCTGCTATATGGGACCCACGAGAAACACATCCCTGCTTCTGGTCCTTTAAATGGGAAGTTCAACATTATCTCCAGGGACTAAAAAAAGTCAGCAGTTTTTAGCTTATTTGTTGACATCTTTAGGGCGGCATTGATTTTCAGCCACGCAAAATCAAAACTCTGTAGCAGCATAATGAGGCTGAGTTAGGCCAACCATCTATCTGTGTCAACATACAGCGGGGAAATTAAACATCTTATCCTTACACTTTAGCCAGCACACAAACTTACACACACAAAACATGCACACACACATGCGCACACACATGTGCACACACGCACACACATGTGCACACACGCACACACACGCACACACACACACACACACACACACACACACACACACACACACACACACACACACACACACACACTCCTTTTCTTGAAATGTAACCCTAAAGAATAGACGGAGGGAGTTACTAAGGACTGAATGGCCAGTAATTGCATGACTGCCAGACTGAAGGCACAAGAGCCAATCAACGGCTGGCCTTCCGATGCATAATCATCACGCATCTGAACTGAAATAACATGTCCCACATCTAAAAGCAAAAGGGTTAGAGGCAGAGTAACCCTAGCAAAAACAATCCAGACAAAAAGCAATTGTATTTTTTGTATCTGGGAGTTTGGATGCGCTCCTCTTCTTCAACCAAAAGTCCAACGCCAAAGATATCCCCAATTACAGATAAACATGTTTAACGACGATCATTAAGAACCACTGCTTTAACTGGGTTATAAAAGTAACTACTTTTAATAAAAAAGAACACTGTTAAGTTATGTAGTTAAGAGAGTAGCTTGTGGAAATGTGTTTTCTTTTTTTTTACTCCAGGAAATCATAAAGTCCAAGCTTGGACAAAGAGAGTCATGGTATATTTATTTTGAAACAGCGTTTCTGTGCGACCACATCATTTAGTTCTGGGTTTGGATTCCAGCTCTGCTTATTTTAATTGCTTTCCTTTTTGCTGCCCTGCTGACACTGTAAAAGCAACGAGGAAATAAACATGCAATGAACCATCAGATGGGACCACGTACCGGGACCTGAACCAGCAGCTACAGAAGAGAGCCAGTAGACCCGGACAGGTCTGTGCAATTACTATTCTATTCATAGATTTTATTTGCCGATGATGACACATTTTGAGAAATAGACACGAAGAGAGAAACAGGAGGACATGAGTTCAGCACAACACACTCTCTTCATCCTACCATTATGCTCCTCATTTAGTGGAACCCTTCCATCCGTTTAGTTTGAACCTTACAGTGAACTCCTTCAAACAACATACAAGATACAAGATCAAATATATTTTATAAGCCAGTTGCAACAGGTACATTGGAATGCCTACTCCTCATTCCCTCCCGCAGTATACATCTCCAAAACAATACCATAAAAATAATATATACAATTAAAAATATATTTAAAAAAGAACAGCAAAGTGACTGATGAAGTGAAGTGTTGAATTTACATTTTTTTTGGGCATCATTTTTTTAAGCATTTAATGTGCCAGTAGTGCAGCAGCATCATGAATACAGTGCAGTAACTATGATGAGTCCAGAAAGTCCAGCAAAGTATATTAGTGTAATAAGTGTGTTAGTGTAATGAGTATATTAGTGTAATGACATGACATGACATGTAATGACATGATTCCTCTTGCTCAAGGAGGCCTACCGGTAGGCAGAGTGAACCCACAACCCTGCTGCTGCTACTGGTACACAAGTCTGTAGTTCACTCGAAAACAAACTGTACCGAGAGACGGGGAGAAAGAATAACAAGTATGTCCTACTTGTGTGTTAGGGGGGGGGCGCCTAACGCCACAGCATTGTCTTCTATTGATATCAGGTAGGTAGACAGATCCCCTGCTAGTGCTTTATCTGCGGAGGTCCCGCTCTACCCGCTCTCTCCTGTTCATTTATCACCGTCATGCGATCCGCTGACAACTGCTACAGTGAATATGAATCACTGGAGGGTGATGCATCTCTGTGCTTAAGCCCAGCTTTGTGCACAGAGACGGCCACGGAAATAACTGGTGAAAGAAGCCGAAGCACACAGACACACACGCACGCTCACTGCCCATTAAATAAAAACACATTAGTCTTATCATTAATACAGAACAGATAAGTAAATGTATTACCAATTTTCTGGGTTGTAAAATAATGTGTTACGTTACTACTATTTATTGTGATGATTTTTGTCATTCACTCATTCAATAGGTGTACAGTACAATGGAATGCTTGCTCCCCATTCACTCCCGCAGTATGGATTTCTACAACAATACTATACTACAAACTTTACTATACTATAAACTACCCTATATTGTATATACTATACTATATACTATAAACAACGCTATCCTACAACAATACTACACAATAAAGAAATAACAATGAGCAGGGGGGGGAGAGTTGAGGGAGAACCAGAACACCCACGAGACCACGCTGCCCGCCTCTGATGTGCATAATATCAAGTGTATCAAGCGCCCTCGTGTATCGATTACATTATCAAATGCACGCCGCCCATCAAGTGGTAGTTGCTGTATGTACATGGAGTGCTGCATGCCGGGTTGCCTGTGTAGGCTACACGTCTTCAGAGAGTGTGATTGCCCGTTAACCTTCACAGTGGCGTGGAGCCAAGACTCCCACACACACACTATCCATGAATTGATCAGCCGCTCGATGACATCATGCATCTTGCTTTTTTCCAATTTTTGATCAGGGGATTGCAGATGTGCCTCACATCACGTTATTTCTCCATATTGCTTATTGGAAAAAATAATAAAACAGACTCCCTTTGCTGTGCTGTATTGATCGCACATTCGCAGTTAGAAAGAGTATTTGTCACGATCCAAACCAGCTCTTCACACTCCTAGTCCTGGATCTCCGCTGACATTCCTGAATGTCACGTCTCCATTCCGAAATGACACTCCGTGTTTTCCCTGTCAGCCGTTTCCTACTGAACTCACCTGTTGTCAAACCTCATTACCAAGCTGTATTTAAGCCGTGTCTGTTGTCTAACTCATTGCTGGATTATCGGGGATTGTACCTCTGCCTCAAACCTCGACTACCTGTAACCGACCCCTGCTTGCCTTGACCACGTGTTTGATTGGCCCTGTCTGTACCTCTGCCTTTGATCGTGCTATCGGCGTGTGCACCGACATTAAAGCACCTGTTCCATGTGGCGTCTGTTCCGTCTGCTTTTGGATCCCACCTAAACCCGGCCGTGACAGTATTGGGAACATAGTCTCTATTCTAGAGAAACAACATTACAACTGCTATGATATGTTTCATGGCTTATGAAACAGGGAGTGTTGATTTTAATACAATTTGGATTGGGATCCAACAGTAAATCTCCCCAAAAAATGTATCTGCTTCCCAAAATCACAGTCATTACCAATCGGACACAGTGAGACTCTACACTGACAGGGTTTCCGTCCGAGAACATTCTCAAAACGAAACACAATGAAGGGCCTACAATACAATCTCCATGAACATGTTGTGTTAACACCTAAGACTACCACAATACAGAGAGCTGCACCACAACACAACACACAAGAAAGCCCAGATATCATATCATACACAGTGTTTAATATTCAGTGGAACGGAAGATAGAGCACATGCTGTATGCCACACGTGAGAACATCAACCTAGAACACTAGAGTTGGGCTGGTAAACTTCCATCGACTGCCTCTTCACTGAAGGCATTGACTTTCTTAAGCCATTTATCTCAACAACAACCATGGTGACATATCGGTTAATAGCTGTGCGATATTCTAAACTTGCTTCTGACACTTGTCATGCGTCATGATTAAAGACGGTTAGAATTGTTTGATGGATAGTACGGCTTTCCATAAAACGGGGCTGTCCGTGCAGTAGAAAGTACATGACTAAAGAACAACAGCCTGAGAGACGACAAAAGTTGGATAGATCAGTCTACCGGTTAGTTCAGTCCACTGGCCAGCAGACAGATCTATCCATCCATCATCAGGACTCTCTTGAAAAATAGATTTTTAATCTCAATGAGACCTATCCTGGTTAAATAAAGGTAAAATAAAATAAATTAAATTCAATTAAATCCATGTCTAGTATTGGTAAACTGTAGGGGGGTCCAACAGAAACATGTTCGGTTCTTCAATACACCAATACAGGAAGTAGGATATTGCGTATGGAGGGTGTTCCGTCCCCAGCCAGAAGATGCTGGATGTGGTTCGTCTGTAGCCAACCTGTAGGCACCCATTGAGAAACACTCCCATCTGCTCTTTAACACCCTGCATTGTAATTCACCGTCAAAACTAAACCATGAATAAAGCATGTCCTTGGCTGAGGTAGTAGGCCTGATATATCTTAAGAGATGCCAAGCCCGATATGCAGGTGAAAAACTAACACTAACTATCCATTAATTATCCAGCCCACAACCGTGAGCTGTACTCACAGGCCATCATAGACATACATTTGTTAAGGTCCCAAGCCTGACATTAAGATTGGAATGCCATGTTTGTGAATTTTGTATTCAGAAACATAGAAGAAGTTAAGATAATTGACATGATGTCAGAGAGAACAGTACTTTACCTTTAAGCAGCTCCATAATGTATCGCAATAACACCTTAACTTGGCTGCGATACAGGGAGAATTTGGTAAAAGTGATAACAACTGGGTTACAAACCACATGCAACACTGTTGCTTGCTGCAGGCTTGCTGACATTGTTTGGTGACAGACCTAGAAGACAGGAGCGCAGCAGGTAAGTGTTATACTATGTGTATTTTTGTACATGTTTCGTATGTGTAGGAGAGGTTACATCTTGGATATTTTACTGGGGGTCTCTGATGGGCATCCTGCTCTGCTGAAGCCAGGGACAGCTGGGACAGCTATAAGAGGTGTTGAGGTAGTGGAGTAAGAAATCATTAGCTGTAATGCATTGAAAGGTTTAGGTTTTTTCTTTTATATAGATTTACAATTCTATATTTTCTTCCATGCGGTCTTTGGTTGATATGCAAATAAGTATTATATGTGTTATTATACAACTGGAAAATGGACCGACATGTCCAGTGGCAGATTAATCGTGATCAGCCACTTAATTGGGGCATTAGCTTTTACTTAAACTAACATTAACGTTAGCTATGCTGTTAACGTTAGCTTGGACTACTGAAGTTTGTTGGTCTCCCGAAGAGTAACGTTAGGTTTGCGGTTAGCCAAGTAACATTAACATAATATCAGTGGATATCCTAATATAAATAAATACATAACGTTAGCTAGGTACTTGGGTTATCACTGAAATTGATTTACATGCCATGTGTAATGTTTATAGTTTATAGTATAGTATAGTGGCAAGTTAAATTATGATATTAAAAGTGAGCTTGTGCTACTGTCTAACGGTCTAACGGTTAATGTGACTTGTCTTTCTATTGCACTTCCTCCACATGCATATTGCCTGTTTGCACTCACACAGCTGTCAGTGCTATGGTAAAATGGATTATCATCTCCGTTATGTGTGTTTTTTGTTTTCATAGTGTTGTTCACTGTTTGTACTGTATAACCTACTGCTTGTACTGATTTTTATTATTTCATAATAATCATAGTCATTATTTAAGTGTATTACTTTGCTTGTTTTGTCCTGTAATGCAATTGTAATGAAAAGCCAGTAATGACACACACCAGGGCAAAACTTAAACAAGATATTGTCAGTAACCCCTGATGCCCCCAAAACATCCCTTCAGACCAAATTGATTAACATGATTGTATGTGTGACTGATATTTGTTCTGTACAAATAAAATAAAAACATTTGTAATGATTGAATAGTTTGTTCTTTCAAGTGTCTTCTGAAAACACACATTTGGATGATTGTATATGCTTGTATTCAGACTTATCTGTCATGATTGGGATAGTTTGGTGGGACCCAGAACGCAGACCAAGACACAGTGGAGCTATAACGTAATGCTTTATTTAAGCAAACACAACACAAGAGTGATCGGGGACAGGCAAGGGGTCTGGATACCGGGAAGTCGGATCAGCGTAGTACCGACAGGGAGTAGACAGGTGCGTGGTCCGGGACAGGCGAGGGGTCTGGATACCGGGAGGTCGAAGTAGCAACAGGTATAGACAGGCGAGTAGTCCGGGACGGGCGAGGGGTCTGGATACCGGGAGGTCGAGGTAGCGACAGGTACTGGACAGGTAATTATAATTACTGGGGAGCTTGTATAGACCGGAGAGTAACGCGAGACAGGCGAGTGATGCGGGATAGGCAATGAATCTGGATTTCCGGGACATCAGCGTGGCGATTCCGTCCAGAATGTACCAACGTACAAAGTAGCAACCATAACGTACGACGTACGACCTAACACTGGGGTAACAGGACGCCAGGGTCTATAGACCCCAGGTGAGGTGATTAGTAATCAGCCACGGCAATTGTTGACAGGTGTGTGTGTGTGTGCCGCCAACCACCAACCACTGCCAACCACCGTAACCGTGACACTATCAACTATATCAACTTTCACTGATGCTTAGACTGCAATTAATGTCTTATTTCATCGTCAGTTTGGTGTAGGTAGGTCTATACTGGGTAGCTACAATAACTTTAAACTCAAGTACATTTCTAACCAAATGCTTCTTAATCACCAAGCTCTTTGCAGCAGCCCAGTGTGATTAATCTGTTTTGTAAGATGAGAGGAACTCACCAGATTTAATTTGTGCTGTCCATTAGACATAATGCGATGGCTTAAGCATCCCTCCACTTGTGTAGGAAACACGTTTATGAAACGTTTTCAACATGTTTCAACACCACACCAGCACCTCCGTTAAACATTGTAAATAGGTCTCCGATACGTTCATTATTAAACGTTGTGTTTGACACCTTTATAGAACGTGTCATTTATGTTGTGTTTTGGTTGGTAACAGTTGGTGTAAGTTGACAACAATTCAGCACGTTCCTTAAACATCGGAATCGGTGTCAGATGCGTTCATTTTTAAATGTTATGTTCAGAATCAGAATCAGAATCAGAATCAGCATCAGAAAGTGGTTTATTGCCATATACCGTTGTAAAAATACGCATTGGAATTTGACACGGAGGATGAAGTCCAAAAACAGGATCCTGGCATGGGTGCCTGCGCCGTCCAAATGCTGCAGGGTGAAGTGGAGGGCCATGTTCACCGTATCATCTACAGACCTGTTGGCTCTGTAGGCAAACTGTAGGGGGTCCAGTAGGGGGTCAGTGATGGCTGAAACACCCGATTACAACGTTTAACAAACGTTACTTATAGGGTTCTTTCTGTTGGTGTCAAAAAACTGTTTGATGAACGTTGATTACACGTAGGCAACACCAAAATACAACCCAAATCAAACATTGGTTTAGGTAAAAATGACGTGTTTTGCTGCTTGGGAACTAATTTAAACTTTGCTTGATCTCCATTGCTTGATCATGTGTAGAGCCTAGTCATCAGTCACGACTAAAAGCGTGCTTTACCAGGGGCTTACGCGTTCATGTCATGGCTCTGCAAGAAGTAGTGCTGCTAAGGACCCGAGAAGTGATAATGCGATGATGATGACGGCCACAAGGACATCAACCAGACCTGTGCGCGTCGCTAGCTCCAACACTGAACTGTTGACAAAACCTTGACCGGGTGTGTTTAAAACCCACTCCGTTATCTTTTGGGGGTAGTATACAGCCTATAGGAAGGCAGTGGGTATGGCCCTAGCTTATATTTTGTAGTGTGCTTTCAAATGCACTATACAGACTAAAGAGACATCACAGCTCATCAGGTGTCCATGAGATCTTATCCGAGTCTTAATAACTCTCACCTGATTCGCGGCTCTGCATCTTTCCCTGCAGGTTTGTCTCCGGAAGAATCTTCTGGTTAGTTGAGGAGGATCTAGCACACATCAGTCCTACCATCGTAGATGGTAAAACACCGTCCTGTTAAACTGCTGATATACTTTGATCCCATTCGTAGAGGTGTCCAGGTCTTCCTCTGCGCACGATTTGTTTCATGTGAGACTTAATCACAAATACGTGACGTTCATTACAGACCAAAAAAAGTCCACCTTTATGAATGTTTGAAGATCTCTGCTGGCCTACTCTATTCTACTAACACCCCATGGGTGGCGGTGGTGATGGGGCACCGGCGCTTCCCTCTCATGCATATTCGCAATATAAGTAGTTCGAAATATCTCACTCGAATGAGTCCCTTCCCTCCTGGAACTGACAAAAAAGCTTCAGATGTCCGTAAATTCTTATGGCTTTTTCTTGTATATTCCACCGTGAAAGACACACTGACACACACACACAAACACACACACACACGGTTCCTGGATCAAACTAAGCCTTTTTTGAAACACACGTCTTAGGCTATTGGCATTACGGTAAAAATAGAAAAAAAAGAAAGATGCAGGGCAAAAATGAGGTGCAGCAGCGAAGAGTCTATCCTCCTTCTCCTCCTCCTCCTCGCACACTCTGGTATAGGGACGCTGTGTGCACCACACACACACACACACACACACACACACACACACGCACAGAAAACAGCGCATCAGAGGATGGACGCTTAGAGGCTACACGCCTAGGTGCACACAACAACTCAAAAAAGGTAGCTATATACCTTCAGTTTTATGTTGCTGCAATGTTTTGGATTTTGATTTAAATACTCAGTGAACACCTAATCTGGCATCATAAATACAAGTAAAGTATAACAAGTGGGTGGTTATAGGTATAATGCATACTTTGTTTGTCAGCAAATACTTACGTTAGTAGGACAAGTACGTATAGGCTAAAACATCATTGTGCACTTGTGCATCTCATGAAAAAAGAGGAAGTGTTGTTTTTTATCTCAGGAGAAGGTCCTGTCCTGCGCTTTTGCAGTTGGAACACAACCATACGTTATTGAGAAATATATATTAGATATATATCTCAAAAATGGCATAATAAATTCATTATGTGGTCACGGCGTCTGGGTCCAGGTTGTTTCTGCCAGGCAGCTCAAGATGAAACCCTTTTGTGTTGATTCCCTCAACTATTGTTCCCACGTCCCCACGCATACACCGCAAAGTTATGCCGAATGAATTTGTGCCTGCCTGTTTTCTTGTCTCAGAATGCATCGGCTAAATCACATTTTCTTTGCCCTTCTAAGAGAAAGGAAGGGGGATCCTCCCCGGGGACACAGAGGGTAATTAGTGGAGGCTGATCTATCACAAATGGTCTGCCTACTCAATACCATGGCTTCCGTCATTCCAGCACTTTATATAACGCTTGGGGTACGCAGTGTGTGTGTGTGTGTGTGTGTGTGTGTGCGTGTGCGCGCTTGCTGATCTAGATAGAAAAGAAGCCTCCATGAACCTATCTATCTGTTATCCATCAGTCTGTCTGTATGTGGGTCTGTTTCTTCGTTTGGTACGTTATGAATACAGTCACGGTAAGCTACCGGTATAGTACAGCAATCAGACATTCCACAGCTGAACAACCAGATTCTCCTCTCTACCCTTGAGGGGATGGGCGTCTCGGGCTCTGATCTCCTTGTTTGCATCCAACCTGATCTCCTACCGGGTTACACTGAGAGGATCTGTGTCAGAACCACACAGACTGACTACTGGATCGGTATTGGGTCCTTTTCTTTTCTCCCTCTACACAACCTTGCCTGGTTCTGTTATCCACTCCTATGATTTCTCTAACCACTGCTATGGCGATGACACCACACTTATCTTGCCATTTCCCCCCTCTGACAATAGTGGAGACGTGCCTGGCAGACATCGCAGAGTAGATGATGCTGCACAACCTCAACCTGGACAAGACCATGCTCGTGTTCATTCCGGGAAAAGGCTGTCCTTACAGAGACCTGGCCATCACCATTAATGTTGGTGAGACCTACTCAAACTGTGAGGAATCTGGGTGGAACCTGGTCAGAGAACTGTCGTTCTCAGCAAACATTGCATTGGTGACACACTTCTGCAGATTCCCCCTCTACAACATTAGGAGGATTGCCCCCTTCCTCACTAACAAGGTTGCGCAGATCCAGGCTCTTGTCATCTCCCCCCTGGACTACTGCAACTTCCTCCTTGCTGGTTCTCCGGCGTCTGCCATCAGACCTCTGGAGCTTGTTCTGAAAGCTGCAGCTCGTCTAGTGTTCAACTGACCCAAATTCTCCCCAATATCTACCCTTCTCCAGACTTTACACTGGCTCCATGTAGCTGCTCGCAACTAGTTCAAGACCCTGGTGCTAGACTACAGGGCAGTGAAAGGAACAGCTCCTTCCTACCACCAGGCTATGGTCAAGCCTTATGTCCCTGCCCGTTAACTTTGCGTCACGGCTCTTCTCTATCCTGGCCCCAAGGTGGTGGAATGAACTCCCCGCTGATGTCAGGACAGGAGAATCGGTGCCCGTCTGTCACCGCAGGCTGAAAACCTTTCACCTTTGCAGGAAGCACTACCCTGACCCTTCCTCTGTCAGCAGTTTCCAACATTTGTATGCAGAGCGATGTTCACCTGTCAAACCCGTCTTAAGTCATCCCCTCTCCCCCTTGACAATCCGAAAGAGAGAGAGAGAGAATGAGAAAAAGAGAGAGCTGCCGGGAACTCGGTGCCAAAATAAATTATAATACAGTGGTATAATTCTAGTGGTGGTGACTCATATGCCTCGTTTCCACTAACGCAAACCTAGTTCTAGCTCTGGGCTGGTGCTAGAGCCGGTTTCGCAGTTTGTTCAACTGGCGAACCGTCTAAGAACCGGATTGCGTTTCCACTGACTTTTTCACCGAGAGAGCCACGTCATTACGTCACTGTTAACGTCTGCAGACATCTCTGCTTTCCACAACCACAGTAACAACAGTGGTGGACAATATGATATATGTAAAAGTGTAGCCCAGTGGTGGCGGTAGCTCCGCATTGACATCGTCGACGACTCCATAAACAACTAAAACAAAACAAAAGTGCATTAAAACATGTCTCCGCTACACTTCACTTTTTTATAATAGCATCCTGACGTTAGCTATTGTTACCAAGGCTATGCTAGCGGCTAACAGAAGCCTAGCAATCATAGCTACTCATTTCTGATGATACAAACATAACATTGATGTGAGAAATGAGTAGCTCGCTAAACAGCTTAGAAATGCAAAGCTGGTTGGCAACACAAGAATGATTTATAAAGTAAAACATACCAGGACCAGTGTGACAGCAGCGGATCATCCAGTTTGTTATCGATTAGCTCCTCGGTTCTCACAGACGGACCTTTTCTTGTTCTGTCGTCCCGCTGAAGACATCTCGTGCTGTAGTTTTTCTAATAGCGGTTTATTCTAGAAGCTCCTCGAGTTTATTGTGAACTTCTGTCGACGACCACCATGCAAGGGGGCTGTTTGCTTCCTCCACAGTCCACTGCTGCTTCGCCTTCACTTCCATAGCAATTTTATTGTGATTAAAAAAATGGCTGTCACTCATTTTTAGTTGGTCTGCTGGTCACGATAAGCCCTGCCCCTAGCCCCTGACGTAGCGGTTCTTGCTGGGCTAGCCCGGCTTTGATTTGGGGCCGCTCTGGAACCACTTTTCCGGGCCAACAACCGGTTCGATCGACATTAGGCACCAGCTCCGAACCAGCCCTCAGCCTTGGAAACACGGCAATAGAGGCACCTTGAGTGTAAAGGTCCGTCTGTGACACCATGACCCCAAGGTGCTCATGCATTGATAATCCTAGACCCCGACTTTGGAAGACTTAAGCGTGACTACTAATCTAA